>OW799236.1:9840000-10391773 GCA_941918925.1 Phyto melanocephala | reverse complement strand
AACAGCTGTTTTTCTGTCAATGGCCGACACTTAACGTTAAGTTCTATTTTCTACAGACTTGTCCGCAACAGAACAGAACTAAAAAAGAGCAACTAACCACACATACAGATTTTCAATTGAACAAAAAAAAAACAGCTGATTCATAACAGCACAAAACGTACAAACTAATTCTGTCCGTCTGGCCATATGTCCGTCTGGCCGTGTGTTGGTTAAAATCAACTTTTAGAAGCAACCACATGTTCCTCAGACCTGTGCATGGAATCAATCTTTTGGATATATCCGGAAATAAATATATTAAAAATCAGCACAATCGTTCCATAACTTTCTGAGATATGAGCAAATAAACACGATTACCTCTGTTTATTTCCCATATTTTTATCCGCAAAATTAAATAATAAAGATATTTATAAA
This sequence comes from Phyto melanocephala, assembly GCA_941918925.1. Taxonomy (NCBI): domain Eukaryota; kingdom Metazoa; phylum Arthropoda; class Insecta; order Diptera; family Rhinophoridae; genus Phyto; species Phyto melanocephala. Next base: position 10,391,362 of record OW799236.1, on the reverse strand, counting down.
ATGAAATCTAGGTTAAGCTGCGAGGAGTATACCTATTTGCATGATGGTGAAGGGTATTATCAGATTTGGTACGCCCGAATATAGCATTCTTACTTGTTTAAATTTAATTTTTTTGTTATCACATGTAACTAGTATTAAATTATTATAAAATGTCAAAACGTTGTCATACAGACTCCACTTGACTGTTTGCGTGCCGTTAACTACCACGTTCACCAGTATTATAGTTTTTTTCGGTTACTCCTCTAGCGAGCTTCTTATTTAGTTTTCGGCTACTTTCTATGTAAAATCTATAAAAAAATATTTTGACGTAATTGTCATGTCATTTGCGTGTCCTTAGGCTATATAGGAGCTTGATATAATTAAAAAAATTTATATTAAAAATAATTTTTGTCTACAATATTGTCAATAAGTAAACGATTCCCTGGAAGTAAAAAGATGTAAAAATATGAGGAAAAACAAAGGCAGTAGTGTTTAATTGTTTGTAGTTCGAAAAGTGATGGTTCGCTTGTGCTGGATTTCAATAGCCATTCGTTCCCAAATATTTCCAAAATACTGATACTACAAGCAGATCTGTGCAACCTTTACGGGCTTCTAAAAGTTGATTTCAACTACTACAAGAAAAGAAGAACAGACAAACTAACGGCCACTGCTCAAACCCCCGTGTTATAAGCTTTCCAAAAATATTTACTTTATGAGGTTGGAAACGAATATTGTATAAACTACAAACGAAATAATAAAGTCATTGGTACCAAAAGTGAAGGGTATAAAAATTAATCGCCAAAGAATTTTTTCGTTTCATAATAAAGATTCCGATATCCAGTTATAATGTCCTGATGTATAGATCATCCTACCTGAAAAAACTAATAACACTGCTCTGCAGCAAAATCCTCCATTTAATAAAACTATGTCGACTACATGGATTTTGATGCGTTGAACTCAAATCCGTTGTCGGTTTTTTTCCATCAGATCGGGATTTTTTTTATGGGCGTGGCAAATTTTTTCCCCTAAATTAGTCAGGTACGGAGACATGTTTTATCTTAACTCGAGAACCAGTTATCCGATTTATCAATTATTATATTATCCTTTAAATCAAAAAGAACAAATTCTTCTGCCTTCTCTTCATATAAAGCTAGGCCTAATGAAAAATTTTGTCAAAGCAATGAACAAGGACGGTGAAGGCTTTCTATACATTAAGACCAAATTTCCTAGTATCAGAGATGCTAAAGTAAAAGAAGGCATATTTGTAGGTTCACAAGTACGACAGCTTATGAAGGACGAGGTCTTTAGAACGAAATCGAATGATGTGGACGAAAGGGCATAGACACCTTAAGCTACTTTTTTATTTTAAAAATGTTTCCTAAATAAAAATTAATAATTTTTAACAAAAACTTTGTGTTATTTTAAATAAAATAGTCTGTAAATATTTTGATTTTTTATTGTAATTTGAAGTTATCTACGGGTTACGACAGGGTGGGTGCTTTATGCGAGGCGTTGCTACAAAATAACAATCTGGCAATTTTTTTGTTTGTATTTGTTTTTGCTGTACTAAAATAGATAGAAGTAAATAGTTGCCAGTCATTGTTGCTACAAGGCGCCTTAGTGCGCCCACCCTGACGTTGTTTGCTGCAGTACACATATTTGGTCAATATTAAGTACCTGGCGGTAAATTGACAATAAAATCTAAATTTTTTAACCGATTTTTATGGTTTATGGTAGCTCTCAGAAAAAATTTAATATATTGAATATTTGCTTAATATCTTTTTAATTCCATTTTTAAATTAAAAAATATTACGAATTTTGCACAAAAAAAAAATTTTTTTTCTCCATTAATTTTTGAATAATTCCAAAACGATAAGAGATAGAGAAAAACGTTATTCAACGTTAGACATCTACCGGTGTTTTATTTTTGAAAATCGGATGACTGGTTCTCAAGTTAAGATGAAATATGTCTCCGTACCTGACTAATTTAGGGGGAAAATTTGCCACGCCCATAAAAAAAAATCCCGATCTGATGAAAAAAAAACCGATAAGGTGTAAGATATTCGTTCCTTACCAAACATTTTAATTATCAAACATTTCATTCATCTTTTATTAGCTCTTTCGAGTAGTTTTTTTTATTTTTTATTTCTATTCAAATAGTTTTGTTGTCATTTATTTGCCAAATGCTTTTTTGTTCAAGCTTTTTTATAAGTATTTGCTTTGATGGGGAATTTTTTACATTCATTTTTGTAATATTCTAGTCTAGAATAAACAACAACAAAAATTAGTTAAAGATGACATGGTCATTGTACCGAAAATATTTGCTAATTAAAAAAAATGCTATTAATTTATGTAATTTATTTGTTTAATTAATTCAAGGGTTTGTGTTGAATTACTTATATTGTTTTAAAAAATAGTTTTGTATTGATATTGCTCTTTAAAATAATTTTGAAGGCTTAAAATTATTTAATATATTTTTTAAGCCTTATAGTTACATGCTTTTGTAATTTTAAATATTGCTCAACCTTTTACTATCTCTCCTAATTACCCTGTTATTGTGGGACAAATTTAAGCTTATTTCGTTTTATTTTTTGTTCTTTAAACGGCTCATTAATAAAAGTATTAAAGGAAACCGGAAACATGAAACATTGTTAGCGCATAGCTGATAAGGAGACCTTTGAATGTTTGGAATACAAAATGTAATAAATTGGCAAACAGCGTTGAAAATAATTTAGTTTTGCTGTAAAATCATTTAAAGGTTAGAGGTGTCGTATGATTAATATTAATTTAAGTCATTAAACGGTAATAAAATATTAAATTTTTTCATGAAAGTAAACCCACTTGGTGTTAGTTTTATTAATTATTGCAAAAAGGTTTCAAATCAAAAAATAATAAAACAACATTTAGTACACAATTTATTCAAATATTGTTTCCGTTTAAGCTAGATTTTTCTACCAAAATTTTAACCAAATTATTTAACACAATAATGTGACATTTATTTATAAAATCCATTAAATGTATGCCATTTATAACATTTATTTTAACATCTTTATTTTAAATTAAATCTACAACATTATGTTGTAATCGAAGTTATGTGTATAGTACTGGATGGATGTCAGGTTAAAGAATAAGGTTTGAATAAGAAAAAAAAAACACAGAACAACAACACAAATTTATAATTAAATTTTCTATAGGGATGAATAAATTTGTCTATGATTTTATAGGTATAAATGTAAAAGAATATGTAAATTGTTACTAAGTAAGGTGATATCAAATAATGCAAATAAATCTTGAACTCTAAACTATGGTTTAATCTAATGTGTATTACAAAGTCGGTAACATACTCTACAGGCTAGTCTTAAAATATTTGTAATGTAAAATACAGGATCTAATAACAACTGTATTGGTTAGTCTATACTTCTGTTTATAGATAAGTCTTATTTATTTATTCATTCATTTATTTATTCATTTATTTTATCATTTATTTATTCATTTGTTTAAGGTATATTCTTATTGAGAATATACTCTTTAATCTAGCTTATGGAATAGTCCTACTTTTATCTAATTTTAGTCTATTGCTTATTACAATTAATAGTCCTTTTTATATCCTTCAAATTTGGTGCACAATGGTATATATAACTTTGTCATTCCATTTGTAATTTTTACATTTTTAACTTCTGACCCCATAATGTATATATTTTCTTAAAGCTTATGAATAGGGTCCAATATGATATGTCCGTCTGTCCGTATGTCCGTCTGTCCGTGTGTTGGTTAAAAATAACTTTTAGAAGCAACCACTTGTTCGTCAGTCATGTGCATGGAATCAATCTTTTGGAAATATCCGGGAATCAATCGCTATTGCAACTCAGCAAAATCGCCCTATGACTTTCTGAGATATGGACAAATAAGCACGACTGCCTCTTTTTTTTCTATATTTTTAACACCAACATTTTTCAGCCATAGAATAATTATAGGTACCTTTGCTACTAATTGTAGATATAATATGCCTCTCGTATACTCTCTCTCTCTCTCTCTCTCTCTTATTTTTTATAAAGTCTCTATTCCAGTGGATATTTAAGCCTCTAGACTACTATAATGTTAAAGCTTTAATCTAGTCTACTGTATTATTTTGTAGTCTAGTATGTAATATAGTCTATAGGATTCTGTATACTAAAGGGCGGTGTTACCCAAAAGGCACAATATTAATTGTGCACCATCCTAATGGAACCACATATCGTCGATGTCAATTGCTGGCCACACGAAGTCCATTATTATCTCGCGATAGAGAATACTATTCACGTTAACTGATTTCCAAGAAATACAGCCCGATGATGCCGCCAGCCTACAAACCGCAACAAACAGACACTTTTTGTGTATGCATTGACTTTTTAAAAATTAATAGTAGATTTACACTTGAACAATTGTGGGAATTTTCTTTGTTATCGAACTCACTGAGTTCAAAATGTACCTCGTTGCTAAAGATAAGTTTCTTTTAAAAGTCACCATTTTACTCTATTTAACCAATCACAAGGCGTATTGAAAACGCAATAAATGGTCAGTAGGCTTCAGCTCTTTAGTCAATGGAGCGCGTAATTTCAAATCTTTATTCAAAATTGGCATCAGTGATGTTCATTAAATGTTAAATTGTTGGGCACGACGATGAGTCAAGATTGATGGCACTTCTGCGACATTATCGCAAACAACAGCAATGTTTTCTGCAGAACAAAATGGGCGAGCGGGCACAGGTACTTTAACATTCCCTACAGACCCCGTTTGATTAAATTTTCGCAGAATTCTTCCGATGATGCATACTTATGGTCTATTATGCTGACCAAAAAAAATCACAAGGTGCACGAAATGTATATTAATTTAAACGCCAATTTTCCAAAAAGGCTCAAACAATCTGAGCGCGCTGCTAATTGTGTTTTTTTTCATGATTGATTTTTTCAAACACTGAAACAAAGAAATGTCAAATAAAATTGGGCGGGCTACAGACTTGACGTTCAGGTGTGACAAACATCATGCAATATGGTTGAACCACTTTTTAAAAATATTTTTTTATTTTAGTCTATAATTTTCTCTATTGTCTAGGCATATTTTCTTCTATACTTTTCTACCATTTAGTCTATAGTCTACAATTAAGCCTAATCTATGTACATAGTTTAGTCTAAAATCCTTGTAATACTTTTCCTCTACATAATACTAATGCTCCCTATTTCTCTCACATAACAAACCCTACTACACATCATATTTATTATTAGTATGTAGAACATTAAGTGTTTGCACTCGGTAGTTTGTATGGATGTATGTGTGCATGTTTATTTAAATTTTTGTTGATTTTCTACTGAAGTGTGTTAAAAATTTAACTAAAATCTATATGAAATCACCATTTACAACAACATTAATTGCTGTTGTATTTACTACTACTCGTCTATGCTGTACATTTTGTGTGACTGCAGATATATCTATACAACAAATATTAATAGAACATAAATTGTAAAACCGAAAATTGTATAGTACCAGTTTGAGAGCATGACCAGGCATGTCAATGGCTTTTTACATAACAAAGTGTAACAGTAGAAATCGAATGCAGTGGCGTAGATATAAAATTTGTGGGTAATTAGAGATAACAAAAATTAAAAAAAATTTTTTTTAATAAAAAATTCCACTAAACATTTTTTAAGTGCAAGTTGGTAGATATGAAAAATTTATTGATTTTATATTTTAATATTTTTTTATTGAATTAGATTTTATTCAAAAATTCTGATGGCATAAGACACATACTTGTATGTATGTTTCTTTTAAACTCAGTTTCCTCACAACCCTTTTCTTTTTTTTACACTCCTATTCAACTCAGCGCTTTACAGCTTTAACGAAACTTGCATCCATGTATTGAAACCCAAAACCAGTCAGTCATACTTATATCAAAAGCTTACAAAAAAGTATTTCGATTTGTACTACTTTACAGGAAAAGAAAAAACCTGAACAAAATTTAAAAGAATTAACTTAGTTAAAGCTGTTTGATGTAGCTATAAATCCTTTATTTTCAATCATAGCTCACTAAATTTGTTAGAGTGAAGTGTTTGTATGTGTAATACCAGAAAACATTAAAAACCCGATTTCGTTAAATATTAAGATACGCCCTTTTTGTATTAAGTCATCGATATGTACATAGATGTTTTTTGCAATTCGTTCTCTTCGTTGAGAATAAAAAAACACAAGCTACTTAACAAAATTTTCTGGCCAAGTATTGAAGGGGAGGTTGTATGCAAAACCAAAAATCACAAAACTCAAAATGTTTTGAATCACATAATGATGATGACGTTGCCAGTGATGATGATGTCTTTACCGTTCATGCTGATGATATTGAACACAAGGTATATGAAATGTGTTCTAAGGCAGTGTATCCCAACTAAACATTATTGAAACAAATTCTTAACTAAAAATTTACTATACAGAAAAACGAAATCTTTTAAGTTTGCTTTAAAAAGAGAATTTATGAAAATTCTGTTATAAAACAACAATTATAAAAATTCATATGGCAGACAATAGCCTAGATAATTATATATTATTCACCTAATTATAGTTAAGAGTCCATTATAAAGTAATTCCATAATCTAGTCCATAGTACGTACACACTGTGCTAATACTTAGTAAAATTTCTATGGTAAATTTTCAAGGTCCTGTTATAATCTTTACTTTTAATATTACTAGTGCAAGTAGAACATGATCTTGTAACAACTCTGATCCATGGTCTAGGGGCGAAATTTCGTTCGGTGAAAGGGTATTAAATAAAGTTTTTAGAGGTACAAAAGACAAATAAAATTTAAAAAGTTACAAAAATCGTAAAAGTTATAAAAAGTATAAAATTTATAAAAACTACAAAAACAATAACAACAAAATATATAAAAAAAATTAAAATCATAAAATTATAAAAAATAAAATCTATAAAATTTCTGAAAATTATAAAGGTTTTAAAATCTAAAATCAAGTTATAAAAATCGCAAAATATATAAAAAATTTAAAAATTATTTATAATTAAAAAAATTTATATAAATTAAAACAGTTATAAAATCTATTTATACAAATTTATAAAAATTAAACAAAATCTAAAAGTTATAGAAATTGTTAAAGATATAAAAACTATAAGTTATAAAATTTATAACGATTACAAAAACCAAAATAAAACAAGCAAGAGCACTATATTCGGCTGTGCCGAATCTTTTATACCCACCACCAATTTTGTGTACATTTAAAGCACAATATTTATTATTTTGTTAATCGCTATGGAATAATCTTTTTTCAATAAAATATATATCACTTTCTTTGTAGAGGGTAGTTAAATTTTAAGGGCCCATGTTGAAGCTGAACTACACATAGTCTTTAAATTTGTTTTCTGCATTTCACTTGACATTTCTCAATCTCAAACTTACTCAATTTGATCCGTGGAGAGATACGCAAATGAGCAACGCTTTAAAGTTATTCACGTTTTTTATAAAAATGGGCGTTTAAATCAAAATGCATTGTGTGCAGTTCGTAATTCTTTTGATCAACATAATCGTTCAAATTCGTCCACAATCGGGAGAATTGTAAAAAATATTTAAATTTCTGCAAAACAGGTCTGTATAAAATGTTAGAAAATCTGTAAATGCCTTCTTAATTCGTTGAATTGGAACCATTGTGTGGCAAAAGAGCAGTCAACCTCGACTCATCATCATGCCCAACAATTGAGCATCAACATTGTCATTGAAAATTTGGACCATCAGATAGAGGAGTGGCGCCATCGACCATTTGGCCGATATTTTGTTAAATACATAATTGAACCATACAAATATTATAATTACAAAAAAAAATAATAATAATATCCTAAATAATTTGTGTTTTATTTAAATTCAACATAAAATTTAACCACCCTTTTTAACTTCGATATGCTACTAAAATGCTTTTGTAAGTGTAGTCTTTCAATGAAAGTGGGCGTTAAAGTAGGCATGTCAATAAAGTTTCTGCTAATAAACACAACTTATGGTGTTTTCTTTTCTAACAAACAATGTTGCCCTTTCATAGTTAAACACTTTTCAAAGGTCGCCTACACCCTAACAAAATGCTACCTTTATAATCAGCAGAATAGAACAGAAATGTTCACCTTTTTTACATGATAGCTGTATTTTTATGTAAAACCACATTTCTTGCTTCCATTTTAATAATTTGGGACCATAAATTATTTTTAACCACTACAAAAACTTAATTCTACTTTTTAATATCAACTGTTAAAAAGTGCAATATTCTAACTCTTTGATTTAATTCAGGGTACAACATGTAACATTTTTTGTTATTTTTATGGCAACATTATTATTATATTAAGAAAAGAACACAAAAGAAGGCATAGGGCAGAACTAATGCAACATTAACGTCAGAAAAGAAAACACGATTAGATATTTCAATATAGTCCTTTATTTTCCCAAAAACTTTATTAATAGAGAAATTACATAAATTTAAGATAAACCGTTATATGGGAGGTAGGCGTTTAAGTGGGCGTGTCACCTAACTTTTTGGCACAACAATCACATTGAATAGAAGGATATACGTAGCAAATTTGATCATCATACCTCTAATTTTGGCGGTTTTATGAGCTTTTAAATTTCATTAACGGTAGATAACGTGAAAAGTGGGCGTTATAGTAGGCGTGTCAAAGTTGTTTTTGCGAATGAGTACAACTTAAGTGTTTCAATATAGCCCTTTATTATTCCAAAATCTTTATTAATAGAGAAATTATATGTATTTTAGGTAAAACGTTATATGGAAGGTGGGCGTAAAAGTGGGCGTGGCACCTTAATTTTCCGGCACAGTAATGACATTGCCTATGGGGATAGACGTAGCAAATTTTATCATCATACCTCTAATTTTGGCGGTTTTATGAGCTTTTAAATTTCATTAACGGTAGATAACGTGAAAAGTGGGCGTTATAGTAGGCGTATCAAAGTTATTTTTGCGAATGAGTACAATTTAAGTGTTTCAATATAGCCCTTTCTTATTCCAAAATCTTTATTAATAGAGAAATTATATGAATTTTAGTTAAAACGTTATATGGGAGGTGGGCGTAAAAGTGGGCGTGGCACATTGATTTTCCGTTACAAAAAAGCCACTTACCAAAAAGCAGAGTGTGCAAAATTTCAGAGTCGTACATCCAATTTTGTTGCTTTTATGACGATTTTGTTTTTTTAAATATACCGAAAAATACACTGTGCGGTGTAAATTTTCGTACATTTTGATTGATAACTCCTCTCCTAATGCATAGATTTAGATAATTTTCGGGGAAAAGTAATGCTTTTGCTCAGGAAATATATATTCGAAGTTTCATGAGTCTACGTTAATGCGTTTGGACATAATTCTATTTTATTCGATGTTCGAAGGACACGGTTTTTTCGACCTACTCTTGCTTTTCGAGCTATAACTCTGTTTCTAATATTCCGATTTAGCCCATTTTCAATACCAAACAAACCTTATCTATAAGAAAGATTCTGGCAAAATTTGAGCCCCCTAGCTTTTTCGGTGCAACCTCTATCGTGCTTTCAACAGACGGACAGACGGACAGACGGACGGACATAGCTAGATCGTCATCAAATCAAACCACGATTTAGAATATATATACTTTATGGGGTCTAAAATGGATATTTCGATGTGTTACAAACGGAATGACAAAATGAATATACCCCCACCATTTTTTTGGTGGCGGGTATAAAAAAATATATAAAAAATTTAAAAAATCATAAAAATTATAAATAATAAAATTTATAAAATTTTTAAAAATTATAAAATCTATAAAGATTATAGAAAATTTAAAATTGGTAACAATTACAAAAATTATTAAGAATTATAAAAATTTATAAAAATTTAATCAAATTTAAAAGTTAGAGAAATTGTAAAAGTTATAAAAAACTATAAAAGTTAAAATAAAAGTTAAATAATATCTTTAATATATATTATTGTTAATTCTTCCAATAATTCACAATAATAATTTTCCTTTAAGACCAATTTGTTGTTTTGTAGATTCTCCTAGTTATGGACGATGTCTAATATTTTGAATAAGATAACTGAAAATTCGAAATATAACGTAAAAAAACTCTGTAAAGTTTAAGAATAGGATAAAACATCAGAGAATACAAAATGATGAATTATTGATTTCATTTGATGTAGTATCGTTATTTCCTAGTATTCCTGTTGATTTCGCATTGGAAATTATAGAAGAGAAATGGGATATTATTGAGAAATAAACTAAGAATGAAAACACTTTATTTATACGTATTCTTAAATTTTGTATAGAAGATAATATATATTTCAATATAATGAAAAGATATTTCAACAGCAAGACGGACTTCCAATGGGTTCACCAGCTTCTCCTATTGTTGATGATATAGTTATGGAGAAACTATTGGACAATTGTATTGTTAAATTGAGTATAGAACCTAGATTAATGACAAAATATATAGATGATTTATTTTGTGTCATCTCTAAATTTTCTGTTGATGAAATGTTAGATTCTTTAAATAGTTTTAATACTTGCATTAAATTTACTATAGAGAGAGAGAGAAGGATTTTAAAATCCCATATTTAGACACACTAGTAATAAGAAGAGGTGGTAACTTAATAACAGATTGGTATCAAAAACCAAATGCTTCAGGGAGACTTATTAATTATTTTTCTAAACATAATAAGAAAGTTATTATGAATACGGCAAAGAACTTTATAGATAGAGTACTTACGATAAGTGACAGGTATTTTCATAGAAAGAATAGAAGAATATTCTTAAGGATAATGATTTCCCAATTAGACTAATTTATAAATTAATTAATAAATTTGACAATAGGAATGATAATAATTCAGGAAATATTGTTGAGCCGAAAATCTATAAGTCATTGACGTATGTACCGGGATTATCGGAAAGGATGAAAATATCTAAAGTTTTTGACACTGATAGATATGGAATGGCCTATAGAACGTTTAATACCATAGGTAATTTATTTAGTAAGACAAAGGACAGAATACAGAAATGGGATAGATCTAATTTTGTATATAAGATATCTTGTGGTGGTAATGATAGTGAGAAATGTAATAAAGTGTATAAAGGTGCGACTAAAAATAAACTAAAAACAAAAATTTCTGGAAATAAGTCAGACCAAAGGCATAGGGATAATAAAAATTCACAAAAGACAGCATTATCCTTGTTGCTCTGAACTACAGACATTTAATACATAAAAAATAACACATTACATATATGTACACATAGTTTCTTATGTTATACATATTATTGAACTGTTTGTTAATTTTTAAGTTAGTACTTTTTTACACAATTTTTTCATATGACAAAATTTTGAAATTTATATGTTAAATGTTTTCAAAAGTATGTTATTTCAAATTTATTATTTTTTCATACAAAAAATTTTTACAAAAATCAAAACAAATATTTCCTGAAGATGCTACACAATGGAGTAGCGAAATATTGGAAGAATTAATAATAATAAATATTAAAGATATTATTTGAATTATAAAACGACCTTGAGTTTGAATAATTTTAGTTAATATTTAAATTAAAAAAAGGTCAAAAGATTAAATTATTATTGTAATTATAAAAAATTTTAAAAATAATAAAAAATTTTAAAAATTATTCACAACTTAAAAATAAAATATTAAAGATCTGTGAAAAATATTAAAAATAATGTTATAACTATAATTAAAAAGTAACTTTAAAGGATATAAAGCATTTAAAAATTATAAAAATTATAAAAATTAAAAATTCTATAAAAATAAAATTTAAATTTAAAAAAAATTACAGAAAGTACAAGAATTATAATATTTATATAAATTTAAAAAAAATCGGCCAGTGTCGGCAAAACATACTTTTCAAGACTATTCATTCATTAGTTTGTGTTAGGTCAGGTAGAACAGGCAGCTGTTGCACAGCTCACTTTGGTCCATCATATTTATCCCCTTGTGATACCTGCATAGAATAAAAAGAATAAAATAGAAAATAATAGAAAGAGAAGCAAACCAGTTCAGAGTATCTGGCTGCAATCAGACCAGCTACCCCGATACTAGCACACCAGCACTCTACTGACTAGTCCACCGGGTCACCCCGATATTTCCTTGTAAAAATTAGACTCTTCAAAAATTAACTCAAGCGTGTATAAAAATTTTAATATAAGTTTAAACTTATATAGTTCGTCAAATAAATAAAACTTAAATTAAAAACACATACAAAAATTATATTAGTTTTAATATTAATGAAAAATTATTAAAAAATTATTTTGAAGCAATACGCACTTATGAGTATAAATAATAAATAAATAAATGACATCACAGGCAAATATAATCTATCTTATGACTTCTTACTATGACGAGTTTTATATGCTATTTTGTACAGAAATAATTTAAAACATTATTTGCATAAAGAGTTGGCCATAATTTGCTTCACAAATTTACCAAGAAAAAAAACAAAAATCAAACGAAAATAATCCAAATTCTTGGTTATAATTTTTCACAGATTTATTTTTATGTACAATTTTAAAAATTTTCCTAAACATTTTTTTTATAAAAAATTTAAAATTAATTTTTTTTTATAAAAAATTTAAAATTAATTTTTTTTTATAAAAAATTTAAAATTAATTTTTTTTTATAAAAAATTTAAAATTAATTTTTTTTTATAAAAAATTTAAAATTAATTTTTTTATTATAAATTAATTTTTTTATATAAAAAAATTTTTAAAATTATTTAAAAATAATTCATATTTAAAAGTGTCTCACCTTCAAGCTGAGGAACACTGCTTTAAAGGTTATAAATTAATTTTAGTTGAAAACATCATGCCGAACTTTGCAAATGAATTACGTATCGATATAAATGTGAGAATGAGGGTAAGTATAATGCAAAGTTGAACTCAATGTTCCCCCTTAAATAAAGCAAAAGGCTTTTTCAGTTTCGATTATGATTTTTCCAACTGGTCAATAACTGTAAATTCATCCTGGTGTGAGGGGTTAAATGAAAAACATCATTATTATCATCGTTGGTATTGTCGAAAATTCCAGGTTTTTAGTTTTTCTTTTTTTTTGTCTTTTTTGGTAAAGTGTCATTGAAGTTAGCAGTTTTCGAAATGTTTTACTACTACCTGTTTCATTCATTAAATCGTAAATAGTTTTTTGACTTTATATTCCAAATCATACACAAAACCTCAAACTCTTATACTCATAAACTCTAGTTTGTTTGTGCTGTGTCTTAAAAGTTGCTAATTTTTTTTGCCAGAATTTTTTGATCATAGAAATCAAACCAAAACCAAATGTATGGCAAACCACAAATACACTTGACATTGACTGTAAATTTAAATTAACTTGAATGTTTTTTTGGAAAATGCAAAATAGTTGAAAACTGTACACAAATACACAAACATATTTCAAAAAGAATGAAGGTTATAGAACTAAGAACTTTCAGATGTATTAAAGTTAAAATTGTAACAGATTGTAGAAATTAAATTTTTAAAGTCTACCTAAAAATCTTGGCAAATTCTTAAAACCATTGTATTGAAAATTTTCCTAATATTTTTTTTTTACTTAAAAAATATACAAAATTTGTTTTTAATACATAAATATTCGTTAAATACCACTTGCCTTTAAAAACCACAAACAAAAACTTTTGTTGATGCACTTTAAGCTTTATTTTAATCTCTATAATCACATAAAACCATAATATGATTTTTATTGATCCCAATAAGTATGGATTTAAAATTTTTTTTGTTAAATAATATCACAACAACACTTGTACTAATCATATAAATCCTATACACAAATACCCGCTTATATAACAATTTATCACAAAATATTACACCATGCAATAGTAGGACAACATACATACATATATCCACAAAGTAAGATGACACACATCAACACAATGTGAAATCAATTTGCTACAATCAATTAATTTTCAGTTGACTAAACAATAATAGTGATTATGCATACTCGTATAATAATGAGAACGAGAAAAATTTATTTGTTAGGCTATGCTGAATCCTAAATACACTTCGCTAATGTCTACGTATTGTATAATAATTATCTTACTATGTTTAATTGAAGTTTAACAACCTCATTTAAACAAGTAAGAATACGCCGTGCCGAATCTGATGATACCCTTCACAATCATGTACATACCACAGCCTAACTTAGCCTACAATTCAGATTTAATGTTATACTCTATTTTGCTTTATATTTCGGACACTATCTTTAATTTTGGAGTTTTGCTTGGTTAGCTGTATTCTATGAGTCAAGACCTTTTATTTAATACCCATGTTGATATAGTTGAGAAAAAAAATTTTCGTCATTTTGCTTTGGACGCCATATTGGATTTTACTCTTTTTTAAAAGTTTACTGTAATATACTAGTCAAAGCCTTTTATTTAATACCAATATTGTGATTATTAAACACAAAACCTTAATTACTATAGTTGACCCATGTATCCGCCATTTTATTCAAGATGCTATCTTAAATTTTTCCAAGATATTCTACTAAGCAAGCATTCTAATAAGTGCTAGATTTTACACCATTATAATTAAATTTATGCCATTTTGTAGTGGCAGCCATCATGGATTTAAAGTTTTCATAGTATATTATATTGTTACAGATTTATTTTCAATAGCTTAATTTACATTATAATTTTATTTAAGTTATATTTACAGTAGTTTAAGTTACAGTAGTTTTGTTTGTATTAGTTTATGTACATTTAACATTTTGTTTGGTTCGCTGCATGTTCGAGCATGATCTTAAGTTATATGCAGTCAAGGTGAGTTATTTTGTGCAGCATACTCTTAGGCACTTTTATTATTCCTGCATATTACCTAACATTAACATAACGTCTTAATTTAAATGTAACGGCTTTCGAGTAATTTACAGAATGAACTAGTGTGTACATACGAGAACTTTGTCGAATGTTACAGAACACTATGTTACTATAAATAGCCGAACAACACAGCTAACATGAGCAGTATTACAGTAGAGCTTGTAAAAGTGTATAACCATTAGTGAAATAAGTAAAGCGACATACAATGAATATCTGAGTGTGTTTAATTTTATAACTAATTTCAACTGTTTTTATTAGCAATACGAAAAGAACTCAAGGTTTATTTAAAAGAAGTAAGCTAACGTTTATAAAAGGTATAAACGTAACAATATTTTGCAAGCCCAGCCCTTTTTTATGATGCTCACACTGAGCTTCTTGATTATCCAGAAGCAAAAAAAATAAATTTTCCTTGGTAAATTTAAGAAAAAGCACCGAATTTTATATATGTACTTTAACGCTTATAACTCAGTCAGTTTCAAATTGATTCGTAAATCTTTCTTATAAATAATTTTCAATACTGCGGTTAGCAATCAGGCATCACTACTGTGTCCGAAATTTGTTTATTTTTTTTCCAAAAAAATTTAGAATAGTTTTGCAAACATATTTTGTATAGTCACAAACGTGTCTATAAACTACCCTAGGGCTGAAAAATATACATTTTTGTGATTAAATAGCTGTCGTTCATATTTGTTCATATCTCAGTAAGTTATGGGGCTATTGTGCTTTTCAAAAATATATATCTTATGAGATCGCAAATAAATATTGTAGAAATTACAGATTGAATGACAAAACTTGTTATTACATACATAAAAAAATAAATATTAATTTAAATTAGGAAATTATTACTATTAATTAAAATTTTATTTAATTTTGCTATAATTATCAAAATGATACTATTAAATAAATGAAAATTATTATTTTAAAATGAAAATACATATATTGCAAAAAATATCAATTAAAACAGTATTAAAAAATTAATTTAAGTTCCCGAAATTTTTTAAAACGATTTCATTTGATTTAATCATGCCTGTAATTAAAGTTTGGAATTAATATAAATAAAGCAATTATTGTATCAATAATATAAATCATTGAACCAGTTTTAAATAAAAGAACTCGAAAAGAAAATATAGACTTATTTACACATTTTTAAATTCATATCAATAAATAGGTACGTAAGATATGCAAACATCATATTTTCAACTGTATAGAGTGTGTATCTTAGACGTAGTCACAAAGAAATTGTACCCTTAAAAAATAATGATCAACCGATGGGAATAAATTCAAACCACTACTTAGATATTAAGTATATAATACAACACAATAAATCGGGCTGCAAGATACATATGTACATATATTGACTTCAGTCCCATCTGCAATAAAGTTCAAGCTCTCAATGATAAAAAGCTGTTTTTTCCATAGTAATATGTACTTACTAGAATATTATTCTGCTGATGATTGATCGCACTTACTAAAATTTAAGTCTGCTGATTGACCTTTTTTTAATATTAACCTCCCAATTTGACATGATTAAACAAAATTTTATTAAATCTCAAATGATTTCTTGAAAAAAAAATTAGTTTTTTTCAATTTTATTTTTCAATATATTTTTTTTTCAAATGACATAAGACTCTTAGTTTTTTTAAAAAAATTAATATTAATTAAAAAAATTATTTTAATTAAATAAAAATATATTTCAAATCCCAGAATAAATTAAATAATTTCAAGCAATAATTTCTTCTGTGCAAGCAAAGGATATCAATATACAGTGCGAGACAAATGTATTTAAATGTTTGTCGGCATAACATCGGGATCAATGAGTGTAGCGTTTGGTTTTCTATAAACGAATTTTGGTACATCAGGTCAATTTTTTTGCCCAAACTACATGTATTTAATCATTAAAAAATAAAATTGGGAAATAAAATCATATAACAAACAGTTACACAAATTTGTCTCGCACAAAATGTCTTAATCAAATTTCGTCGGCTATATCTCTTTAACTAAGCACTAAATCGAAAAAAATAAGCTCAATATAAAGTGGCCAACATTTTCGTATTCGTTTTGTGTTAGTTTGTTTTTTTTTTTTTTTAACCATTTCAATCGTTATAATATTTTTAAATCAAGTGTAATATGATGCTTTTCATTATAGTTAGATTTAAACGTGTTTTCCTTGTTTTGTATTTTTCAGTTTTTTACTGCCTAACAGTTGCGAGGTTTTCATAAATTTTACGAAAATTACATTTTTCATAGACACTAACACTCTTACATTGTCAGATGTGAATAAAACATCATATTCAAGCTTTCATATAGTATATGGCTTGTGAGAGATAGTTTTAATGTCTCTGTGGGCTTTTGACAAAACAACTTATTTTGAATATTCAAATATTTCAGAAAAATAAAAAAATAAGCAACAAATTGAAACACATTATAATTTAAGCTGGTGCCTAATTACGGCATTCAAACGTGACCGAAATTTAAAAATTCTTATTAGAATCTCTATACTTAAAGTAAAATTTCGATCGATATCGAATGCCGTGATTCGGCCCCTGATTCTTCTGATGCGAGGATAAGTGTAAATAAAGCAGAATTTTACGGACTTTTGTCAAAAAAGAAAAATTATATTATGTCAATATTAAATTATTTATTTTAATGTTTAACGGACCTCGAGCTCAAAAGAAAAATAAAATAATTTTTAAAAGAAAAAAAATTTAACGGTCGAATAATATTAAAATATATATTTTTATTATTTAAATTTTTAATTAAGCCAAAAAAAATAAATAAATAAATATTTTCATAAAATAAATGTTTTTACACCCAAAGTTAAAACTTAAACTATTACAGCTGATTTTTCATTCACGCTACAAGTTTAACAAAACAAGTTTTTAACTCACAATTTGTCTAATGAATTGATTGAAAATATATTTAATTCAGAGGTGAAAGCCCAAGCAACTAGTCCTCACCCTTTATATATTTTTTGTAAATTAACTTTACAACAATTAGGTTAGGTTGAAAAGCAGGGGCACTTAAAGCCCACATCCACGACAAGTATGCACTTATGCCCAATTGGCATGTTGTGCGCTCCATATGAATAGAATAGTTAGAGTGGAAAGAGACTAGAAGAGAAAGAGAAGCAGACCAGTCCAAAGTCACTGTCGGGAATCTAACCCGCAACCCCCAAATTAGCAGACCAGACACTACTGACTAGTCAACCAGGGCACCCCGGATTTGTTTTAATATTTATTGTACACACTGCACATCAGCTGTTTTTGTATGGAAAACTAAGCAATTTTTACAATGCTCTCCAAAATACTAATGACTTTATATAAATATTTTAAAACATGGAGGTACTTTTTTTATTGTTGCTGTTGCATCCATTGATTTTAATATTAAATTATTTTACTGGTTTAAATACTTCTTTATTGACCCTTTTTAAACATTATCAGCTGTCTTTAAACACTGAATTTGCTACACCGAAAACAAAGTTGCATATGATAAAATCTACTTAATGCCATGTTCACACGGCAATATGAATCTTGTGGTTCGCTCTCTGTATTTCTAATGCGAACCCTGTCGTTAAGACGATAGTTCTTGTTTCACTTTGACATTTTATTTATTTAATTTTTTTTTAATTATTCAACGCGTCTTTTTGTTTTTTCTGAGGTTTATTGAAGCACAGTCTGTGATGCAAGTCATTCTTCTCTCTTCGAGATTCGCAAAAAGATTCAAAATGAAACATGAAGATTCGCTCTCAAAATTTTGTATGGTGAATCTTATATTTAATCAAGAGTCGGTCGCGAGCCTTGAATGAGAGAGCGAACCTCGAATTTTGCTGTCCGTGTAAACATGATATAAAACTAAATAAAAAAGCTTTCAAGATAGTTTTAACGAAATTATTTTATATTTAAAAAATCAGGTTTTAATTATTGGTTTTAACATAAAAATCAAATATGGCATTAAAACATTAAGTGTGAAAACACTTGTAATTGTATTAATTTTTAACATGATATCTTTCAAAGTGTTTTACGTAGAATCACGTCGAGTAGTGCAATCAAGTGTCTTGAAAAGTTCACTTTTATGCTTAGACAACTTCAGCTATTACTTATCTCGACTTTAGCTGTTTTTGCCAACGGTCCACAAAATTATTTTCACTATTTTTGTTATTATAATGTTTAGACATGCATATGTCCTGCCAAATTGCATATACAAAATGCATATTAAATGCGCACTTTCATATGCTACTCTTTTGCATATGTTCTCCAACATTTTGTGCATTTTATGCATCTTTTGCATATCTATATATATAAAAGTGAAACTCTGTGTGTGTGTGTGTGTGTGTGTGTGTTAGCTATAGACTCCGAAACTGTAAAATCGATCGGGCTGAAACTTTGGTAAGTTGTTGTAAACATACCAGGGAGTGTTTATGGGTGAAAAAAGTGGGCGGGGCCACGCCCATAAAAAATTAGTTATCATTTTTAGCTACTTGCACTTGACCGATTTTTCTGAAACTTTACACACATATCGAGCTGTCATGACTAAATAATTTCGTGATAAGAAAAGTGGGCGGGGCCACGCCCCTAAAAAAGTTTTAATTTGGAGGTACTTGCACTGGACCGATTTTTCTGAAACTTTGCACACATATTGAGCTTTCATGACCTTATAATTTCTTGATTGAAAAAGTGGGCGGGGCCACGCCCATAAAAAATTAATTATCAGTTTTAGCTACTTGCACTAGACCGAATTTTCTGAAACTTTGCAAACATACTGAGCTGTCATGACTTTACACTTTCGTTATTAAAAAAGTGGGCAGTGCCACGCCCATTAAAAAAAGGTATCATTTTGAGGTCCTTGCACTGGACCGATTTTTCTGAAACTTTGCACACATATTGAGTTGTCATGACTATATAGTTTCGTATTTAGAAAAGTGGGCAGTGCCACTCCCATAAAAAAAAGGTATCATTTTGAGGTACTTGCACTGGACCGATAATTCTGAAACTTTGCACACATATTGAGCTGTTATGACTTTACAATTTCGAGATTAGAAAAGTGGGCAGGGATATGCCCATAAAAACAATTATAATTTTGAGGTACTTGCACTGGTCTGATTCTTCTGAAACTTTGCACACATATTGAGCTGTTATGACTTTACAATTGCGTCATTAGAAAACTGGGCAATGCAACGCCCATAAAAAAATTATAATTTTTAGGTTTTTGCACTTGATATTCAATTAAAAATCAGAATGCATTTCGATTCATTAAGGGGCGTAGCAACGCGCGCCGGGTTTGGCTAGTATGTTTATAAAATTGAAGATATTTTACACAATGCCACAAATATTTCAGCATCTGCCGCTTCAAAAAAAAAAAATGTTTAGGACTGCAAAAATATTTGTTTTCAATAAGAACTGTGGACAAAAGTGGCTTGTAGGAAATGTATACCAGAAATTTTAAATTTCAAAATTTCCTTCCTTCAAATATTAGAAATATAATAAAAACTTAATCACACTATTAGAGAAGGATATAAGTAACATTATACCTTTATTACCATTGACTTTTGTAAATATATTCCAACTGGATTACATTTATGCCAGCGTATTTAGTCTGACCGACCCAAACATAAGCCTCTTTTGTGTTTTTAGGTTTATGTTTGTATGTGTGTAAGCACATCCCATCCACTAGTATTTTATTTTGGTTAGATTACTCACCATGGCTATTTTATTTTTGTGTGTGCTTTTTTAAAAAATTTAGTTTAATTAAGTGAATTTTATTCATACACAAACCACTACAACAAATTCAAAACAAACAACTACTACACATACTTCTATGCGTTTGTTAAACTCATACACACATTCACATTTATTTAGCAGTTGAACATTTAATATGAATTGCATGAATTTCAAATCAAAATGCTATTCTAGACCAGAGATTGTTGATCATATGGGCTGGAACTAAACATAATAGTAACGTGGCAAAAGGACATTAGTTGAATTTACTACTAAATCCTTTAAATTCCCCCTTTCCTTAGCTACCCATCTGTTTTTTTTTTTTGGTTTAAAACGCACTTTAAATTTGAATAATATTTAGTGTATAGTCACTGGAGTTTTTTTTTTCTTTTTTGTTTAAATACCCAATTTTATATGTTAATTAGTTATTATGCCGCTTTAAATGACTGGCAGTGAGTGTTGTTTACTAATTTGTCTGTTAAACTAATTATAATATTAAATAAATTTGTTAAATAATATTTTATGTAAATAAAGCAAAATTCATGTACTAGTATAATGAAGTGTTAGCTTGAAAATAATATTAAAAAAAAAAACAGACTAAAAGGAAAATAACCGATATTACAGTCGAATGAGTAGTTAGTTCTTCCATATTGTAGTCTATTCCTTATAGTTTTTAACTTAAAAGATTTGTTCATCAATAGACTTATCCCCTATTTCCTGGTTTAGTTAAGAGCCCTAAGAACAATTAAATCTCGTACACCTCCACTAGCCTAGTTCAGAGATGTTCTCAAGAAAAAAAAAAGGAAGAAACATATTTAGCGTTATCCTCCGTATTCCATCAGAAACAAAGGTTACCTGAGTTCGTTAAAAAATTTGCCGGTTTTATTCAAGACAGTCCTTCGCCAAGTGTTTCGAGGTCGTCCTCGTCTTCGGGGGCCTGGAGGATTCCACTTTAGTGCTGCGTAACAGTTTTTGTTGTAGGGCTTCCTGATCGTGTGACCCAGCTATATATATTTACGCCTTGTGTTTATGTATTCTTGCCTTGTGAGTTGAAAGAGGTTTTCATTTGAAATTACTCGAGGCCACCAGATCTTAAGTAGTATATTGCGCAGGCATCGTTTAGTAAAAACTTGTAGCATCTGCTTTACCTCAGCACTGACTAGCCACATTTCGAAACTGTACAGTAGCATAGACTTGACGCAGGCGTTATACACTTTGATTTTTATTGAAGTAGATAATTAATTTTAGCGCAAGATTTAATGTAAACAGACGAAAGCAGCGCGTTCTATATTTTTGCTGTTTTGAACGTCTTGTGTGGCGCCGCCCATAGGGGTATTTATGCTACCTAAGTAGCCAAAGTCATTGACATTATCTATAGCTCCGTTGTTTACTTTAATAATGTAAGATGATCTATAAGATTTGATGGAGCTCACTTTGGAGTTTGTTACGTTGATGTGCAATCCCGCTGCCGTGGCTGTAGAGCATATGTTGCTTGTTTAAAGCGAATAGAACTATGTCATCAGCATAGCCAAGGTCTTTATTAAGAGACAGACATTACTGAATCTGTATTTTAATGTTACCATGTCCTTTCACTATCGAAATGCATTGTGCTGTGTCTTCTGTCAACCTAGTTTCTAATTTGTTGTGTTTCGGGTTCACCTGACTTCTTTGACGCCATCCACCATTCTTTCCATTACTTCAGTAGATAATCTTAATCTTTTTTCTTTATTTAGTTTAAATAGTATGAGTTAATTGTTTGTCTCCTTTTAGTACTTACAGGGTCGGCCAAAAGTCACTATGAAGTTTAAAAGTAAAAAAACTTTTATATTAATAAATTGTTTTCCAGATCGTATAAATAACAGCTGGAGAATAAACAGTAAAGAGTTTCACAACTGAACAAAGAACCATAATAATGGAATTTTATTATATAAAACAGCGATCAGTTATTTTAACGCAAACAGTATATCAACGATATTTTAACGTCAGAATTTCGCCTTCCAACAGCAATAATTTGTTGCTTAGTTCATCGTCCCCACTAACACGGAACCATAAGATATAATGTTGAACGTGTGAAACAAAGTATTAACGATAGCGGAAAACATCTCCCTAAAGACATCCTGCTTAGCTAAAATGGGCTTTGACGATACTGCGGCACATTGTATAAACACTTTTAATGTTATTCCCATATAAGTTGCAACTTGTGCAGTTCATCGGCAAGATCTAAATTTTGCACCAAAATTTAAACATTTGGTCAGATGTGAAATCAACTTTTCTGATAATCTGAATATGTGTAATGAAACTCATTTTAAATTGAATGCCTTCATTAATAAGAAAAAAAGTTCTGGGGTTCTGAGGTTCCCAAAATCATCAACATTCATCAACACCAGCTACACCCCATTAAGTGTACAGTATGGTGTCTAAATATATTATTGGACCTTACCTCTTCGATGAGAATGGAAGTTATGTAACCGCAAATTGTTGCGGTTTATTATAAAACATATTTTATATCCTGCTCTTGAACACAAACCTCAGATGTTAACTCAGAAGCATAAAACAACTGCCCAAAAACACGGCGCTTTTAAGATACATTTTTGGAGAGAGAATAGATATCAGAAATACTGTAATAAATTTGTCAATATGTTCGCCAGATTTGTCAGCACCTGACCATTTTATTTGGGGTTATTTGAAGGTGCGGGTATATGTTAACAAACTCGAGAAAAGGCCAACATTTAAAAAAAAAAATTAAGCCCTAGAGTCAAAAATCTTTAAAGATGTTATGGATAATGCTCTAACATTTTTGTGCAGCTGAAAACGGGGACTATTTAACTAACAATACTTTAAATATTTAGTGTAAAAAATTTCCGTTTTCTAAATTTAATAATCTGAAAAAAAATAATTAAAAACTATATGAACCGGAAAAGTTAATAAATTTGTAAGCCACATAGTGATTTTTGGTCAACTCTGTATGTATGCAAACAATTTACAGAAATACATCACTAACGAAAATAGATATTTGGGCAGCAAAAGTATCGTCTATAAAGTACAATTCCTAACGCGGCTCTCTAGAAAACCTATTCTCCCAATGCAGGATAATTGCAAAGAACATGCTTCCCAGCTCATGTCATAAAACTGACCATGCCATTAACTCCAATCTACCGCTTTCACTTAAAGTGTGATTGCAGTGTCCAAAAATAAAAACAGATAATATCTTTAGGTCCTTCCTATCTATGGAAAGGAATTGTTAAGATTTGGCTTAATGACCTAGAAAACAAAGCAGTATAACTTGTTGTGAATGCTAGGACGTTTGAGGACATGAGGACAACATGGACAAAATAGACAATTAGCTTCCTTTAACATTGTTTGCTATACGAGAGGTAATACATACATAAGTACTTTTCATTTATTTCTAATATTTGATGCATAGACACTGTTACAGATAAGACAGTCAAGTACAGAGATCAGTCAGAAGTCCACTAAAGAGTCTAGTGTTGTGTCTACTCTTTATTTAAAGACTAGTCTTTAGTAAAATATAAAGTTTTTATTATATAAAAAGAAGTTCCTTAGAATTTTTTTTTATATAAAAAGGAATTTTTTAGAATTTTTTTATGACCCGAAATCAAAAGCAATATAATCTTGTAATTGCTAAGACTATTAAGGACGTTAATGCATGTCAACATCCCGGCCGAACTGACAACATAAATCATCAGAGTCTTTAAGAACTCTTTGCTATCTAATAGGATATAAAGTAGTGCCTTCCTCTTATTCCTTATCAGAGATTGAAAGGCACAGTCAAGTACATAGTTCAGCTTAAAATCTTCAAAAGAAGGAAGTCTTTAGACCAGTTTATAATCAAGTCTAAAGAACAGTGTAAAGTAAAGTCTATTTAGCAGAGTCTAAAGCTCAATCAATCAATCAATAAAGTTTAGAGCACAGTCTATAGCAGAGTCTATGATAAAGTCTGAAGCCCATAGATTTATTTGACAGAGTGATGGCGTACTTTCTTCACGAATTCTCCTCTATATCACCTCTGTATTGCTGTATCATTTTACAGGGTAGGCTTGTTTTATGCAATATCCCTCTTTTAGTTGCTATAGTCCATTGCTTATACCAGAGGGTAAATTACGGCATTCGCACATGATCGAAGTTTGAAAATTCTTATTAGAATCTCTATACGTAAAGCACAGCGAGCTCGTTCGTTCGAGTAATATTTCGAACGATATCGAATGCCGTAATTCAGCCCCAGATTTTAGTCCAATATAAAGATTATATATTCTAGTCAACAGTCTGTTCCATAGTTGTTTACAATCTAGTCTTTAATAGAGTATATTTTAAAGTATTTTATTCCATATTCTATTCTACAATAAAGTCTAACAATTAGTCAACATTGCAGGTCCAAAATATTGCATTTCAATTTAATAATTGAATTTTTACTGTATTGTATTCGAATGTGTTAATAAATAAAGTATATTAATAAAAAAAATTTCATTACCCCTCCCCTTTCCTAGTAAGCAATAGTCAGTCCCCTTAAGTTTATGTTTTTCTTTTTATTTATAATCATTTAATTTTTCTTTTGTTTTAACTACAAATCTAAATTTAACGCCATAGCATGTCAACACAATTGTTGTTAATTTCTTTAAATGAAACAACAATACTACACACAGCAAAACGACGTTGAATTTATGACCATGTTGCACACGTAAAGTCTAAATTTACGTACATAAACAACAACAAATAGAAATAACAACAAACAACAACGGCCAAAAAACCTGTAAAAAAACAAACAATTTTACTATGTGTAAGAAAGGAAATTTCGTTAATACTTAAACGCTTGCCAAAGCCAATTCAAATGGAGTCTGACTGCTTTAAATGGTGGAAATAATAGAAAATCGCTGATTGTAGCTAGAGAAATTCGAAGAAGTGTTTTTCTATTTGACTGGTTACTGGTGTAATGTTTACTTTGTATTGTAATTTATTTCATTGTGTTCTTTTGTTTTTGGCGACTTCCGTTTTCCGTTCGAGTACTACACACACCAAAGGATAATTATCACACACACACAAATACAATTATGAGGTCTTTAAAGGCAAAAACAACACAGACATAGTTTGTCGTAAACACATGATGGCTTATGTTTCGTATTTGTGTTTTGCTTTAATACGTTTGTTTTTTTTTAAATTTCAAAAGGGTCATGGAAAGAATATTGTACAAGAGCTTAATGAATATTTTATGTATTTTAGTACCCTACTGTTACCAGGGGCTGAAACTAAAATCTCAAATTAGTTTTATATAATTTTAATGAATGTCACCTTTTTTATTTATTTTTAAACTCTAAAAATTTTTCAATAATACTTTTGTGTTCTATATTTTAAAATTTTAGAAAATTTTTAAAAATTACTTAGACAATTTTTAAATTGTGTCTAATGTCCTTTTTTATAAAAAAAAAAAAAAAAGTAGGGCATTTAAAAATCGCTATTTTTGGTTTTTTTTTTTTCTTCAAACTCACTTCCACATATTTCACTTACTCTGACCGGTATACGTCCTATGTAGTCTGCATTTCTAAAACGAACGTTTTTTTTTGAGGGGAGGTATCCAAGCTTCACCCTTATGTCATTTATGGCTAAATGTACAAAATATTTCTTGTTTAACAAAGACCAACTTGAAAAGAGTAATTTAACGGGCATTTTATTACACAGAAATAATAAAAGACGACAAATAAGAGGTTAATTATGAGACGTACACTTTCGGCTTCAAAATAATGTTTTATTAAATATAAATGGACATTTTTAAAAAGAATTTAAGAAATATTTATTAAAAAGGCATTTATTGAAATTTTACCTCTCACTTACATACTAAAGCCTTCATCAAATCAAAATATTTAATAATATTAATTATTTCATTACTTAAAGCACAATATTAAAGCATACTTTTAGGGACTTCACTTCCATTATATGAAAAATATATTTTTTTATATTTAATCAATTCTTGCATTAAAAAGCTTACTTATCTAAATTTATATTGTAAACAATTACATAAAATCTATTTAGATTTTATTTGTTACTAATTTTCTTTTGATTTGAATAAAGACAATTTAATTAAAATTAATTTACTAGCATTGTTCCATCTTTAAAGCCGTAGAGAGTTTGGATTTATACGATTTGAAAAATAAATAACGCAATTAATAAAAACGCATAATACAAACAATAAAAATAACAAACGAAAAACGTTTAAATACAACAATTAATAATGAATTATGTTAATCTATATATATAAAAGTGAAACTCTGTGTGTGTGTGTGTGTGTGTGTGTTAGCTATAGACTCCGAAACTGTAAAACCGATCGGACTCAAACTTTGGCAAGTTGTTAAACACATACCAGGGAGTGTTTATGGGTGGAAAAAAGTGGGCGGGGCCACGCCCATAAAAATTAGTTATCAGTTTTAGCTACTTGCACTTGACCGATTTTTCTGAAACTTTGCACACATATCGAGCTCTCATGACTAAATAATTTCGTGATAAGAAAAGTGGGCGGGGCCACGCCCCTAAAAAAGTTTTAATTTTGAGGTACTTGCACTGGGCCGATTTTTCTGAAACTATGCACACATATTGAGTTGTCCTGACTTTATAATTTCGTGATAAGAAAAGTGGGCAGGGCCACGCCCATAAAAAAAAAGTTATAATTTAAGGTACTTGCACTGGACCTATTCTTCTGAAACTTTGCACACATATTGAGCTGTCATGATTTTACAATTTTGTGATTAGAAAAGTGGGCAGTGCCACGCCCATAAAAAAAGAGTATCATTTTGAGGAACTTGCACTGGACCGATTTTTCTGAAACTTTGCACACATATTGAGCTGTCATGGCTTTACAATTTTGTGATTAGAAAAGTGGGCAGTGCCACGCCCATGAAAAAAATTATAATTTTGAGGTACTTGCACTGGACCGATTCTTCTGATACTTTGCACACATATTGAGTTGTCATGACTTAAACAATTTTTGATTAGAAAAGTGGGCAGTGCCACGCCCATAAAAAAAAGTTATAATTTTCAGCTACTTGAACTTCACCCATTGTCTGAAACTGTGCACACATATTGAGCTGTCATGACTATACAGCTTCTTTATTAGAAAAGTGGGCAGTGCCGCGACCTTTAAAAAAGTTATCATTTTTGCTTCTTGCACTTGATATTGAATTAAAATTATGAATGCATTTTTATTTATTAAGGGGCGTAGCAACGCGCGCCGGGTTTGGCTAGTAGACCTATAAAAAAGCGAACAGTTGAAAAAAAATTTTTAACAACAACATTAAAACACAAAGCAAAACAGTGAAGTGGCAAAGTTGTGCATGCGCTGGAATATAAATTAGGAAAACCTTGAGCAAACGCTGTATATAGAAAAAATATCAAATAGATTCTTGACAAATTTTATATTTCAAACAGAAAAATTTTTTTAATATTTTTCTTCAATAAACTTTCTGCTTGAAAAATTTTTCTTAATTATAATTAAATGGAAACTTTAAAAAATCTACCTGTTTATGTTTTACTGAGAACATTTAAATTAGAACAGATTATTATTGATAGACTGTGTTAACAATGTTGTTAAATAGACTTTGGCCAAATATCGTATTTATTACTTGTTCACTTATTCCAAATTACCCTTTACGAAGTACACCATTGAGTAGCATATGGGCATTTCCATGTCATCGTCTTGACATTTGTACTCCTTTAAAGTGGAGTAAGGAAAGTAAGATTAACTGAAACAAAATTAGATCTTTATGTTCCATTCAAAGGGTACTTTATTAAAAAAAAAATAATTATATTCGAATCATTGTTGTCTGAAATATCCAAAAAAATAAGAATATGCCGTACGTGACTTAAAACAGAAGTGATTTTGAGGTATATATTGTAACATGAAAAAATCTATGAATCTTGGGAAGTATTTTTCTTTTTTTAATTTCTTACACTAAACCAAATAGTTTTCATTTAAAATCCATCATACTTAATTGAAAACAATTTTTAAATGATTTTATAATAAATTCAAAATGGCATATCATTCGTGACATATCGTGCGTGACAGATTTTTCTCTAATAGTATTCTTAGGTAATAAAATGTATATTATGTTAAGAAAAAAAGTTGAATTCTAAATTAGGTGCTCTTGCGACTGTTCAAATATGAATGACGGAGACAAATAATGTTTTTTCACTACGTACGTGACATTAAAATAACATCCAAGGGATATAAAAAAAAATACCGCTATTCGGACTCTTTATTTTCTTTTTTCTTATGGATATTGTTAACTGTTGTTGTTACCTTAATTTTAAAACATATTTACAATTACAATTTATTTTTATAATTTAGTCGCTAACAAAAAATAGTTGATTGCAATTCTTTAAAATAAGTCAAAGAGATAATTAGATTAAACTCTTATTTTTGCTCTTAAAATAATTTAAACAGCTCTTAATACCTGCGCGTAATGAAATTTTAGTGTTTTTTTTTTCTCAATAAACTTATATTGAAAAACTTTCAAGAGTTTTTGTTTTTACAGTCTTGGTTGACATATTCATGGAAATGCCCATATGTAAGTAGTAACATTTAATGATAAGCATAATACATTTCAAACTTTAATCCAAGGCATTTTAAAATCAAACAAGACCCATAATTCTTTGACGTTAGGAAAAAAATCTTAAGTTTTATTTCAGTTTTATTCTTTTAATAAGGTTTTACTGAAATTGTGTTTACTTTCGCTTAAATCTGACATATCTGCTTTAAATCATAAAGATTTTCTCTTTAGGCAATATATCAAGAAAAATATTTATTTTGTTAAATAAACCAATTTGTTTGATATATATTTTTTTTTTTGTTTTAAAAAAAATATGTGTTTTGTTGTTAAGTTTTTAGTAAAGTTTTTTTTTCTGCTTAAGAATTTATTTTGTTTTTAATAATATATCTAATTCAAAATATTTTATTTAAATGATCTATTTTGTTTTTAATTTTTTTTTTATTATTACTTAAAAAACAATTGCTCCTTACTGTATAATTCATAACATCCAATCATAACATTTACATATATAGAAAGACAATGGGCCTTGAAACAACAACAACTCATTTAGTGTTGTCAGCATTTGCATTTAAAAAATGTTCAAAGTTAACTTACAGGCAAGTTATATTCTTACAGGCGTATGCAAAGGCGAATTTTAACAACAAAGCAACTATATCGCAGATATTTTCTATTAAAAATAATTTGTTTATTAGAGATGGAACAATTGCCACAATACTTTTTTAAAAACGGCTCGCTTAAGAGATTGTAATTTATCTAAAAATGCACTTAGATAATTAAATTTTTTTTTTTTTAATTTGCCTTTGTTTTCTTTATTATATTTTAATAAATTGTATCTAATAATTTTTTTATCGATATAGTTTTAAGGACATGGAGAAATCTATACTAATATAATAAAGAGGAATTATGTGTTTGTATGTTATGAGTTTTCTTCGAAACTACTTATTCAATTTCAAAACTTTTTTCATTTTTGCTCTGGGTCTATCCTCCAAACTGTGATAAGCCATAT
Source organism: Phyto melanocephala (assembly GCA_941918925.1). Lineage (NCBI taxonomy): Eukaryota > Metazoa > Arthropoda > Insecta > Diptera > Rhinophoridae > Phyto > Phyto melanocephala. The sequence continues at coordinate 10,361,236 of OW799236.1, read as the reverse complement.
TTCAAGGTAGGCGTGGTACCTCCCATACAAATTTAACACAGTTTATGACATATTTTGAGAACTATAGCAAATATTCCATTCAAACTTTGTACGAGTTATTTTTATAACAATTTCTTTATTCGAGAAAATAAAATGGATAGGATCAAAGCTGAGGGTATGTTATCTCCCATCAAAATAAAATACATTTGATGTCATATAAAGGAAACTATAAACGAAATTTAGTTAAAACTTTGTACGAGCAATTTTGACGAGAATTTTCTTACTACAGCCAAAAATGGTTACGATCGGAGGAGAGTTAGTTATCTCCCCACGTATGAAATACTTTCTATCAATAAACATCAATCAATAAGCTGCATTAAAAAATCGCTTGATATTATAAAAATTAAAATTACACATCTATCTATCTATCTATATATATAAAAGTGAAACTCTGTGTGTGTGTGTGTGTGTGTGTGTGTGTGCGTGTGTGTGTGTGTGTGTGTGTTAGCTATAGACTCTGAAACTGCAAAACCGATCGGGCTCAAACTTTGGTAAGTTGTTGTACACATACCGGGGAGTGTTTATGGATGAAAAAAAGTGGGCGGGGCCACGCCCATAAAAAATTAGTTACCAGTTTTAGCTACTTGCACTTGACCGATTTTTCTGAAACTTTGCACACATATCGAGCTGTCATGACTAAATAATTTCGTGATAAGAAAAGTGGGCGGGGCCACGCCCCTAAAAAAATTTTAATTTTGAGGTACTTGCACTGGACCGATTTTTCTGAAACTTTGCACACATATTAAGCTGTCGTGACTTTATAATTTTGTGATTAAAAAAGTGGGCGGGGCCACGCCCATAAAAAAAGGGTACAATTTTGAGGTACTTGCACCAGACCGATTTTTCTGAAACTTTGCACACATATTGAGCTGTCATGACTAAATAATTTTGTGATTAGAAAAGTGGGCAGTGCCACGCCTATAAAAAAAATGTATAATTTTGAGGTACTTGCACTTGACCGATTATTCTGAAACTTTGCACACATATTGAGCTGTTATGACTTTACAATTTCGTGATTAGAAAAGTGGGCAGTGCCACGCCTATAAAAAAAATTTATAATTTTGAGGTACTTGCACTGGTCCGATTCTTCTGAAACTTTGCACGCATATTGAGCTGTTATGACTTTACAATTTCGTGACTAGAAAAGTGGGCAATGCCACGCCCATAAAAAAATTATAATTTTGAGGTTTTTGCACTTGATATTAAATTAAAATTCAGAATGCATTTCGATTCATTAAGGGGCGTAGCAACGCGCGCCGGGTTTGGCTAGTACATATATAAAATACTTACGTATAAATACAAATAAAACTTTAAAAATTTTCTGGAGGGTGTAGCAAAGCGCACCGGGTTAGCTAGTATTCAATAAACTCGTTTTGATAAAAATTGGTGAAGAATTAAGTGACAAAATCTTTTCTATGGTCATTATTATTGGTTTGATCTAAGGAAATATTGCTAAGCCAATTTTACGAGTTAAAAAAACATCCTAAAAAAATAAAGAAGGGGCTAATATTCCATTATTTAGAAACAGTTGATATTAGAGTTTGATCTTTTTTAATTTTATTAATTATATTTACAGATCATTTCTTTTTTTAAATCATCCATATTGTGGGACATCTTTTTTGTGCGCTTCAACTATCTTTTCACAAGAGCGCAATAGCTGTCCACTGGTCTTAGCTTCGGACAATTTGGAGGATTAGCCTCTTTAGGTACAAAATCTTTGTTATTGTGTTGGTGACACTCCATAGCTTATTACCATAGTAACGTGATATCAAAAAGGGCCAAAAATAAGTATGTAGACATACAGTGCTCTCTTAGGAAAGCAAGAAGCCCTTTTTGATGTACCTACATATGTATATATCTTTACCTTTCTTATTTTTTTTTAATATTCTTAACCCTTCTAATATCTTGTAGAACTTTTTTTCTTCCCGAATCAAATTTCCTTTCAATAGTTAAATTATCCTGATACTGTTTGATAACATTGGAAGGAGTTTGGAAAACCATTAATTTTTTTGACCAATTTATTGTAGAATTTTTGGAAAATGTTTTAATAATTTTAGCACGTGCTTTTCTTGCTATTAAACTCACAACTAATCAACATGCTTGCAATTCATTATAATAACTGACATATTTTTTAAAGATAACTAGATAAAAAATTTTAAATATTGCTTCCGAAAAAAATTTAAAGGTCCCAGATGCCCCAAATATAATTATTAAGTAACGCTGCTGATTAATATTTTTTATATATTTTGTATGCATTACTTTGTACTCGATGTTTTTGCTATAATTATAAGTGATTTGTTTTATTGAGAGTCATGTCTTGTTATGTTTATTTTATTTTTTATATTAACACTAAGATTTTGTGTTTGAAAGTACAGTGCACTCGCGGTAACGTGAAAATCGTCTAACGTGAACACCGCCTAACCTGAACAAGCTTTTGTTTACGTTGACTACTGTGTAACATAAACAAACTCAAAAAGCTCTATACCTTGAACCATTTTTATACCCTTCACACAGTGAAAAAGGGTATATATAGGTTTGTCATTTCCGACCCCATAAAGTATATATTTTCTGAAAGCTTATGAATAGGGGAGTCGATTAAGCGCTGTCAGTCTGTCCGTCTGTCCGTCTGACCGTCTGTCCGTGTGTATGTTGAAATCAACTTTTTGAAGCCCCCCGACATCGCTTGGACTCGGGTGAGGTATTAAAATATCAGAAATATTCGGGAGTAGATCGCTATTGAAAATCAGAAACATCGGTACATAAACAACTGAGATATGAGCAAAAACCCACGACCACCTCGATTTTTTTTTCACAAAAGCAACATTACAACAACAACATACATACAAACGTGTATACTGGTTAGAAAAAACGTGGCATCGAATCCCAGCTGAGCCAAAAAAATTTTTTTTTTAATTTTTTTTTTATTTTTTTTTTATTTTCTTTTATTTTTTTTTTTTTATTTTTTATATAATATATTATTTATATTTTTATTATTTTTTTTTTAATTTTTTTTTTTTAATTTTTTTTTTTATTTTTTTTTGTTTTATATATATTATATACATAATAATTTTTTAAAAAATTTTTTTTTTTAAAAAAAATTTTTTTTTTTTAAATTTTTTTTTTAAATTTTTTTTTTAAATTTTTTTAAAATTTTTTTTTTTTTTTTTGTTTTTTTTAACATTCATACGTGAATTTATAATTTTACAATGGGACGTTTTTATATATGTATGTTTTTATATGTATGTACGTATTTCATATGGGATAAATGGTGACACAAACCACTGTTATTGCATGAATTCACGTTGTGAAGGGTATATAAGATTCGGCACGGCCGAATATAGCGCTCTTACTTGTTTTCACTGCAAATGTTTTTTAAGCATGTAAACATTACTGAAATATTTTAAACTCGATTTTTAAAATTTAGGGATTCTCGTGTGTGTATCCTCTAAACTTTTTTTGTATTTATGGCATCAATATTAGAAGTATTTCTCTTATGCGAAGCGTTAAGTCAGTCACCATGAGTGTTAAAAAATCTTAATGCTTGGAGTAAAAGGTAAAGGCAGTCTTCATGGATAGTTTGCAAAAAGGAATCTCGTGATCTTGTAATGAATTATATATAATAAACTCAGTTTTATATTTTAAAAATACAAATAATAATATAAATTTAAGTGTAAGCGTGTAAAACACACAAATATTGTAAAAATTTATATTTTTCTCATGAAACTCGACAATCGCTAAAGTGAACAATTTCGCGAACACGAACTGCTTTGGTTTGAATTAGTTCACGTTAGCGCGAGTGCACTGCAGTATGAAATAAAATACATAATATTAGGAACATTTTGCTCAGCTCTTTAGAATTTACATCTGATTTATTCTGTCGTCTAGCATTCGAATATGAATCCAATCTTAAATGTTACACTCTTGCAAAAATGGAATTGGTGCTATGGACAAGGAATATCAGCATTTTAATACGCTTAAATTCAAAAATAAGCCAGCCGTTTGTGTTTATTTATTTATTTATTTATTTAGGTCTATGGATTCAAGATCCTTACAGACTTTTAGAAAGTAAAAATAGTTAAATACTTTCAGTTATTCAAGATAAAAATTATTTTATACTTTACAATATTAACATTTAAAGAAAAATCAGCATATTGATAAAATTTATTAAATTCAGTACAAATTCTTAAAAATGGATTGTAGTTGGCATAATTTCTTCTGAAAACTTTGACAGATAGTGGATAAAAATAACGTGTAGAACGAGATGGTACATTAAAAGAGATTTTGGAAATCAAGAAATCAGAGCATATATTTCCCGTTATTAAGTTGAGAACAAACGAGACATTTAGCATTTATTGTTCCATTCCCCTTGTAGCCTTATACCACATTCCCACACTCTTTCAATAAGTAAGTTATTTTATATTTGACTAACAAGATATTCTTTAGGAATAATTTATATGGCGAAACAATGTTTTCAAAGTCAGCTAGTAAGTGTATAAAAAAAAAACTAAACCCAAAAGCACTAAATGAACAACACTGGACTCATTAGTTAAAATAAAAGTTATGACTCTGTTTATTTGTCATTACAACAATATTATTGTTTAATTTAGCGTCATTTACTGAAAAGAAAATCATTTAATGTTCTCGTATTCACTAATATTTTTTTTTTTGTTTCTTGCGGGGGCTCTTATCTTCTTTACTGATTTCATGTCATTAACATTGCATGTTTAAATTGTTTGAAAATTTCTTCCGTTAATAAAGTTTGCTTTGTTTTCTTTTTTCTTCTTTTTTAGTGGTCTATTCAAGATTTCGCGCTATAGAGGGGGAGGCTTGTAGAGGTGATTTTGTTTTATTTTTGTATGTCACGCACGCACTTGTTGTGATATAGTTTTTATCGTATTTATTCATTCATTAAATTTCAGTTTTTTTTTACTTTTTTGCTAATAGCCTGAAGGTTTTGTAATCGTAATTTATTTACTGATAACTTTTCAATAAGTCTAATTTATTTTTTATAAACTTTTAATGTCGATAATTTTATCTGTTATTTTTAGTCATAGCGTAGAAGTGACTATAAACTTGTAACGAAATTTTCTTTCGTCTTTTTAATAATGAAAAGATATTTGTTGATTTCATAAGGTATCCTAAGTGTCGTATTGGAATAATGCCATAATTTTTCAAATTTTTTTAAATATTTCATTTAACATAATGTCCTGAATACATAAGATACCTCATATATAAGAGGCAACGGTTTTCTGCCTGCTCTTATGATATTCGAGCACTGTTTTTACCACAAGTTTTTAATCATCTGTTAAATAAAACATAATTATACCCTTCACACAGTGAAAAAGGGTATATATAGGTTTGTCATTCCGTGTGAAATTTTTACAATTTTTATTTCCGACCCCATAAAGTATATATTTTCTGAAAGCTTGTGAATAGGGGAGTCGATTAAGCCCTGTCAGTCTGTCCGTCTGTCCGTGTGTATGTTGAAATCAACTTTTTGAAGCCTCCCGATATCGACTGGACCCGGGTGAGGTATTAAAATATCAGAAATACTCGGGAGTAGATCGGTATTGAAAATCACAAACATCGGTACATAAACAACTGAGATATGAGCAAAAAAAACACGACCACCTCGATTTTTTTTCACAAAAACAACATTACAACAACAACATACATACATACAAACTTGTATATTGGTTAAGGTAAACGTGGGATCGAATCCCAGCTGAGCCCAAAAAAATTTTTTTATTTTTTTATATTTTTTTTTTTAATTTTTTTTTATTTTTTATTTAATATATTATTTATATTTTTATTATTTTTTTTTTTTAACTTTTTTTTTAAATTTTTTTTAAATTTTTTTTTATTTTTTTTAACATACATACGTTAATTTTTAATTTCACAATGGGATGTTTTTATATATATATGTTTTTTATATGAATGTACGTATTTCATATGAGATGAACGGTGATACAAACTACTGTTATTGCATGACTACACGTTGTGAAGGGTATATAAGATTCGGCACGGCCGAATATAGCGCTCTTACTTGTTTTATTTAATACGTGTTTAAAGTTGTATCTTAGTTACAAATTTATTATTGTTTTCTATATACTTACATAAGTTTTTGCATAATATGCTGGCATTTACTACCGATTTTTATTCTGAGAAATAAATAACTTTAAAGAGGGTGGACATTAACGTGATTTTCAGTAAAAGTTAATTATTTGTTTTGGTCAGTAAGCGTATTGACTTTGCATACACAAAAAAAGATAAATATAAATTTCAATTACGAAATTAATACTAGTAATTAAAGAATTGTTTGATTTTGCTTCAATCATTAATGATACTATAAATTAAATAAAAATTTATATGTAGTTGTTAATGAAAAATATCAATTTAAACAGTATTAAAAAAATTTATAATTCCCTAATTTTTAAAAATTATTTTAATTAATTTAATCATGCCTATAATTGAAAATTGCGATTAATATAAATATAGCATTTATTGTATTGGTAATTTATAATATTTAAACTGTTTTAAATAAGGTTACCCAAAAAGAAAAAAATAATTTTTTTAATATTTTTTCCTAACATATATTTTAATTACATTTCATTACTTATATAATAATAGTTTAGTATAAGATTTAGGGTTCCACAAGTACACATAATATACCATAACAATTGCCGGACTTCTGAAAATAATTGGTAGCATCAACGACCTAGACATAATGAAATATTTACCGGTTAAAAAAGCATGATCAGGCAGAGTGTAGACTACTACTGACTTTCCTATTAAAATGAGAATCTTGAGGAATATACCAGAATACACGAAATATTGGCTTTGGAAACATCTAGAATGTAACTGAAACATTCTTGTATATTTAAAACAAGCCATATTTATTATATGTATGTATGTGTGCACCTACCAGAACTATCTCTTGTAGATTGTCCACTATTTTTTATTATTCTGCTCCTTGAATAACAAATATTTATTCATTATTTAACCTTCGAAATCAAATTTTCAAAAAATGTCATTTAAAATAACATTTTGTATTTTTTTAACTGAAAAGATTCCCAATGTTTTTTGGAAATTAATTAAAATTTTAAAAACAAGTCAAAAAGTCAATTAATTAAAAAAAACTTAAGCAATATTTTTTCTCTGTATAATATTCCAAAAAAAAAAATATTTTTTTTATGTCTTTTAATTCCTAGAGCAGCAAAACTCTCATATTCTTGCAGTATAAAATTTGTGTTTAAATTCTTTGTTCAGTTTTAGGATGTTCTTATGTTTAACGTTACTTTGCGGTCTACTCTAATAACGGTGGGTCAATTTCAAATTTAAATATGGTGCAGAAAACCTCAAGAATACTCTGTTTTATCAGAAAATTTTAACGTTACTATTGGTGTGTTCACAAGAAGTACTTACTGTCGTGCTGACATAATTTTCAAAACTAAGAAAAAGTAATGTATGTTTTTTTTGAAAATATGAAATTATGTAGGCTCTGCGTAAAATAAAATAAAAATGAAAAATCGCTGAATGGCCAAAAAAATTTAGGTTCTTATTCATAATTAGATTTTAGTTCAGATTTTAAGTGTAATTGAATCGTAAAAATAATTAAACATTTTCATAATATTAATATAAAATATGACCCAAATTTTTTAAATAATTGTGCATTTTTTAATGTTGCTCCAAATATGGTTTTTACCCTCAAAAATTAGAATTCAAATAAAAATTAAAATAAATATTTAAAATTTATTTTTCAACTCTGATCACTTTATACCGATTTAAAATATTAACTCCCCGATGAAATTTGATAACCTTTTATTTAAAAATCCTATGGCTAGACGCAGAGAAATTAAATTTCCATAGATTATGGAATAAAATCTTATTACTTAATATACTGGGTTAAGTTTTTTTTTCAAGAATGACCTATCGCGTTCTATAATTTTGAATAAAAATTTTGTTATGAATAGAACATCACTTAAAGTTATGCCCATGAATGCTTAAATTAACTTAATAGCACATCGATTTCGTGTATTTTTTTCTCTATTGTCTCTACATGTTTAATCTTTATTCTTAATGGCACAGTAAATAGTTCAACGAACTAAAATTTTGAAACAAGCAGAATTAGGAGCCTTGTTGTGCAATAGATTCCAAAGAAAAAGTTTCTCCTGTACAATGATGATGACCTGAATTGGTTAATTCTTTGTGGCATGAAGCAATCAACATTTTTTTCATCAAAATTTTACGCCAAGATTTTGGCCTGCAACTTTATGAGATCGCTGTAAAATCTCCTTAAAAAATTTTTCTTAAGCCAAATGATTATAGTTTATAATTTAACCTGAATATCCTGTTAAGCGAATTGGTTCATCTTAGCCCCAATAGGCATGTCAAACGCAATGACAAAAAACATATAGAGTTATTCGAGGCACTTTTACATACACTAAAAATAAAATTTGTGACCAAATGTCATAAGTCATGCCGATTTTTTATATAAGTTTCTATATTAATGCGGCAAACACCATTATAAATAGGAGGATATGGAATCAGGAAAAAAGGATTACCTTAAAGCTCCTTAAAAAAAACTTGGTCAAGCAAGTTGAAAGCCAAAGTTGGAATGAAAAAAAAAAATGAAAGGATATGGCAATGGATTGACCATGTCTTAATCAAATCCTCATAGAAATCTATTGTAAAGCTCTTAATTATAATCCCAAGATTTCAGGGAAAAAGGATTACCTAAAAGAACCTCATAAAAAAGAAGTAAGATGAAAACCAACGGATAAAGTTGGAATAAATAAAATGGCAAAAAATTAAAGGATATGGTAATGGATTGAACATGTTTTAATAAAATTCCTCGTATAAATCATGGAAAAAGAATTTTCTAAAAACTCCTAAAAAGGAAACTTGATGAATAAGTTGGAAACCATCGGAAAAAGTTGAAACGAAAACAAGCTATCGCAGATAAAAGCTTCTGGTAAATATTTTTAGATGTTCTATGCTCTTTAAGGAGTAAAGCGAAACAAAAGTTAAAAGATTACATCAACGGTTATTGCTTGATGCGCTTTATCAAACGGTTAAATCACTAGTTCTTATTTATTAATAAATAAATGAACCTGGAGAGAATATCATCGTCAATGGCTAAAGGTGTTGAGATGGCAAAAAATACAAACTTCCAGAAATGTTTCAGTCAATTAGCCGATTTTACCCCTTTGGCTAATTTTCTCTGAGATCATGTCAAGTCATATGATATATGCAAAAAAAAACAAGCAAATTTTAATTAACTTGGACGTCATTAAATACTTGAAAAAGTGTTCAAGAATTAAATTTCCGTAATGCGCTATCAGCCAACCTACATGATCGATATCATATTCAAACACTAACGGATTCGACTTATGCTTCTAATAAATTCAATATTTTTTTAAATTTAATATGTTCATTATTATTTCTTTTCTGCATTCCGAATAAAATTATTTTTTTTCGAAATGACATTTCAATGATGTTGTTTATAACAGCAATACTATGACATTTCCAAACAGGACAGGGAGAATAATATTTTAATTTATATTATTTATTGTACAACCAGTGTTATTGAAGTTGTTTAAAAATAAATTTTGTAACTAATTGTTTTTGTGTCTAATTTTTGTAACTGCAAATTTTATGCAGTGCCCTCATTTTGGTTGCCATTACTGTTGCACATATTTTATTTTTCTGCTAAAATTGAAGAGTTTTTTCTGGGATACTTTTTATATATGCATTTAACGTTTAATCTTTATCTAAGTCAATGTATTATGTTAGTTACGTGTTAATCACACATAAGACCTCTGAATTTAGGCTTTAGATATTTACACATGATAAAACTTTCATAAAAAAATCCTCCGCTTTTTAATATTCATATCATTATTAAATTTCTAACTAAGATCAACTACATAATTATACTTATTAAAATAATCTTTGTATAAATCTTCAACTTACCCTGCAGATAAAAATAAATTTTGAGTTTAGAAATATACTAGTTAATATTAACTACAAGCTAATTACCTATCTGTTCTTTTTTCATACATCAAACTCTCTATCTTAACATTATTTAAGTTGTCAAAGGAGCCCAACTTATACATAACAATATACTAGTTTTAATTTAGTACTAGTTTTTATCAAATTGTCTTATTCTAAAAGAGCGAGAATGACATGATATTAGTAAGAGTGCCAAAGCAAAACAGTAAATATTTGATTTTTATTTAAAAACAAATACCACTTGATATATACGATATAAAATCATAGAGCGCTTTATTATCTTTAACACAATATATTTAATGTATACGCTACCTTATCTATTATTTTTGCTATTAAACTTAATTTGATACACACAACACATTCTGTTGTTATACTTCTTTACCAGCTGCAATATTTACATCAGCACTGACGTCATGGTTGCGATCTAACCTGTTCTGCAAACATCAATAACAATAATACTAGTATATTCTAGAATCAAAAATTGCTAACGCATTAAATGATAATGATTATAATCTTCAATAACACTTGTATGTTCTCAAACCAAAAAAATTTTATTCATGCTGTATATAATGAAGAAAAGTGTAACCCTCATTTACATGTGTGGCTCTTGTCTTTAATAAGGGTGGTAATGCTGATTACCGCCTGCAAAAAAAATTTAAATCAAACTAAATCTGTAACAATATTTTGACTAATACGAATCTGTCACTCTTGTCATGGTCTCGCTACAACTAGTAATATGAATGTCCCAAACTAGTAACTAGTTAATAACTTAGCTGCAGGGTATGCACACTTATTTACTTAAACATACAATAATTATACACAAAGTCATATAAGAATATTGGAAGGTGTCTACATGTGTGTTTATTCTTCAGTATATCTATTGTAGTTAATAAACAATTAAACTATTAAGATGTATTTTATTAATTTACATTATTATACTTAATTTGACCTGTTTGCGTTTCAACATTTCAAATACAGAATATTTTAGTTAGTAAATATTAAAGCGTATACAATTAGTGTATGCATGTGTAGGCTTCTTATAGATGTGTATATGTATGTGTGTATTTGCAGTTATCATTAATGTGCGTAGGTTTAGGCATATAAATTTGTTTGAGTTATACAAAATTATAAGCTCCATAAATAATGAGTTGCAATAAACTTTAACCTTAAAATTTAATTAACACAACTCTGAAGTCATATGTAATGAACAATTTTATAAAGACAGTCAAGGGCAAAAGTATATATATTTATTATAGACATATTAAAAATTTAACTCGAGCTATTTTACCACAATAATATTGGTGTTTTGTGTAATTATTTGTAGAATTTTTGTTCTTAATTTGACTATAACAACAGGTTTTTCAATCATCCAAATAATAAATAACAATTACTATTGCTTTAAAATATTAAAAAATTAATGCAAGGATTTTTTTAAATTCTATAGTGGTACATAATTTTTGCTTTAATTTTTAATTATCCCTTTAGTTTATTTTCTTATTAAAATACTAATAAATGTATGAAAACTTTTACCCTGCACTATACTTATGAATAATATACATGCAAATTTGTTTGTATATGTGCATTTATGTATTAAAGCAAATATTTGCATACTTATATGTATGTGTCTTAGCAAAAGGAGATTTAAAAGATTATTATGTGTGCATACATAAGTACATACATAGAAAATTTCAAAGAGTTATACACACACTCACCCACAAGAAAATTATGATACATTCTTTAGCATAAGTTGGCAGTATTTAATAAAAAAGTTGGAAAAACTTTTACATGCTATAGTAGATTGAATTGAAGTAAGTTAAGATCTAGGTTACACTTAAGATTATCACAACTCTACTTGTATCTATATTTAAGGTTATTAAATCAACTCGACTCATGTCTTCCTAAAGCTAAAATTGTTTTACCAACAGATATTTTCATAATATTATACTTAGGTAAACACTTACAACTACAACAGTAGATAAATATTATGTTTGTGTGATGCTAATACCCAGAGGAAAGTGTAAATGTTAAGAAACGAGTACCATTTTTGAGGGTATTACCACCTTGAAATAATTGTTTAAGGATATTGCTGAATAATATGCTAATAAACTAATACTATAGACAGACGACAGCGTTAATTTGCATTAAAAGCCTTAATTTAAATTAACTATTGAATTATCTCCATTCCAATGTGAATTTAATTTCACGTAAATGCACTAAATCATTTTGAATTTATACTGCATTCAGCAATTTCAATATGGCAACACGGTCGGCAATCAATCAAAAAATTTAAAAATCAAAAATGTAAAATAAAAATAAAAATAGATTCGATATGTTGAAATTTTTTACATATTTTTTGGAATGCCTTTCATTTTAGGTTTAAGTTTTCCATAATACTGGTATTGTCCATCCTAAGCACGTCACTCTCCCAAAAAGTACTGTTACGGTCCTTTAAAAAAAATACCATATACCCACATATGAATTATAACCTCCATGAAAAGATACCATTAAACCTACAAATTTCCACAATTCCCTTTCTCTTATTTCAGAGTGTCCTTCTGCCATCCCAACTTGTAGCAACATGTTCATATTTGTGATTGATTGTGCATTTACAATTTTTACAATTTTTACTAAATGCAATAACTGTCGTCTGTCACAGCAAAATTTTAATCTGCATTAGTGAGATTTTAATGCAAATTAACGCTGTCGTCTGTCTATTGTATAAATGAAACAAAAACGGAAATTGAAAAAATTACAAATTAAACCAAAAGACAAATTTCAAATTAATTATTTGACTTTAAATTATGTTATGGACTAGACTATTTATAAGCTGACATTCACTTTACACTGTTAATGAGTTTGTAAAAAGGTTGTGTCCGTCAATAAAGTATTTTTTGAAAATTTTTACACCACTTTCTAGAATTCTTATCTGTCCTTCTGTCCATCTTTCCGAACGTAATTGGTTCCAATAACTACTAGACGGATTTTAATATTAATTGATTTGTATATGCCCTTATCTCTGGGTTCATATAAAGAAAATAGAAAATAGAAAATAGCAAATAAAATATTATTAAAATATTGCTAGAAAGTTGTTGAGAAATAAAAAAGAAATATCAAATAAAATAACACTACCGACCATGAGCAGATCCAGCTTAAGCCTCTGGGGGAAATATATGCAAAACAAACAATTTTGAATAGTTCAATCACAATAAATATTTATTAAACAACAACGAAAAAAAATATAATAAAAAATTTTCTGACATAAAGTTTAACGAAAACACTTATATTAAATAAGTAATTTGTGTTTCCTGTTGCAGCAAATTTATTAAGCACAACTTCAGGATAAACTTTAATTTAGTTGTGAATGTGTAACATGGCTAACCCGTATAGTCTGTTCTCAGTCACGTTTTAATGCTACGAAGAGTAGAAAATGATCTTATGATGATCCAAAGTCTAATAAATAATGTTTAATACTTTTTGGCAGAAGTTAAGGGATGTTAAATAAATCTTTTAAAAAACGTATTTTTAAGTCCTGGAGACCAGAATCAATAAGGGAGGTGTATCCCTCTATGCGGTAGTACTCTTCTACATTTTTTAAAGGATGATTTCGTTCAAACATTGGCTTTTCAACTGGAATTTCCATACCAAAGCAAATCTTTTATGTTTCTTCAAAAATTATTTCAAATTCTTTTTTTGTTCAAGACACATTATAAAATTTTGTATGAAATCTGAACTTCTTTTTAAATCTATTTCCTGTTTTTATAGCATTACACTAAGCGATTGTATGAGACTTAGAATATATATAATCTACACAAAAATTCGTATGTGCTTAATGAGTTTCTTAGTAATAAAGTTTTTTAAGATGTATCCCTGTCTTTCCAGAGCCTCTAATATATTTTCTATATTCACTTGAAATTGTAAAATGTAATCGTAATCAACCCATCTCGTTTCCCCAAATGGTGACAATTTGGCTCCTAAGTACTTTGTCAACAACTTTTTGTATATTTGGCACCTTGTTGCTTTTAGAAATAGAGTTGTTAAGTTTGTGGGAAAAACAAAAAAAACAAATGTGGAAACGTTTGTTTATCAAATAAGTATATAACCCAGTAAAAATTGAAGCTTACCTGTAAGCAGGTTTGTAAGGCAGAGAAGCTATATTCCCCCTTACAAACCTGCTTACAAGAGGCATGATTTTTTAATAGCGAATTCCCACTTTGAAGCATTACCTTTTGATAAAATAAGCGCGTTTTCACTGCTTACATTCAGCTGTGATGAAAATGCTTTCAGTAAGCACACATTTCATTCATGCCAAAAATTGCAACTGTATTACTTACAAGAAGTGCTCCTTTCATGCCTCTTATGAACTTGTGAAATCATTGCTGATGTCAGGCTATTACTTTATTTGCTTACATAAAGTCCTTCTTTATGCATATTAAAAATATATTAAATAATAACGAAATTTTTATATTTTTAAATGTTTTATTTTTTATTTGAAATAAAGAACTGCTTTAATCATTTATACCTGGAGAAATACTTTCCGAGTTTGATTCATCTTCATTATTAAAAAATGTGTTGTCGGCTTTACTTTGTTTGTTTAAGCACTTTTTCTTGTAGTAACGATTTTTATTTAATCTAAGTACTATACGTAAGTCAATTAGAAACTATTTTTTAGAAAGACCATCCACTTATAGTGCTTCTGCAATAAATAAAAAAGGTTATTATAAAAAAACGACGTACAACACAAAACTTACCATAAATTGCATTTAAAAACTTAGGGAAGTCTAATAGCCGCTTTTTGTCTTGCTTTCCATCCACATTAAAAATCTAAAAAAATATGTATAAAAAAATACAACTTATAAGAAATTTGGAAATGTTATAAATAAATATATATGGATACCTTTCAAATCCTTAATTTGTCTTTTGAGTCATCCACTGATTTTTTCTGGTCTTCAATAATTTCTGAAAATTAATTAAAATTATTAAAATGTATAATAATAGTTCATACTAAATGTACCTTTTAGCCCATCAAACTTTTTTTAGTTCTAGAATGCCCATTATATTATTTTGATTAGCAACTGTTTTCTATGTATATAAGTTTATTTAATTGTCTTTTTCCAACCATTTTTTATAAAATATGTAATATTTTTTTAGCAAAACAAAGAAATAATAAAAAAATCAAAGACAAAACGCCGTTAAATTTTTTACAAATTAAAAAATAAACACAAAAGAAACTGTACACGCACAAAAACAAATATTAAAAAAAAGCGGACACTAAATATAAACAGAAAACACGTCTTATCTGCTGAAATGCAATTTGATGACTAACATTTATTTATTATGTAATTTAAACCATCTGGATTTTCGGCAAAAGCTCGGTTAAACTCGTATAGAATTGGGTATTATTACCGAATTCTAAGTCTCCGCTATACAACCTGCTTCCTTGCAAGGGATAAGAGTAAGCTCTTCAATTGTTTTCGCTTACATTAATACACAAATCATTTCAATTGTTTTTGCTTATTTTGCTGCTTCTTAGTAAGACGTACTAGTAAGAGCGTATGTAGCGCTTACGTACCTTTTACAGCTCCTAAAAGTAAATTTTTTTTTACTGGGTAAGTAATTTAATATTTTAACTATTTGGGGGGAGAGAAAAGGATATTTTCAAAGCCCCCCCACCGTATCCGCGCTTGCTACTGACTCTATACTTACGCTAACAACAATATCGAAATATGAAAATATATGCCGACCGGCTTCCACTAGTTATAAATAAAATTTGTCTTCAGCAAAACTATTTAGACAACTCAACTAAATTGAATAAGACTAATTTAAAGCCAAAATTTAATATTAATTATTCAACATTCCTTCTGTACATATATCTCAGTACATTTGCCTTTCACATACTTTGTACAAGAAATCTTTGTGTGTGTCTGTAAAGACATAACCAGACATACAGTCAAATTTCGGGTATATAACAAATTTAACTGCCTCTACATACATTGAATATTTTATCTATGTACGTAAGCAGTACTTATGTGTAGTTGTATGCCTGCTTGTTTACGTGTACAACAAAAACCATACATTGTTAATCATAACATTTCATACCGGAAGGAAGTGTAAAATTTCAAATGTGACAAATTGCATAAATCAACCGTTATGTTAAAATTTGAAGTAAAAGCAATTAGTTGTTGTCGTTTTAGAGCAGTTGCATCTCTACAAACAAACACATAACACCACACACTTACGTACATATTTAAAACAATACACTAATAAACTTGCCTCAATATAAACAGCAGGTCTTTTTCTTATTTGCATAACAAATACATATGAAGATGTGTTCATATACCTTATAATATCCGTTTTACTCTGTAGACATACACTTTAACCAGAGCATACATATATGAGATAAATATATCTTACTCCCCATACTTGCAGCTTATTTGTCTTTTTCTCTATACACATGTTTATTGTTAAGGAATTGTGTTTATACCCTTCACAATGAGTGTAAAAGGTATATATAGGTTTGTCATTCCGTTTGTAATTTCTACAATTTTCATTTCCGACCCCATAAAGTATATATTTGCTGAAAGCTTATGAATAGGGGAGTCAATTAAGCACCATCCGTCTGACAGTCTGTCCTTCTGTCTGTATGCCCGTGTTTCTGTCCGTCTGTCTGTCCATCTGTCTGTCCATCTGTCTTTCTGTCCGCCCGTCTGTTTGCCTGTCTGTCCATATGTCTCTCTGTGTATATGTTAAAATCAACTTTTTAAAGCCCCCAAATTTTTTCAAGACCCGTGCAAGGTACTCATAAACAACTTAGATATGATAAAAAAAAACCTAGACCAACTCGTCTTTACACAACAATACAAACTGGATGAACATAGGTGGGAATTCTAGTTAAGACAAAAATATATTTTTTTTAATATTTTTTATTTATTTTTTTTCGTATTTTTTTTTACTTTTATATTTTTTGTTTATTTTTTTTTTTTTGTCTTTTATTTTTTAATTTTTTTATTATTATTTTTTGTAACATACATACGTAAATTCAATTTATTATTTTACAATGGGATGTTTTTAAGCGGATAAAGTCATTATAAAGACAATGATACCTATATGTATGCCTATATATTTCTATGTATGTATGTTTGTATATTTGTATGTATGTATGTACGTATTTCTTATTAATGAGATGAATGGTGATACAAACAATTGTTATTGCATGACTACACGTTGTGAAAGGTATTTAAGATTCGGCATGGCCGAATATAGCACTCTTATTTGTTGTATATGATTTGGTTGCCCAGTAAAACATATTTTACGGTTCTATTTCTAAGAAAATATTTAAACAATAGTTGTCACTGGATTTTCAATTTTGTAATTTCATTAAGGGGAAATGTTTTCACATCATACAAATTATAAATTAATACATATTTTACTTAAAATTCAAACTGCATCTATGTGTTTAAGTGTGTATATGTGTACATGAGTATTTTGATTAAAATGATTAATCTAAAGATTATGGTTAGTATTTTAGTTATGTACTCATTAGCCTTAAGAGGGATATTTTGACATTTACAAGACAATTTCAAGAGAAAACCTTATTAGAGAAATAATGTTTATTTAAAACATAAATTGGAAAATTAGGTAAGATATTCGTAATGTGCTTAGCGTGAAGATAAGCACACAAAGCGTATGATGAATTGCAAATACAACACAAATATTTCCTACACATTGAGGTCCAGCAACAACATTTTCTTCAAATAACAGATTTTTCACAAAACTTTTTAATAATTTTAACTTATTTAATATGGGGTGGTCCAACCAAAAGGCACAAAGTTAGTTGTGAAAAAAAAAAGAAAACTTTTTAGAGTGTTATCTTAACATATTTTTTATTGTGATAAAACGATCTTCGAAACCTATGTATGAAACTAAAAATCGGCTATATGCTTGCCACGGCTTAGGTGGTGGCATACTTTTATCCGAAGGTCCAAGTTTTCTCTTTTCAGTGACATTGATACAAAACTGAGGTTCAATGTCGTCAATGTTCCAAACTATTTTATCCTTTAGCTTTTGAATTGTTCTTGGTTTATTGACTTACACAATTTCTTTTAAATATCCCCAAAGAAAAAAGTCCAGCGGTGTCAAATCACATAATCACGTCGGCCAATTAGCATCGCCATGAAGTAAAATAACACCTTCATTGAATTTCTCGCATAGAAGAAAAATTCTTTTGTTGGCTATGTGGCAAATAGCACCTTCCTGTTGGGGATATGAATCATCCAGATTCATACCCCCGATTTCTAGCAACAAGAAATACATTATCATTTCGCGATAGCCATTATCAATCACAGTAACTGTTTGGTTGACCTCATTTTAGAAGAAGTATGGCCTGATGATGTCGTCAGCTCATAAGCCGCACCAAACAGTCACTCTTTATGGATGCATCGACTTATCACTCGTACACTTTCAAATGCCAAACTTTTAGTAACCGAATTATTTTAAGAAATTGACCTTTAAATTGAACACCTCGTTGATATGATTTGACACTTTAGCACTACTTATTGTGGGGGTTCATCGAATCTCTGGCCTATGCTGATAAACCTTGAACGATCGATCATCGAAGTAAACATTCGATATACTATTGATGAAAAAATACCGCGTATACTCGAGAAAGCGGTGCAAAATTGCACAACCCATATGGCTTTTAAATGTGAATGTGAATTCCATATGACAGAAAATATTTTTAAACATTAAATGCCATAAAATTTTAGAGCTGCTAATGTCAAAATTTTGGTAATAACATTGAATTTGTTGTTTAATTTATAAAAAATTATGTCTCCAATAACTTCTTGAAATTTTCAATGAATGTCTTTACACTACAGAACATGTGAATAATTTAATTTAAATACTAATAACAATATTATAACCCTAAATAAAACTGTATATTTAACACCATCAAATCAAAACAATGAAAAAAAAGCAGCCACAAGTTTCAGTAGCTAAATTACAAATTAACTTTCATAAATCTATTTAAACCACACACAAAACTAAAGAAAAAATAAACAACAAATCCATAGAAACCCCAAAAGCCACATACGATATAAATTGACTACAGTAATAAACAAACACACTAACATCAGCGTATGGAAAAATGCTTACACATACACTCATATCATTTTAACTATTTTAATGGTGTAGAAGTGTAAATTTAGATGTTTTTTCTTAGGTGTCATCCAAACATCCACAATATTTTACTTTAACGCCAAAATTTTGCACATATTTTATGTCATATTCTGTGTACTTTTTTGCACTAGTACTGCATGTTTCTATGACTGTCATATGGTTTGCCGTAAGGTGTCATATAAAATATTTATAAAGGCTTGATGTTCATAATTAGAATGTCATTAAATTTACGCGGTTTTCAGTAAGCCACTTTTTAGATACAAACAAAAATTACAACAAAATATTGTAGAGACAGAAAGAAAAAAAAATCTAATTTATTATGTTTGGTTGTGTGTTACCACAGCTTACAGCTGTCAGCAAGTTTAAAATGTGTAAAATTAACTGGTGTTTTTTACATACATACGTATGTATGAAATATGTAAGTGGAATATATTTGATGCTGTTGTAAGATTATAACCTGATTAGCCCATTTACATATTAGCTGAAATTGTTTTTAAAATATTTATGCCCTTCACATGTGGTGCCACGCTTTGTCATTGCTTTTGTAATTTCTATAATATTTATTTCCTATCTCATAAAGAATACATATATTTTCTGATAGCTTTTGATTAAAGGTGACGATTAGGAATGTCCTTCTGTCCGTGTATTGGTGAAAGTCTACTTTTAAAAGCAACTACATGCCACACGGAGCTGTATGTGGTAACAATACATATTTGGTAATGAAATGGTATTAAAATCCAGCACAAATTAAAATACAATAGCTTCGGTGTTTTTCCCAAAATTTAAAAAATTTAATAAACGTTTGGTTTAACGCATTATTTGGTCAATGAGGCCATCTTGTTGGAACCATTTCTACTGAAATTTTTTTGCAATGACATGAGAAATAAACACGTAAGAGCACTATATTCGACTGTACCCATTTTCAATATCAAACATTTTTATGTACTAGAAATATTTTAGCAAAATTTTTTCATCCTAACTTTCCTGTTCGAGATTAAACGTGCTTTCAAAAGCCGGAAAAATGGATGGACATAGCTAGATCGTCCTAAAATTAAACCAGAACTTAGAAAATAAAATTTATGGGGTCTAAAACGGAATGACTAAATATATATAACCCCACACTTTTTTTTTGTGGTGGGTATAAAAATCACAAATCACTAGGGCGAGTTGCTGAGACGGATCGATAAATTCTAGTCCTGTGTCACACTCACGTATATTTACAGCAGCGATGGCTTCCTTGTGCCCACTGTACTGTTTCTATATGAATAAATATAATAATATAAAATGGTCGAGAAGAGATTCAAAGTATTGTGTATTACCTGCTTCGATTAGACTAGGGCAATTATGTACACAGTGAACTTGAAAGTTTGGAGAACAAAGTTAGAATTTTTGAAATAAATTTCCACGATTTGCAAACAAAAAATGTCTAATACACAGTTTTTCAGCTGTCCCTATAGAAAGTTCTATACCTCAAAAAAACACTTGAGTTAAATTTATTTTAGATGTTTTATTCGAAATTTTATTTGAACTAACTCTTGTTTAACGATATTAAATATTATCTTCCTTCCTTTTTTCGCCTTTATTTTGCTTTTTCTTTTACTTGCTTGACTATATTTGGATGTCTTTTGAATACTTAATTTTGGCTCTAGCTCTAACACAACATTTAAAATTCATTTAAACTCCTTCAAATCTTGCAAGGAAAATGAGAACAAGGACAGCAATTATGCAGCTTATACGCGGGTATGATTAACAATTATAAAGAAACAGGTGTTAATTACTTGCAATTCTTTTAATTGCAACAACTACAAAAATTACTAAAATAAGACTAGTAAAATATACAAAAAAAAAGACCAACAACAGACAAGTATTAAATATTTAATAAGTATTTCACTTTAAACACTATTTCCTCCTATTAAGTTTTGCCAACAGTAAATAGTTCAGGCACTTGAAAGAAGCGAGTACTAAGGACAAGAAATATATCCTTTAAATATTGTAACTAACAATAAGACAGAGTTAACACCCCATATGAGAATGCACTTGATTGTCGTCCATAAATAACATTAAACTTCCGACAAATGTTTGGCAAAAAAGGTTCTCTTTCTTTTTTTTTTTTTTGTCTTATAACGAGTAATTTTACAGGGCAGTGTAAATATACCCACCTTATTCGTCTATGGATTTATGTTTATGAATGTATGTGTGGTTTGCAATGGTTCAAATTCATTTTTATTTATTCATTTTGTTATTTAAGTCTGACATTTCATAGTTTGAAAGTAGTAAATACTTTCTTTTAAGCGGAATCTTGGGTTTTACTTTAACGTAGTTTGTAGTTGCACAAACCACTAGTTGTTGCATGTGTTGCAAACGTAAATTTTTATTTATTACAATAAATATAAAATTAAACATGTTTGCCAACACTGCACAGGCACATATAAGTGTGTAAGTGTGTGAGTGGTTGAGTAAGTCGGTAACACTAACAACTACAGATAACAACGTCATGGGCCAGACCTATTTAAAATTGTTTCGTAAATACTTAGCAACAAAAGAAAAATTAAAGACCAAAAAAATTTATAGAAACAAGGTGTTTCGGTATTAGGTGTTTTATGTCTCTTAGTCATGTCTACAGTATAGTCGGTAATTTAATCTATAGTCTGGTCTAAATTTGTGACAACATTTGCAACCTAGGGAAAAAACTTTTCTAGTTATTTCAAGAACAAATCTACCTTTATATAATACATAGTAGAAAGATATGATTAGGACCGTCTCTTTGAGGGACTCTTACGTAATTGCATAACTCATTCGCATCACAAATTACTTCTCAAAAAATTATATCTATTTGTTTTAATTAAATAACGTAGGAGGTTGATACTTTTAAACGGCGATGTTAATTGGTTCTATTCGGGAGGAAGAAGTTCAGAAAGACAGACAGACAATCCACTTAAACAATAATTTTTTCTTATAATTCTTACCTTTACTGTAAAATACAAAGATAGTACAATGTTAGGTCTGACAACAGCTAAGTCTATAGAATATTTCTTAGTTTATAATTTTTCTTGGATTAGTCTATGAATAGGTTAGATTTGGTTGAGAAAAAAGGACACCAAAATTCCAAAACCATGACAGGGCATACGTGTAGCTTATTTAATATGTTGTGTGCTCTAGGATTAGGGGATTAAAAATCCCTTCATAAATCCATAATCCTGATTTCATTAAGTGTTTGGACTACGTCAAAGATCCACTCCCTTCAATGTGATTTCTTAGGGATTTTCAATTTTAATTTCTTGGGTATTCTTAGTTCGTAATAGGTTCTGCATAAAAATTTTCGCGTCTTATATACCGTTTAATCTGACAGTCTAATGTGGGCTAAGTAATTCATCTCCGTGAGACTTATTATTACATTAGTTAATCCCTTAAATGTTAGTCAACTCAGTTTCCGGATCTCCTTCGATTTCCCAAGATTTTGGTCATACCATAGCAAGTTTATCGGCTTACATACACCATTATTTTGCCACTTTTCAACGTGATCATCAACCATTTAACTTAAGGTAAATTTCTGAAGGGCTTAGCATTTTCAAAGATGATGCTATCCAAAATGATCCCATTTTGGATATTGGTCGCCTTCTTTTTTTCTGATTATGCCGTGATGACCCGGTATCTACACAATTTACAATTCTCATAACAGTTTTTCTCACTTTTATATTACAAAGCATAGCAAGACTCAACTTTTTCGTTTATTAGGATCTTGATATCAGATTGGCTGTCCGTTAAAATATGAATCAGAGCTTCGTTATCAGTCTCCTTTATTTATTAAATTCCTTCCATCACTGCCATAATCTCAGCTTCGAAAACAGTACTGTGGTCTGAAAGACAAAAGTTTCGACTTATGTCACATAAACTCTTTCCAGTCTTCAATTTTTCGGTTTAAATATCGGTGCTTGGATATTTCTTACCCTTATTACTTCATCCCATTCTCTCTCCTCTAGTATCATGGCGATATAATTCACATTCTCACATCACGATAGGATTTTTTCACATGTTACCTCTGTGATTTATCCAATTGGAAAGATATCGAACCATTCATTTGTATCTGGTTCAGTATACCAAAGCCTATAAATAAAAACTTCCTTGACTAGAGGTTGGCAAATATTAACTTATTATGGGAAGTCCCATGCCCAATAGAGGTACAACCAGAAAAAAGCCCTATTACCACGCTGTACCCGATGTTGTGCTGAAACAGAAAAATGTTTCCTCAGGTCATTTCTGAAGCCCTTTAAGACTTTTTTTTATTTTCTCAAAATTTTTTATTTTTTCAAAATTTTTTATTTTATAATTGTTTAACTATTTACATTTCTTAATCTAATTATATGATTATAATTAAAATCTATCTAAATCAATCTAAAAACTATCTTTGTTAAGTGAAATTACTTAATTTTTTAGAACTTACTGATCCCAAACTAAATCGCATTGGACGCGGAAACTTTTTTAACGATATTGAAAATCTAAAGATACAGTTCTTATTGTTTTTTTATGCACTACATGGTATGAATAGGGCCATAAAAAAAAGTTGTATCCCTAATGCCCAACATTAAAATTATGTTTGCAATTATCACTATGTGTAATATATTGTTAGGAGAACACACTATAACCGGAAAGTTCCATACGAATCGGTGTAATAGAATTAATTGAATGAGAGAATATTATTTAAATGGCGTCGTATTCCCACAGCACTGAATTGTAAAGAGTTCAAATTTTAAACAGGTTACGATAGATTTTAAACATATAAATTTTTGAGACGATATCTGGCACTATCATGAAAAAAATTACAAAAAAAATAATGAAAGCTTTAGGAACATTTTATTTTTCTAACATTCGTTTACCCATAACTTGGTCAATCCAATATTTGGTGGGTAAACTGACCGGTTGAGAGGATGATAACATGCGGTTTATATACATATTTATTAGCAGATATATTCACATAAAAATAAAAATGTTTGTAAGTTATTTTCATGTGCAAAATTTTTATTTCACGGGTTAAAAATGCGAAAAAATTTGACAGTTGGGTCTCTTGCGTACAACTCACCAAATAACCGCTCGATGTTTAATACTTGCAATACTGATTTCTGTACAAATTTTGGGGTCTTTAGAAAGTTGATTTCAACTATCTCAAGGAAAGATCAACCGACATTATTCAATCAACTTGTCTATCTTATGGTTTCGGATAATATATGTTTTATGGGATCGCAAATAAATGTTGTAGCAAGTGCAAAACAAAATTGAGTTTTTCAATGATATCAATACATTTCACACAAATACACTTCGAAACAAATTTTATGCAATAAGTAGTATAAAAAATAAAATTTTTACCAGCAATTTTACCAAAGGAATTTCACCTGTAAAGTTAATGTAATGTCATTTTTGTCCGCTATCAGTCAAAGTTCTTAGAACGAATAATGTCAACTTCGATCCCTTTTTAAGGCTTTGTAACGAGTTCAACAAACTTTATCAACATATAAATTTTGCATTAAGTTTTAATATTGTAAAATGTGAATGTGTGCCAACTTCGATCCGTTTTTAAGGATTTGTAACGAGTTTAATATACTTTATCAACATATAGATTTTTTGTTAAGAATTAATATTGTAAAATGTGAAATAATTTTGTTTTAAATAATTTGTATGTACTGTTGCATAGCTTGTAAGTATCTACAATCCATAGACTCAAATAAATAAAAAAGTTACAAGAGTTAGGGCCTTTCTGTTTATGATCAATGATATATTTTAGCCATGTGCGTTGGAGAGTATATAAATGACTTTAAAAATATCTATTTGAACCCTTTCTGAAGACACCCTGTACGCATTTAATACGTAAACTGTAAAACGTTTGAGTCATGTAATTTAAGAATTTCCAACAGAAAAGGAAGTGTTTAAGAAAATTTCGTTTAAATGTGGAAATATTTAAGGAAGAACTGGAAAATAATTGCTTGGACTATTTAGAACTAAAGTCCTTTAGGGATATTTATAAAGTTTCGCTTAATTTATAGCTAAAATAGGATTTAATTATTTTATTAGTAAATTACAAATAGACAAAAATCTAAAAAAATTTTTGAAATATATAAAAACCTTAATAAGAAATTCCGGGCAATTATAAGTCTTCATTAAAGCAAATGTATTTTTATCCCACTGTTCACGTTAAAGTAGTGGCAAGACAAGCTAAGTAAAAAAAAAAATAAAAAATGACGCTTATAACAAAAGGTCATAATTAATTTTATTAGCTGCTACAAAGTAATAAGGATTCAGTATAATTTGTAGAAAAAAAATAAGTTAAAAGATGACAGGGTATGAATGTTAAATCAGTTGAAACATAATTAATGAATATTAGGGCAACTTTAAACTGTTTACAGGTTTGTAAGAAACTATTTATGAAAAAAATTTTAAAGTTATGAATTTTAATTACACAAATCATATCAATTGCTAAAGTAATAAAAATCCTCGTGGTATTAGTAGATTTAAAGTCAGAGTTATTTGTTATTTGTAGGGTGTTCAGTAAGAATGCACTTTTGAAACATAACTTTAAACTGTTTACAGGTTTGAGAGAAATTATGTATTAAAAAATTTTTTAATTTATGAATTTTTATTACACAAATCATATCAATTGCTAAAGTAATGAAAATTTTCGTGATATTAGTAGATTTAAGTCACATAAAGTCAGAGTTCTACAATATTCCTTTGTAGGGTTTTCAGTAAGAATGCACTTTTAAAACTCAATGTATATTTTTATTTTTTATTTTTTTTGTGCTAGTGGAGCTTTAAAATTTTGGAAACCGCTCACAAACTTCGCAGAATTTTCAGTGAATAAAGTGCATCAAATGTAACAACTATTAGAAAAGTTGTCAAAAAATTTTAAAAAAATGGGACGATTATAGATAGTAAGAGTCCGGTGCGTCAACAAATCTCTTTGCATATTGAAAACAAATTTCCTTAAAATAAGAAAGTTGTCGAAAACCCGAAAACATCAATTTGACATCCTTCTCAAAAATTAAAATTTCAGGAAGCACTACGCAGAGAATTTCTACAAAAAACTTTCGTCTTTATGCGTAAAATTTCAGCTTACTCTAGAGATCAAACCAGAAGAACATTAAAATTGTAGCGAGCTAATATAAAGCACTGCAGGGCACTTCACTTATAAACACAATTGTACCGCAGGGTACCTAAACTCGAAATTATTTGGGTAAACTGTAACATAAACCTTGTTGTAATAATATAAATAAATTTGTGTGAAATACGCCGCGCTTGAGAGAAGATCGCCTTACTTGAGTTCGTCTGGCAAGCGTCTAGCGGCACTTGACAATATCAAGTGTTTGTGTGTCGTTACTCTTGCCGATTTGGGCAATAATATAAACACACACGGACCTACTTTATTTGTGTGTGTGTATTACAGAGCCGGCATGCTTCGAATAACTTTCATTTTTATATTCTTTCCTACGGCATATCAGTGTGGGACTGACAACTAATTTTTAGGAACTGACACTAGTTATTTATCTATAATAAGAATTTTAGAATAAGAACTAACTAACACTAGACTAGTTTTAAGATTCTTATAAGGAAATAAATTTTAAGAACAATAAATCAGTTATAATTTAAGTACACTTAGTTAAGCTTCCTAGAGGAGCTCCTAAAATAAAATATTAAATAAAACTACAGTGGCGCTTCAATAGAGCTCTCTGGAAAATAAACCATTAATACTTGCTTCAATAAATTTAATAACAATTTACAAAATCACCGACAATTTATTCAATAGGTAATTGAACAAAGTGAACTTAAAAAAAAAAAAAAACAATCTATTCAATGAAGCGAATTTTCATCTGAAGGGCTTCAGGAATACGATTAATTATCCAACTTGGAGCTGAGAAAATTCTCACACAAGCCATAAAAAACAAATGTACTTACAACGAGCCACTATTTGGTGCGGATTTTAATCAGGCAGCGTGATTGTTCTTTTCTTCTTTGAAGTTGAGGTCGAATTACAGTGACAGCTGTTAACGGCATTCGTTGCAGGAACATGATAATGCAGGTCTTGTGACCTGCATGGCATGGATCTGGACGACATGTGGTTTCATCAAGACGTCGCCACTTACCACATTTCGTTTGAAAATATTAATTCTTTGAAGCCAGGATTTCCAAAACTTATTACCTCAAGAAAGCCTGATGTCAACTCTCCACCAAGATCATGCGATTTAACGCCGTGCAATTTTTTTCTTTCAGATTTTATGAAATCAAATAAACCAAAAACAATTCCTGAGCTTTTATTAGAGATCCAACGTGTTATCGGTGAGACACAGCCACATCTCTGTGAGAAAGTTATGGAAAATTTTATAAAAAGTGTATTGGCCTGCCATCAGAGAGGTTGGGACCATTTAATGGATTTTGTATTTCATACTTAAATGGAATATGTCTTCTTAACAAACCAATAAAATTTGCAATTACCTCAAAAAAGACTTGTTTTCATTTCACAACGATAAAGTGCATTCTTTCTGATACACCCTTTTAAGCACCTTTTAAAGACAATGAGCTCAATTTAATACAATTCCTTAATTGTCATTAAATAAATAAAAATAATATTTACAAGACCCATGTCATTAAGTAAATAAATATAAGATTTACATTTAACCAGTTCAGTCCTATTTTCAATATGATTTCAGCAGTAAATTTAAGTAGATTTTCAACAGAGTAAATATTTCCAACCAATCCTTTCCCACTCAACTCTACAATCATCTTTATTTTATTCATTTTTTTCTTCCTTGCTGTTTCATAAATCTGTCAATTTATAAATTATTGATAAACAACAACAGCCACCACTTGAGTACTTGCAATGACTAATGTTTGATCATTGTGGAGCTTAACACCAAAGAAGTATATTTTTTTTTATTTCTTTCCTAAACACCCATCATTTTTTCAATTTTTTTATTCGCAACATATAACAACAATAGATGGTAATAAATTTTTCTAACAAATACTGTGTCAGTAAATATTTTTTTTTTCTGAAAACCGCAGGAACATCCAGCAAAAGAGACTGGATTTGAAGGAAAACATGAAATATAAAGTAGACTCCTCTTAACAAATTGAGGGTTATTTGTGTGCTTGAATATATTGAATACCCAGAAATAATTTATGCGCTCATAATTTACCTTGATTTTCAATGGTTTAAAACGTGTATGTAAGAAAAGAAAATCTATTGTTTTTCAAATTTTTTTTTTTTTTTCTTAAGGAGAAGAAAATAATTTTTTCATTTATAAGTGATAGAAGAGAAGCAAAAAATAAGTTTAAAAAAACTTGTTGTAGGTTAGATGTTTATGTAATATTAATAGCATACTTTTAGGCGATGAAATAAAAATAAGTGTATACAAATAGGATTTAAACATGAATATGTTATAACGTAAATTGAAGACTTGTTAAGAAAATCACGAAGAATTATAAAAGGAATTTTTAAGGTCAAAATTAAGTAATTATTATACAGAAAAAATTTTGGCAAGGCCAATTTGCTTATCTAATAATAATCGATCACTTATCGTCCAATTTATAGGCAGAAACAATTTAGAAAAATATATATTATTATATAAATGTTACCTAATCCTAAACTCCTAATTAATTTTTGGACACCAAAATATAAAACGTAGTCTCCTAAAACAGAAGAAAAAAACGATTTTTTTCAGCTTCTAGAAAAAAGAGAGGAACGATTTGAATACCAAATGAAGTTGTTTGATTTTTAAAATAAAACAATAAAAAAAATTTTAATCTACAATGAAAGCGACTACAAAATGGCGTACAACAAATTTATTAAAAATATATCAACTGCAGCCCCCTTAACCGGTAAAATACAGTAAATTATGAAAAAATTTAAATCAAAAATGGCGCTCGAAGCAAAATGGCAGATATTTTTTTTTTCTTAAAACCATTATAAGGGTATAAAATTAAACAGCTTGACTTGTAGAATACTAGATGGCGTTGGTAAAAATCAAGTAAAATAGCGTATAACATTAAATAGGAAATCTAGGCAAATCTATATGACAGAGTGACAGATGACGTGGATCTATGCGTACAAGCCCAAAAGTAATTAGCAATCGAAAGTATGAGTCTTTCAAGATGAACAAAACCCTAAAAGTCATTTAAAATGCATGTTTTGGAGGTGCCTCAATCGGAATGGAAAAACTGCTTCGAAAATGGGTTCTACGTGAGAAATATTCTGAAAACCAATAAATACATTTTCAGTGATTTATTGTCTCTAAACACAAAATATTAACGACAAACCTGTTATAAAACGATGCTACAACCCGCGAAGCAATACATTTTTTTGAAAAGTAGATAATTTCACATTCAGAACCTGTCAACTGACGGCTTAGGTAATGTTGTTACTATCGCTAACTTTACTGTGAAGAGCTTTTATAAAATATCGCAAAATATTTTTTTTTTATATAAATACAAATGCGTTATTTTAAATAATTCAGGAGGTTAGTACCCCTAGAGCTTAAAATTGGTCCCCTCGAGATATAAAATCAACGATATATGTACAACACTTTAATCTCACTGTTAATACCGACAATATAAAGAACAATTTAAAAGGTCGACCTCTACGTTCGAAAAAAAAAAGATTTTGAAAAACCCTTTTAAAAATACTTTATAGTCAAACAGTGGGTTTACATAATGAATTTTATGTCGTCCAATTTTGGACATCATTTTTTGTTTGGTAGCAAGCGGTGTAGAGAAGAAAGCGGGGTAGAAAAATAGACATGGTTTCTGTTTTCATGGTTTTTTTTGACACTTCGCTTTACACTTTTTTCTGTTCTTTCTGTTACGTTTTATTATACCCGCCACCAAAAAAATGGTGGGGGTATATTCATTTTGTCATTCCGTTTGTAACACATCGAAATATCCATTTTAGACCCCATAAAGTATATATATTCTGAATCAGGGTTTGATTTGATGACGATCTAGCTATGTCCGTCCGTCTGTCCGTCTGTTGAAAGCACGATAGAGCTCGCACCGAAAAAGCTAGGGGGCTCAAATTTTGCCAGAATCTTTCTTATAGACAAGGTTTGTTTGGTATTGAAAATGGGCTAAATCGGAATATTAGGAAGAGAGTTATAACTCGAAAAGCAAGAGTAGGTCGAAAAAACCGTGTCCTTCGAACATCGAATAAAATGGAATTGTGTCCAAACGCATCAACGTAGACTCATGAAACTTCGAATATATATTTCCTGAGTAAAAACAATATCTTTCGCCGAAAATTATCTAAATCTATGCATTAGGAGAGGAGTTATCGATCAAAATGTACGAAAATTTATACCGCACAGTGTATTTTTCGGTATATTTAAAAACAAAAACGTCATAAAAGCAACAAAATTGGATGTACGGCTCTGAAATTTTGCACACTCTGCTTTTTGGTGAGTGGCTTTTTTGTAACGGAAAATCAATGTGCCGCGCCCACTTTTACGCCCACCTCCCATATAACGTTTTAACTAAAATTCATATAATTTCTCTACTAATAAAGATTTTGGAATAATAAAGGGCTATATTGAAACACCTAAGTTGTGCTCATTCGCAAAAATAACTTTGACACGCCTACTATAACGCCCACTTTTCACGTTATCTCCCGTTAATGAAATTTAAAGCTCATAAAACCGCCAAAATTAGAGGTATGATGATCAAATTTGCTACGTATATCCCCCTAGGCAATATCATTACTGTGCCAGAAAATTTAGGTGCCACGCCCACTTTTACGCCCACCTCCCATATAACGTTTTAACTAAAATTCATATAATTTCTCTATTAATAAAGATTTTGGAATAATAAAGGGCTATATTGAAACATCTAAGTTGTGCTCATTCGCAAAAATAACTTTGACACGCCTACTATAACGCCCACTTTTCACGTTATCTACCGTTAATGAAATTTAAAAGCTCATAAAACCGCCAAAATTAAAGGTATGATGATCAAATTTGCTACAAATATCCTTCTAATCAATGTAATTGTTGTGCCAAAAAGTTTAGGTGACACGCCCACTTTAACGCCTACCTCCCATATAACGGTTTATCTTAAATTCATGTAATTTCTCTATTGACAATGTTTTTGGGAAAATAAAGGACTATATTGAAATATCTAAGTTGTATTTATAAGCAGAAACTTTATTGACACTCCTACTTTAACGCCCACTTTTACTAAAAGACTACATTTACAAAAGCATTTTAGTAGCATATCGAAATTATAAAGGGTGGTCAAATTTTAAGGACCGATGATGAATTTAAATAAAACACAAATTATTTAGGAAACTATTATCATTTCTTTTTGTAATGATGATATTTGTAAAGTTCAATTATGTATTTAACAAAATATCGACAAAATTACCCCCCCCCCCCCCCCAATCCTTGGTACCACTCCTCTATCTGATGGTCCAAATTTTCAATGACAATGTTGATGCTCAATTGTTTGGCATGATGATGAGTCGAGGTTGACTGCTCTTTTGCCACACTATCGCAAAAACCACCAGTGGTTCCCATTCAACGCACTAAGAAGGCATTCACAGATTTTCTAACATTTTATACAGACCTGTTTTCCAGAAATTTAAATATTTTTTACAATTCTCCCGATTGTGGACGAATTTGAACGATTATGTTACTCAAAAGAATTACAAAGTGCACAAAATGCATTTTGATTTGAACGCCCATTTTTATAAAAAACCTGAATAACTTTAAAGCGTTGCTCATTTGCGTATCTTTCCACGGATCAAATTGAGTAAGTTTGAGATTGCGAAATGTCAAGTGAAATGCAGAAAACAAATTTAAAGACTAGCTGTAGTTCACCTTCAACATGGGCCCTTAAAATTTAACCACCCTATACAAAGAAAGTGGTACATATTTTATTATAAAGAGATTATTCCATAGCGATTAACAAAATAATAAATATTGTGCTTTAAATGTACACAAAATTGGTGGTGGGTATAAAAGATTCGGCACAGCCGAATATAGTGCTCTTACTTGTTTTTATATTCTTATCAACTGGATTGTGCTTTTTG
This sequence comes from Phyto melanocephala, assembly GCA_941918925.1. Classification (NCBI taxonomy): domain Eukaryota; kingdom Metazoa; phylum Arthropoda; class Insecta; order Diptera; family Rhinophoridae; genus Phyto; species Phyto melanocephala. The sequence continues at coordinate 10,328,952 of OW799236.1, read as the reverse complement.
ACTGATAAAAAAATATAAAACAGTAATTAGTTTTTTCGACATTCAAAATAAACAAAATAAAAAATATTAAAATATAAATTTAAAAGTCTACAATACAAATTAGAAATTAGACGTCCAAAAAAAACCATCGTATAAATTTGAGTAGTTTTTGGTAAAAACTTCAAAATGGAATTAAGAAAGTTGGACGTCATAAAATTCAGCATGTAAATTGAGTGAAAGATGTACTGCGAACTTTTTTCGTTAAAGGTCTAATATGCCTTCATACATACACATATCGGGTGATTCATCATAAGGTTTGATTTTTAAAAGGCTTTTTTTTGACGCATGACTAACTGCTTTTTAATTTTTGTTCAGTATCATTTGGCAAGTCATCATGGATAGACTAACACCACATCAGCATCTCCAAATTGTTCAAGTGTATTACAACAAGTAAGAGCACTATATTCGGCTGTGCCGAATCTTTTATACCCACCACCAATTTTGTGTACATTTAAAGCACAATATTTATTATTTTGTTAATCATTATGGAATAATCTCTTTATAATAAAATATGTATCACTTTCTTTGTAGAGGGTGGTTAAATTTTAAGGGCCCATGTTGAAGGTGAACTACACCTAGTCTTTAGATTTGTTTTCTGCATTTCACTTGACTTTTCTCAATCTCAAACTTACTCAATTTGATCCGTAGAAAGATACGCAAATGAGCAACTCTTTAAAGTTATTCAGGTTTTTTATAAAAATGGGATGCACTTCGTAATTCTTTTGATCAACATAATCATTCAAATTCATCCACAATCGGGAGAATTGTAAAAAATATTTAAATTTCTTAGTTCGTTGAATGGGAACCACTGCTGGTTTTTGCGATAGTGTGGCAAAAGAGCAGTCAACCTCGACTCATCATTATGCCCAACAATTGAGCATCAACATTGTCATTGAAAATTTGGACCATCAGATAGAGGAGTGGCGCCAAGGATGGGGGGGCCATTTGGCCGATATTTTGTTAAATACATAATTGAACCGTACAAATATTATCATTATAAAAAGAAGTAATAATAATATCCTAAATAATTTGTGTTTTATTTAAATTCAACATCGGTCCTTAAAATTTAACCACCCTTTATAACTTCGATATGCTACTAAAATGCTTTTGTAAATGGAGTCTTTCAATGAAAGTGGGCGTTAAAGTAGGCGTGTCAATAAAGTTTGTGCTAATAAATACAACTTAGATATTTCAATATAGTCCTTTATTTTCCCAAAAACTTTGTCAATAGATAACATGGATTTAAGATAAACCTTTATATAGGAGGTAGGCGTTAAAGTGAGCGTGTCACCTAAACTTTCTGGCACAACAATAACATTGATTAGAAGGATATACGTAGCAAATTTGATCATCATACCTCTAATTTTTAAATTTCATTAGCTATGTATAACGTGAAAAGTTGGCGATATAGTAGGCGTGTCAAAGTTATTTTTGCGAATGAGTACAACTTAGGTGTTTCAATATAGCCCTTTATTATTCCAAAATCTATATTAATGGAGAAATTATATGAATTTCAGTTAAAACGTTATATGGGAGGAGGGCGTAAAAATGGGCGTGACACCTTAATTTTCTGGCACAGTGATGACACTGCCTAGGAGGATATATGTAGTAAATTTTATCATCATACCTCTAATTTCGGCGGTTTTATGAGCTTCTAAATTTCATTAACGGTAGATAACGTGAAAAGTGGGCGTTATAGTGGGCGTGTCAAAGTTATTTTTGCGAATGAGTACAACTTAGGTGTTTCAATATAGCCCTTTATTATTCCAAAATGTTTATTTATAGAGAAATTATATGAATTTAAGGTAAAACGTTATATGGGAGGTGGGCGTAAAAGTGGGCGTGGCACCTTAATTTTCTGGCACAGTAATGATATTGCCTAGAAGGATGGAGGTAGCAAATTTTATCATCATACCTCTAATTTTGGCGGTTTTATGAGCTTTTAAATTTCATTAACGGTAGATAACGTGAAAAGTGGGCGTTATAGTAGGCGTGTCAAAGTTATTTTTGCGACTGAGTACAACTTAGGTGTTTCAATATAGCCCTTTATTATTCCAAAATGTTTATTTATAGAGAAATTATATGAATTTAAGGTAAAACGTTATATGGGAGGTGGGCGTAAAAGTGGGCGTGGCACATTGATTTTCCGTCACAAAAAAACCGCCTCACCAAAAAGCAAAGTGTGCAAAATTTCAGAGTCGTACATTCAATTTTGTTGCTTTTATGACGTTTTTATTTTTAAATATACCGAAAAATACACTGTGCGGTATAAATTTTCGTACATTTTGATCGATAACTCTTTTCCTAATTCATAGATTTAAGCGATTTTCAGGGAAAAATATTCTTTTGACCCGATAAATATATATTCGAAGTTTCATGACTCTACGTTAATGCGTCTGGACACAATTCCATTTTATTCGATGTGCGAAGGACACCGTTTTTTCGACCTACTCTTGCTTTCCGAGCTATAACTCTCTTCCTAATATTCCGATATAGCCCATTTTCAATACCAAACAAACCTTGTCTATAAGAAAGATTCTGGCAAAATTTGAGCCCCCTAGCTTTTTCGGTGCGACCTCTATCGTGCTTTCAACAGACGGACAGACGGACAGACGGACAGACGGACAGATGGACAGACGGACAGATGGACAGACGGACAGACGGACGGACATAGCTAGATCGTCATCAAATCAAACCCTGATTCAGAATATATATACTTTATGGGGTCTAAAATGGATATTTCGATGTGTTACAAACGGAATGACAAAATGAATATACCCCCACCATTTTTTTGGTGGCGGGTATAAAAAAGAGCATTCTGTGAGAAACGTTTTTCATGTGATTCGAAGAAATTACGGTGCGCATGAACGACGTACTAAAAACACTATTGCCAATACCATTCGCAAATTTGAGTCCAAATTTACATTAGCAAATAACACTTGACCTGTTAGACCTCAACCAACACGTAGTAAAGAGAATATAACAGCTGTAGCTGAGAGTGTTAGTGACAACCGTAGCAAATCAATTCGTCGTCGTTCTCAGCAGCTTAGTTTGTAGTATTCGTCAATTTGACATCAATGGACTATGTGCTTTCTAAAATTCAAGCTCATGGCCGCATTGAGCTCTGGTTACCAGAAAACGGCGCTACGAGCCATACAGCGAATGAAATAAAGGACTGGTTTAGAAATCATTTTTGGCAGCAACTAATTTTACGCTTTGCCACACTTTTGAAGCCAACAATAATTATGATATGCTAGAACGAGTCGCCCAAAATTGGACCTTCCAAATCGTCTTAGTCACTTATATAATTTTCAAACAGTAGATTCCATCAATTGTTCTTTTAGCCAATTATAAAAATTTAGTGTTCACTTTAAAATTTATGTCTTTTATTTTACATTATAAATCAAATCACACAATGAATCACTCAATATATAAAAAAAATTAAAAATATTTTTTATTTCACATTTATTAAATTAAATTTCTCTTAAGAAATTTTTAGAACACAAAGTTAATTGCTTTAATTTTTGTATTCAGGCAAATGTTCTTTGAGACATGCTAAATTATGTAAACACAAAAACATGCATTTTAAATAAACAAGAATACTTTATACGGCTGTGACGCATTTTAAACACTCTCCATCAATTATGTCAATACTATATATATTTTTACAATGATATATGTTTGACAGTATTGTAACACCCATATTTATACTAAAATTTTAAATTTTAAATAAAATTGAAAAAAAATATTCGTATTAAAAAAATTTTCTGTTAAAAATAATATTTTGAATAATATTTTGAATAATATTTTGAATGAATGAAAATACGAAAATTACACCATGTATTCTCTAAAAAATTTCTGTAATTATAATTTATCTTTTCTAACCATTATAAATTATTTAAATTAATAATTTAACTTTATTAAATAAAACGATATTAAAAACCTTAATCAAATCGAAACACAGAACGACACAAAATCCCAAAGCATACATACATATTTATGCACTTTGTTGGATCCTAGATAAATATAGCCGGGTGTTACAACCCAAATGATGCACACACCTGAATATGTACGCCACCTTTTACTGTTCATGTTGCATAAAAACTCTCTATTATTATTTACCTTAACACTATTACAAGTCAGTTTTGTGCCCTACTGCAATATTTGACATACAATGTCAAATATTCTTTTAAATTGAATTTTTTTTTTAAACACAAAAATAAAATACATAAAGTTTTTTATTGTTTGAGACGAAAAGTTTTCTGCATGATTAAATAAAAGATTTTCAAAACTATCAAAATTGTAACAAACGTGCAGTAAAAATTACAAACAAACAAAAAATGAGGAAAATAAATTAAAAATCTTTCTGAGCAAAACTTCTCTCAAGAGTTTTAAAAGGCAAATATGAAAAAAAAATTTTAAAGTAAATAAATTTAAAATGAATTTTTTTTTGCTCAAAGGAAAATAATAAAATATTCAAATTTGAAAGTAAATAAGAAAGTTAAGGTCTTTTTAAGGCAACTTGCGAAGAGATTTTTTAAAAAGAGAAGTTAAAAAATAATTAAAAATATTTGGTGAATTATAAGTTGTTTTGATAAAAAAAATTTATTAATAAAAGACCTAAAGCTTAAAAGAGCTATTACATATTTGGTAAATTTTTAAATTCTTTTTTAATTTATTTTTTAATATAAATGTATACTATTACCAAGCGTGTCCCCAAAATTAGCGATATATAAAAAGTTGCCATTATATGTTCTACGAAGTGTTGGCAGCACTCAACATAATTTGTTTGGTTAACCGTTTCGATAAAGTTAAAATGGAGCATAAACAATAGAACAGAATTGCTTCTTAAATTTCAAGCAAAGGCACTTATGGGTAAACTTTGCCTTAAATTAAATCTCAGCTAATACCCTGCAGATAAAGTAACTATTAAGTATTAAGGTTAGAAATATTTTAGTTACTTTTAACTCCAAACTACCCTGCTAATAAAGTAACTAGTATGTGTTGAGAAATATACTAGTTGCTTTTAACATTAGACTAGTTACATATCTGTCCTTTTTTACATATCAAACCATAAATTTTAACATTAGGTTGACATAGGAACTAGAACATTGGCATATAGTTTTATACTAGTTTGAATACTAGTTATTGTTACGGAGTGGTGAGAGTAAATCTCCCTCTTACAATACTGAGCTAATCTAAAATACATTTTATATAGGCAATTTAAGCATCAAGCGCTATGAAATTGTTTTTGGGGTTTGAACCAGGGTTCTTTGGATTTAAAGTTTCAAGCTGTAACCACTACACGAGTACACTATTATTTTAAATTGATATTAATAAGAGTTTTGTTTGGAAAGCAAAGTACTCTGCAATTTTTTTTATGGACGATGTTTATTTTCAGTCAATGCGTGTGAGATTCATTACTTTTGCTATAGTCTCGTTACAATTAGTTGTATGACTGTCCCAAAACTTAACTACTTTGTTAAAAATTCAACTGCAGGGTAATGTCAAATGCTCGCATTTTATTGCTTGATCATCTTTTGTTTTCACTTTACAATGAACAAAAACTATAAATATATATTAGTTTGCTTACAAAATATATAAAAATATGGAAACAGAATAAGTATCTTAAAATGTTCTTAAAACAGATTCTTTTTATTTATTTAATTTATTGCAATACAATTACAAATAACATTCAAGTATTATTGACCGAGCAAAGTAATAAAGGCCATTTGCCCGGTATAATGTAGCAGAGTGTCTGACAGGAATTAAACCTGCGCCCTCAGACTTACAGAGAAGCACGCTACTGACTAGTCCTCCGGGCTACTCAAAATATACTCTCGTACACAAGCGCCTTAAGGGACATATTTTTAAAGTAAATTTGTATGGAAAATCTTTTTACGTATGTCGGATTTGTGTTTCATCATTTAACCTAAAGGACAATGTGTTTTTTAGGGAAGTTGAGTTTTGGAAATCACAGTTTAAATATTTCGTACAAAATATGGAAGATTTAGTGATACTGAAACCATTTTTACTGAAAAAACCACTGATCATCGGAAAATACACCGTTGAAATTTCAGTATCCAACAGGTACGTGAGAGTGTTAGTGACAGTTTAGAAACATCAAATCTCTACCGCACATACTTACTTTCGAATGAGAGATTAAGAGATCCGACATAAAACTGTCCAAAAATATACTCATTTAAAATGTGTCACTTTTAATATTCTGAAGGCATCATTGGACTATACTTTGGCAAAAAAAGGCAACGAATTTAAACGATAATCCATATCTCTATATAACAAAGTATTTCCTATTCTTTTCTAAATTAAATGATATTGATCCAAACGACAAAGATTAGTGCTACATTTCGTAAAGTTCGTAATATAATTAAATTACTGAATGAAACATATTCTGGGGGCTAATTCCGAGACTCGTTATCGAAATAAATTCGTATCGAAATTAATTTCGATCGTACGAGTTTTTCTGATGATGGCACTCGTTACCTTGCGAATCGATTTTTTAATAAAGTGTTGTAAAAGATACAAAAAAGCCTTAACCAACACTACAAATATGTAAACAAAAAACATATGCTTACAAAGTTTTGAAAGTTTTTCGTTTTTTAATCGCGGTCATGGACGTAAATTTGTTTTTTTATTCTTCGTCATTAGAGTCTGAGAGTGAGTGTGATATACATAAATGCAATTAGAAGGAAAATCCGAGTAACAAGTGATCCATTGGGCTTACCAAACAATAAGTAAGTATACATCCGCTTGATTTGTAAAAATTACGCGTAAAAAAATAAAAGTCTGTTAGCAGTAGCTTTTCCTTGGCATGTATTTGGTAAAACGCCATTGGCCAAATTGCTGTGCTCAGACATAAACTCAGCAAGAATTTGTTTTTGTCTGAAATTTATTTTTGTTATATTATTCGACCTAATAATTAATATAAATTACTTAATTTGCATAAAACTTATTAAAGATTTAACTTACATTTTCTTGTTGTTTGCGTGTACCGAAATAAATAAAATGTGGTTAATTTTAAAAAACTGTTGTGGCACTTGTAAAGCGTTCAAACAACAATAATTATTTTTTACTTTTTAACAAAAACCATAAACCATTAAGTTACTCGTTAGAGTTTGTGTAAAAACTCCTTTACAAAGGTGCAAAAAAAGGGAGTAATACAAAAAAGTACGAAAATCTATACGAATAATTAATTAATATAACAATTAAAATCTTAAATAAACACTTGTTATCCAACGAACTATTTAAAAATAAAATTTCGACACCAAATTTGGTATCGAATAAAACTCGCACGATTACATTCGATCGTACACTCGCTATCGAGTGCCATCATAAGAAATTTCGATACAACTTACTCGATAGCGAGTGCGAGAATATCAAAATTAAAAAAAATCCAACTTCGAGTAAATTTCGCACGGTATCGACTGCGAGAATTAGCCCCCTGGTCGGGTTTCTTGTGTTTTCAAATTCAATTTAAATTTATTTTTCATTTAGGAATATTTTGAATACGACATCGTTTAAATTTTGAACGTTGTGTTTTTAAGTTAAGATGAGATTGAAATCAAATATGTTTTGAACTAATACAGTCCGAGCAAAACTTAAAACAGATATGCAAAATTCAGATTTCTTTGAATTTACATTAATATAATAAATGAACATATTTTTCACCTAGTTTTGAATACTCAGACCCCCAAAAAAAAATACACAGAACTTTGATTTGCTTTTCACTAAAAAACTTTACCTTTTTGGACCTGGTATCTTGGACCTTGTGTCTAATTTGCCATTATGACTTTACATCTTTAAATAAATAATCGACCAAAATAACTTGTCCTTCTTAGTACAAGTTGAGAGGAAACCGCATTAGTTTCTTTTAAGGTTATTCCTTTATCGTCTTTTATTAACTGAAAACTTCTTACTTTAAACCTTTTTTATTTTTTAAAACTTTGACACCACCTGTCTTATTTCCAAATTACAAAGTCTCTCAAAGTATTAAACAGGAAGTTTTTATTTATTAAACATTTCCTTGCATAATTGTATTCTCCTTACAAATGGTAAGAAGAAAAAAGGTAACACGATTATATCAAAATGAGTATTTAAAAACAAAGCCGTGTTAAATACCAGAAAGAAAAAACACTTTATTTGAGTTTTTTAACTTTTTTTGCTTTTTCTTACAAACGCTTAAGCGAAAAAAGAATGTATTTAGTAACACCTGAGAAAAAGTTGACCACCATCATCTTAATCATCATCATCATTAGCATTTGTGGTTATAGTAAATTATGGCCGAAACCTGGGAAAATACACAGGTGATTTTAATAAAAGAAATAAGATTTTCTTTCTACAAAAACAAAATAAAATATAAATTAGTTATACTTTGAGTAGATATTCAAATGGATACGGAGGTGCTTAGGATTTAATTGTGTATTAGTTACTTAAGAAAGTCTGAAATAAAAAACTTTAAGTTTAAGGAATTAAACAGGATCTGCACTAAGCGTAAAAAAGGTTACAAAAATTAGACATGGTTAAATATTACACTTAAAATATTACTAGTATTGATGATGATGTTGATGTTCCGCTATTCTCCAACTTGGGAGCAAACGGCCTCAATTACAGATTTCCATCGATTGCGATCGAGAGCTATTTGCACAGCTTCATTCCATGTACATTGTGCTAAAAATAGTTTATTTAGCGTTGTCTTACGCCAGGTTGTCCTTGGGTGTCCTCGTCGACGGGATCCTTGTGGATTATACGCCAGAGCGGCTTTTGCGATTGTGTTTGTTGATCTGAGCGTATGGCCGATCCATCTAAATGTTCGCCTTAAGATGTCTTGGTGGATTGGTGTCTGTTTTGTCTTGTGGAGCAGCTCAGAGTTTCTGATCGTGTTTGGCCAGAAGTATCTGATGATGCGGCGGAGACAACGGTCAGCGAATGTTTGGAGCCACCTTATAGCGCATTTATTCAGGCCATAGGATTCACATCCATAAAGGAGGATGGGTTTAATGCAGGTGTTGAAGTATTAATCATTTTATTTAATACCATTTTAAAGCATTTTAAAAAATACTCTTTCGCCTGTTTATAACTTCAAGTAGAGAACTGACCATTGACTGTACTGTACTATGTCTTTCATATTGTATGTCATTTTAGGCACCAAGACCTTTAGGATTTAACACCTTTAAAAAAATCCAATTTAATATAATGTTGCATATTTATAGGAAAAATAAAACTCATGTATTATTTTCCACATTTGAAATTTAAAATTCTTTTATTTTTACATTTCAAAAATAACACCTTTTTAGTATCAAATTAATATCAAGAATTAAAATTAATTTCTATTGAAATATTTTAAAATTGCTGTTTTATTTGATAATACATACAGTTATATATATAAAAAATGTATAATAAACAAATAAGAGTGATATATTCGGCTAAGCCGAATCTTATATACTCTTCACAACGTGTAGTCATGCTATAACAATTGTTTGTATCATCGTTCATCTCATATGAAATACGTACATACTTTTAAAAAAACATACATATATAAAAACATCCCATTGTAAAATTTTAAATTTAAAAAAAAAAATTTTTAAAAATATATAAAAAAAATAATAAAAATATAAATAATATATAAAATAAAAAATAAAAACAAAATAAATAAATAAAAACAATTTTTTGGGCTCAGCTGGGACTCGATGTCATGTTTATTCTAACCAGTATACCAAGTTTGTATATAGTATGTATGTTGTTATTGTTATTGTAAAAAAAATCGAGATGGTCGTGGGTTTTTGCTCATATCTCAGTTCTTTATGTACCGATTTTTCTGATTTTCAATACCGATCTACTCCCAAATATTTCTAATATTTTAATACTTCATGTGTCAGGGGGCTTCAAAAAATTGATTTCAACATATACACGGACAGACGGACATACTGATAGAGCTTAATTGACTCCCCTATTCATAAGCTTCAGAAAATATATAGTTTATGGGGTCGGAAATGAAAATTGTAGAAATTTCACACGGAATGACAAACCCATATATACCCTTTTTCACTTTTGTGTGAAGGGTATAAAAAGGATATCCAGTCGTAATTCAGCTTTGGTCGGTTCAAGTGCTCAAGCGTTACTGTCATTATCGTTGTCGAACTAAGGACAATCAGACCATCCTTTTCATCTGGCTTTGAAAGTTTTACGTCTCACTCTCGTATTGATTCATTGCGTGGCGTCGGTTAGTGGTACCGAGTTACAGTTATCCGGAGTCTTAATTGACCACATGAATAACTTTTAATATAAAGAAAAAATTAATTTTGGCGTTCAGTTTCGACTTCCTATATGATCCTATAGATCGACTTACGAATACTGAAACATCGTGGGATAACCTGGCAATTTCTATGTTATTTATATCTCCGCCAACAGAACTTTTAGAATTAAAACTTTTTAAAAAAGGATACAAAACTCTATAATAAACTTTTTCAAAAACCCAACCAACAATTTTTAAATTTTTATTTATTATATTTTTCTAGCCCCTTTAACATTTGGCTCACACATGGATAACACTAAAGGGAAATTTCAACCGAAAAATAAAATCTTTTTTTGAATTAAACAATTTACTAAATTATTTAATATAAAATAATGCCTAAAATCTTAATAGCTAATTTGTGATTTTTCACAAAACTATTTCAAAAATTAACTAACGCTTTTCTGATGTCACTCTTCCATAAAACCTAATGCAAAAGAAACCCATCAAATTGCACAACCTTATTTCTCTCTCATTATCATCTTAATTACTAACGAATTTATTGACCAACTTTCTATGCCAAACACGTAGTATCCTTTAATTTTTATGGCATTTTACTGCATGCTAGATTTAACATAATTTTTTAAATTTGTTCTGCATACTTTAAGGCTTTTAATTTACTTAAAGTATTTTTGAATTTTAAAACTCTTAACGGAAATTGTTTTGTACTTAAAGTTTAATTTTACTTTGTGTAGATAAACAAATGACCTTTGTAATTCTCTCAAAAACGAAATCAATTTAATTTCCAGCCTTTTTAAGACTACCAGCGCAACATATTTCAAAACTTATGACTTCAAACAGAAAATCATCAAATAGAAAACACGTTTGCTATTTGATGATTGTCTTGAAGTCATTATCATTTAGTATGTCATATCATTGTCATGTTTTTCGTGTAATGCTTTATAGCTATTGTGTCCCAAATGTGTTTTGGCTTGTCAACTAAAGTCTATTATTATACCCGCCACCAAAAAAATGGTGGGGGTATATTCATTTTGTCATTCCGTTTGTAACACATCGAAATATCCATTTTAGACCCCATAAAGTATATATATTCTGAATCAGGGTTTGATTTGATGACGATCTAGCTATGTCCGTCCGTCTGTCCGTCTGTCCGTCTGTTGAAAGCACGATAGAGGTCGCACCGAAAAAGCTAGGGGGCTCAAATTTTGCCAGAATCTTTCTTATAGACAAGGTTTGTTTGGTATTGAAAATGGGCTAAATCGGAATATTAGGAAGAGAGTTATAACTCGAAAAGCAAGAGTAGGTCGAAAAAACCGTGTCCTTCGAACATCGAATAAAATGGAATTGTGTCCAAACGCATCAACGTAGACTCATGAAACTTCGAATATATATTTCCTGAGTAAAAACAATATCTTTTGCCGAAAATTATCTAAATCTATGCATTAGGAGAGGAGTTATCGATCAAAATGTACGAAAATTTATACCGCACAGTGTATTTTTCGGTATATTTAAAAACAAAAACGTCATAAAAGCAACAAAATTGAATGTACGGCTCTGAAATTTTGCACACTCTGCTTTTTGGTGAGTGGCTTTTTTGTAACGGAAAATCAATGTGCCACGCCCACCTCCCATATAACGTTTTAACTAAAATTCATATAATTTCTCTACTAATAAAGATTTTGGAATAATAAAGGGCTATATTGAAACACCTAAGTTGTGCTCATTCGCAAAAATAACTTTGACACGCCTACTATAACGCCCACTTTTCACGTTATCTCCCGTTAATGAAATTTAAAGCTCATAAAACCGCCAAAATTAGAGGTATGATGATCAAATTTGCTACGTATATCCCCCTAGGCAATATCATTACTGTGCCAGAAAATTTAGGTGCCACGCCCACTTTTACGCCCACCTCCCATATAACGTTTTAACTAAAATTCATATAATTTCTCTATTAATAAAGATTTTGGAATAATAAAGGGCTATATTGAAACATCTAAGTTGTGCTCATTCGCAAAAATAACTTTGACACGCCTACTATAACGCCCACTTTTCACGTTATCTACCGTTAATGAAATTTAAAAGCTCATAAAACCGCCAAAATTAAAGGTATGATGATCAAATTTGCTACAAATATCCTTCTAATCAATGTAATTGTTGTGCCAAAAAGTTTAGGTGACACGCCCACTTTAACGCCTACCTCCCATATAACGGTTTATCTTAAATTCATGTAATTTCTCTATTGACAATGTTTTTGGGAAAATAAAGGACTATATTGAAATATCTAAGTTGTATTTATAAGCAGAAACTTTATTGACACTCCTACTTTAACGCCCACTTTTACTAAAAGACTACATTTACAAAAGCATTTTAGTAGCATATCGAAATTATAAAGGGTGGTCAAATTTTAAGGACCGATGATGAATTTAAATAAAACACAAATTATTTAGGAAACTATTATCATTTCTTTTTGTAATGATGATATTTGTAAAGTTCAATTATGTATTTAACAAAATATCGACAAAATTACCCCCCCCCCCCCCAATCCTTGGTACCACTCCTCTATCTGATGGTCCAAATTTTCAATGACAATGTTGATGCTCAATTGTTTGGCATGATGATGAGTCGAGGTTGACTGCTCTTTTGCCACACTATCGCAAAAACCACCAGTGGTTCCCATTCAACGCACTAAGAAGGCATTCACAGATTTTCTAACATTTTATACAGACCTGTTTTCCAGAAATTTAAATATTTTTTACAATTCTCCCGATTGTGGACGAATTTGAACGATTATGTTACTCAAAAGAATTACAAAGTGCACAAAATGCATTTTGATTTGAACGCCCATTTTTATAAAAAACCTGAATAACTTTAAAGCGTTGCTCATTTGCGTATCTTTCCACGGATCAAATTGAGTAAGTTTGAGATTGCGAAATGTCAAGTGAAATGCAGAAAACAAATTTAAAGACTAGCTGTAGTTCACCTTCAACATGGGCCCTTAAAATTTAACCACCCTATACAAAGAAAGTGGTACATATTTTATTATAAAGAGATTATTCCATAGCGATTAACAAAATAATAAATATTGTGCTTTAAATGTACACAAAATTGGTGGTGGGTATAAAAGATTCGGCACAGCCGAATATAGTGCTCTTACTTGTTTGATGATGGGATGGTTTTTGTCTTGTTTGAATTTTTTTTTGGTTTTTTTTTTTGTTTTGTTTTTTAGACCAAAACGAAAAAATAAGGAACAATTGCTCAACGTGACAAGGTGAATTGTAAGGAGGATACGCCAAAAAAAGAAAACGTCATACAAGTTAATGTTGTATGACATTTAATAGTATCTTGGCTCTAGCAAGAAAATCATAAAAAAATAAACGTGATTTGGAACCAAGTGCAAAAGAGGAACATAACAATGAAACTGCCGACAGTGTAGTAGTTCTTATGTAGTGTTATTGTTTATAATTTATATTAGAAATTTGTGAAATATCTAAAGCAAAAAATTAAAACTAGTGAAATAAAAATTGTTAGACCTTAACTAGAAATATCACAAGAATATTTATATGGTCTAGTCTGTAATCAGCTCTAAGCTCTTTTCTTAAATTCAGGCTGTACTAATGTCTACAGCTTAGAGTGTTAAAAATTGACATAAGCAGTAGTTCATTTACGGGATTAGCTTCTAGGTTCGCGATCAATTTGGTACTATTAATTTGACAGTTACCTCACTGATAATAACACTGACTAACTGAGGCCTCTTTGAGGTTTAACTTGCTATTATTACCTGTTCTTGTATTATTTTGTCTCTCTTTCCTGCAACTGCTGATTTATTTAATATCGTAAATTAAGCAAATAAATACTCTTAAGGCACGCAACCATTGGCTTAACTATACAATTGTTATGGAAAGAGGGAATTGTGGTCTTATACAATTACGTTAATAATACAACGACTACAATTCTGGCCGAGAGATGACCTAAAGAGAGCTAAGTCCCTTCGTACATGTCTATCTCCTGCAAAACTCGCATGGAATAATGCGTTCACGGAAACTGTTCAGGACCAGATAGAATCGTTGTGCTTGGTAACAGTCCAGCACCAATTAATACAAAGGAATGTGAATTGTCAAGGGAAACTTGGATCATTCTATTCCAACTCCATACCGATCTATCCAGCATTCTGAACAGAGCGGAATATACCGCCATTTGGCCGAAATGCTGGGAGTCATCCCACTTTACCCGCTACCTTTTTACCAGTTTATCAAATCCAACTGAACCGACACCACTATCTCCCTAGACAAGTAAGCGAATAAGCTTCTTTCAACACAGGGGACCTCATTAACTTAATTTACTGTAACGTTTTCTTTTTTTTCTGTTCTTTTATATATTTCTCTTCCAACCCAATACAATACATACGATGATCCTGTAGGGACTACAGCAACAAAAGCCTCTGCATCAATCAGTAGTGCCCTATATGTGCTGTATTGATCACTGTATTGACTACTAAAAATATCACTGTTATATTTTTCTGTCCATGCTCTCCTAGATTCTACATCGCTATAGGTAAATCTATTTTATAGTTTAGTCCAAAGTAGTAGTAACGGGTGTGTTTTAAGGTTTAATTTTTTAGCAGATATTAAACTGTTATAAATTTGTCATATTTTTTGTTTTCAGTTTAGTTTGTCATTTTATCATGAGCAACGCTTAAAACTTGTGAGAATTTAATTCGAAAATCATGGTTAAGTTATGGTATGTTACAATGTGCTATAACCATATTATGATTAATATAATCACACACTCAACCATGAATTACTTTACGAAGCTTAGTGTGTAAAATACAGCAACTGATGCTTAAGGATGTTAATTTTAAGAGGTCCCAAATGTATTGATTTTTTATAGCACCAAGAAATTGATCTGTTAGATCAATCCAATGGAAATTTTTATGTAAGATTTTGGTCTACGTCCTTATCGTATAACCTATACGAGTATAACCTATTATTTGAGTCGTCAATAGCATGAGATGTTTACTAAAAAACATATCTTAGGTAGTGACAGTATTTCATACAATCGACAATCTGTTTTTTGATAATATTCTCTAAGGCTACGAGAAAGTACTGCATGTTTAGGCAAGCCCTACATGCTGGAAAAAGTACTAAATTTAACATTGATTTAAATTTAACTTTATTCAAAGCTATTTAATCCTTGTCGACTAAATAACTTTATCGAAATACTTATACTTTAAAATTACCTTGCTAACAAAGCAAACTTTGGTTTACAATAATGTAGACTCTGTATTATATTTTAGTTAAAATATATGCCCTTAAAAAACACCCTTTAGCTAGTATTAAGTCCCACTGTAGTTTGAAATTCTATAATCTACTTCATAGCATAGTCAATAATCTAGTGCATAGTTAAGTTTATAAATTTGTTTATGATAATCATCAAGTCATAGTCTTATTTAATATATTAAAATTTATAGCCTACCTTTAGGAGTAAGAATTTATTTCAAAAAATCAATAAATTTTACTGAATACATTAGGGCTGAAAAGTTTGTGATTTAAGAATATTACTTTTTTTCTCTCTCTCATCTTTAACACTACCATTACGAACAATTTTCTATAATTCTTACCAAAAATAAACATAAATTTACGATAATCATATATTATAACATCGATACACTTTATCAAAATATTTACCAATCATAGTAAAACTACTCCCTCCCTCCCCCAACAACGTATGCGTCTTCCAGCTTTAGTTCAATAACTAAATTTCAATTTCTCAACAATGTAGCATGTAAGTAAACTCCATAATGGCGTGCAACTTATCTTTAGCCAGAATACTAGGGAGTATGGTTGGTATAAAGAAAACAACATGAAAACTTTCTCACTTATAACATATAAATTTCTTTTGATAGATTTTTAATAAGTCTAAGCCATAGATCATGCAAAAAAGAAAAAGAAACTTTACTTTTATATGAAAAAAAAAACAACTTACCCATATTCGCCGTACTAGGTAATAAAACCTATAGGCGTTACAATTTAGTTTCCAATTACATATGCCTGTAGAAGTTTTCTTCAATATTTTCGGTTTATTTCCCTTACAAATGAGGGATGTTAAAATACATACATGTAAAGAAAAAAAAACTTTTTCTTGTAGTTTCTTTCTTCCTTTTTATACCCGCCACCAAAAAAATGGTGGGGGTATATTCATTTTGTCATTCCGTTTGTAACACATCGAAATATCCATTTTAGACCCCATAAAGTATATATATTCTGAATCGGGGTTTGATTTGATGACGATCTAGCTATGTCCGTCCGTTTGTCCGTCTGTCCGTCTGTCCGTCTGTCCGTCTGTTGAAAGCACGATAGAGGTCGCACCGAAAAAGCTAAAGGGCTCAAATTTTGCCAGAATCTTTCTTATAGACAAGGTTTGTTTGGTATTGAAAATGGGCTAAATCGGAATATTAGAAAGAGAGTTATAGCTCGTAAAGCAAGAATAGGTCGAAAAAACCGTGTCCTTCAAACATCGAAAAAAAAGGAATTGTGTCTAAACGCGTAAACGTAGAGTTATGAAACTTCGAATATATATTTCTCGAGTCAAAAGAATATTTCTCCCCAAAAATTGCTTAAATCTATGCATTAGAAAAGGAGTTATAGGTCAAAATGTACGAAAATTTATACCGCTCAGTGTATATTTGAAGTTTAAAACGTAATAAAACTGACAAAACTATATGTACGGTTCTGAAATTTTGCAAACATGGTTTTTTGGTCAAAGTCTTCGTTATAACGGAAAATAAATGTGCCACGCCCACTTTTTTTTTAAATTTTTATAAAAATATATTAGTCATATTCATTAGCATTTATTCATTGCAGATGGCGACATCTGTTGAAGGCGCCACTACATTTTGCAAACACTGAGGATGATGTCTTTGCTAAACATCACGTAGAACACTAGATGACTCTAGTAACATTTTTTTGCACAAACTACAAAGGAATTTTATAGGGGTTTGTGAAAACGAAAATGACCGAAGTTAGTTGACAAAAATTAACTAGAGTAATGATTTGTGCCCAACTTTACATATAGTTGTACACACAGTCTTGTGAGGTTTAAGATTTAAAAATATTTTAAAAAAATGTGCATCAGTAGATTTAAAATAAGTATTTGAATATTTAAAATACATATTTTAACAAATTTTTTTTTTATCTATCTATTCTTTTGTAAAGGGTGGTTAAATTTTAAGGGCCACAGGGTGATTCAAAATAGACATGCTCAGCATTTAAAACAGGAAATTTATTAGTAAGATTTTGATTTTTAAAGTTCTATAACCTTTTGCTTTTAAAAGATTTTCAAACGAAATAAGTTTTGTATAATTTTAAAATTTGTTACCCATTAGTACATGAAAATAAATTGTTTATAATGTTTAGAAATAATTTTTTTTTATCTTTAGGTCTAAATTTTCCTAAATTCCTTTTTTTAATACACCATAACTTCTAGAAAACATAAGATAACAAAAAGAAATTAGCACCATTTAGTAGATAAAACTCTCCTCTCCTTCCCATTTTATACCCGTTACGATCCGACCGTGATCAGCAGACCAATTTTTGTGACACAAGGTCAAATATTTTTTGCAAAATTTTAGTAAAAGAGCTAAACAAATTTTTTTGTAATGTGTTTTTTTGAAGTATTTGAGTTTTTATATCCGCCACCAAAAAAATGGTATGTATATTCTTAATCGGGGTTTTATTTGACGACGATCTGCCTATGTCCGTCCGTATGTCCGTCTGTTAATAGCACGATAGAGGTCCCATCGAAAAAGCTAGTGGGCTCAAATTTTGCCAGAATATGTCTTATACACAAGGTTTGTTTGGAATAGAAAATTGGCTAAATCGGAGTATAAGGAAGAAAGAAAAATTGCCTAAATGCATGCATTAGGAAGGGAGTTAGAGATCAAAATGTACGAAAATTTATACCGCGCAGTGTATTTTCCAATATGTTAAAAATTTTAAACCTAATAAGAGTGACAAATTTAGATCTACGATTCTGAAATTTTGCAGGAATTGCTTTTTGGTCAAAGGCTTTCTTCTGACGGAAAATAAATGTGACACGCCAACCTCCCATACAACGTTTTCTCTTAAATTCTTATAATTTCTCTATAAATCGAATAATAAAGGACTTTATTGAAATATCTAAGTTGTATTTATTAGCATAAATAACTTCGACACACCTACTATAACGCTCACTTTCCACGTTATTTGCTGTTAATGAAATTTAAATTTATAAAACCGACAAAATTAGAGGTATGATGATAAAATTTGCTACGGAAATCCTTCTAGTCAATGTTATTGTTATGCCAGAAAATTTAGGTGACACGCCCACTCTTACGCCCACATCCTATATAATGCTTTATTTCAAATTCATATAATATCTCAATGAATAAATATTTTGGAAGAATTACGGACTATATTGAAATATCTAAGTTGTATTTATTAGCAGAAATTTTATTGACACGCTTACTTTAACGCCCATTTTCACTGAAACACTTAATTTACGAAAACATCTTACCAGCATATCCAAGTTATAAAAGGTGGTTAAATTTTAAGGGCCGATGTTGATTTTGAATAAAACACAAATTATTTAGGAAATTATTATCATTTTTTTTTTTAATGATAATATTTGTATGGTTCAATTATGTATGGAACAAAATATCGGCCAAATGGCCCCGCGACCTCAACGGCACACCTCGATCCGATAGTCCAAATTTTAAATAACATTGCTGATGCTCAATTGTTTGGAACGATGATGAGTCGAAGTTGACTGTTTTTTTGCCACACTATCGCGATAAACAGCAATGCTTCTCATTTAACGAATTTAGAAGGCATTCATAGATGTTCTAACATTTTATACAGACCTGGGGCCGAATTACGGCATTCGATATCGATCGAAATTTTACTCGAACGATCGAGTATGCTTTAGGTATATAGATTCTAATAAGAGTTTTCAAATTTCGATCACGTTCGAGTGCCGTAATTCGGCCTCTGTTTTAAATTTAAAATTTAACCACCCTCTACAAAGAAAGCCATTAACAAAATAATAATTATTGTGCTTTAAATGTACACAAAATTGGTGGTGGGTATAAAAGATTCGGCACAGCCGAATATAGTGCTCTTACTTGTTTTTTTTGTAACAATATCAATAACATTGTATAAAAGAAAATAACTTTATTGTATTATGTTGTATATGAATGAATGATAGCGTGTGAAAAACTTTTTCTAAGGCCATTCATAATATGTATGTTTGTACCTTGCCATGTTTAAAATAAATTCCAAATAAAGTAGAACATAAGAAACATGTGAATATTTTCACATAAACTAACACCAGGGTTTACACCCACCAGCCTAGAACTGTGCTTTATTGTAAAGAAACTTTTAAGAAAATTGCTTTTGAGGTTATATTTAAATAAAACAATTTTAAAGAAGTTTGTTTTGGTGTAAAATAATATAAATATTTAAATTTTAGAACTGAAGAATTAGCCAGAGACATTCTATATATATAAAAGTGAAACTCTGTGTGTGTGTGTGTGTGTGTGTTAGCTATAGACTCCGTAAACAATTTCTAATAATGAGGTACTTGCACTGGACCGATTTTTCTGAAACTATGCACACATATTAGGCTGTCATGACTTTACAGTTTTGCGGCTAGAAAAGTGGGCAGTGCCACGCCCTTAAAAAAAGTTATTATTTTCAGCTACTTGAACTTCACCTATTTTTCTGAAACTTTGCACACACATATTGAGCTCTCATCATTATACAATTTCTTAATTGGAAAAGTGGGCAGTGCCACGCCCATAAAAAAGTTATAATTTTGAGGTACTTGCTCTGGACGGATTTTTCTGAAACTATGCACACATATTGAGCTGTCATGACTTTACGATTTCGCGGTTAGAAAAGTGGGCAGTGCCACGCCCAATTAAAAAAAAGTTATAATTTTTAGCTTTTTGCACTTGATATTCAATTAAAATTCAGAATTCATTTTTATTCATTAAGGGCAAAGTAGCAACGCGCGCCGGGCTTTTCTAGTAAAATATATAAATAAAATTAACAAAAATAAATCTTTGAAAATCTACTTATATTATATCTGCCACAATGTCAAATCCAGTCATTTTTAAAGAATTTTCTTTTCGGAATAAATTATAATTTTTCTTCAATTTTTATTTTACAAAAATCCCTCACAACTCTTATTATTATTTAAGCTTTAAAATATATATGTACTTCCAGTCAATTAAAATTTGCATAAATAATAATTCTTATCATTTCACTCTCAAACTCATTTTAATTTCATTATTATTCCCATACATTTTTAATTTTTTTTCCTGCAATAATTTAATTCATTTTCATTCTCCCTACATTTTCCATGCCAGACATATTTAAAATACCAGCATTTCCCTCTACGTTAACCTCAACTTAATCAAGTGTTAAATTGTAACAATAAAATTATACAAATAACTTTCCTTCTGGTTATTGCCATTCAACAATTACACATGTATTGTTTATTTCCCATCATCATCGTCATTATTATCATCGGCGTTGTCGCTGTTGTCATCATCCTCAAGTGATTTTTCCCGGTTGTCAATATAAAGAACATTTTGTTATAAATGAAATAACTTCCGGTTGAAATTAAATGAACCATATGAAACGAAAACACAACAACAACAACCAATAAACACATTTATACATCACACTATTTACATATACATACATACTTATCTGTATGTATGCTAGAGCACTGCACAAGCACATTCATATTTAGTACTAAACTTCACAAAATTACCGGAGAATGTAAAAATATTTCTATCAAACTTTGCCTCATTACACAATGAAGGTGGTTCCAGTTTTACTTTAAATACAACTATTTCAAAGCCAAATGTATTTTAGTGTCTTCAAAAACGTACATGTAAATATCAACTGACATAAACGATTAAAAATTTATTCTTCTCTTATTCAAAATTATGTACAAAGTATTAATCAAGAGAACAGAAAAGATTAGAGACTAGTACTACCACTAAAGGAATTCAAAATAGAGATAAATCTGTGGTCGCAAGGAAAAACAAGGTAACTCCATTTTTTTAAAACTCGAGAAAAACGCATTTACAGTTTTCGACATATTTCACTAGTTTTTTTTTTTTAATTCATATTCTAATGTGTGCGCATCAAAAAGAAAACATAATTTTACATCCTGTTGAACATTTCGGGTTGCAGTAAAAAGCTTTTTACCCGTCAGAAGCGAAAATCAAGGTCAGTTACCTGATTTTTACCTAAAAATGGAGTTACCTGGTTTTTCCTCAAAATTTCATTGTTTGAATTTATTCTTATATTTTATGGAGTTAAGGCAACTTTTCATCGTCTTATGCAAAAAAACATTATTTAAAAATAAAAAAAATTAATATATATATATTTTTTTTATTTAATTTTAAATTGTTATAAGAAAAAGTAATGAATTGCGTATTGATTTGAAAATCGAAAATTTTTAATTTTTTAGTTTGCTGTTAAAAATAAAGGAATTCAGTTAATTTTGTTGTATGTTAATGATACAATTCTAGTTTCAATTATTGTTTACATCAACGATCAATCTCCTAGTGTTTTTCTTTAAGATATTATGGAGTTACCTGATTTTTCCTTAAAACACATGGAGTTACCTTTTTTATACCCGCCACCAAAAAAATGGTGGGGGTATATTCATTTTGTCATTCCGTTTGTAACACATCGAAATATCCATTTTAGACCCCATAAAGTATATATATTCTGAATCAGGGTTTGATTTGATGACGATCTAGCTATGTCCGTCCGTCTGTCCGTCTGTCCGTCTGTCCGTCTGTTGAAAGCACGATAGAGGTCGCACCGAAAAAGCTAGGGGGCTCAAATTTTGCCAGAATCTTTCTTATAGACAAGGTTTGTTTGGTATTGAAAATGGGCTAAATCGGAATATTAGGAAGAGAGTTATAGCTCGTAAAGCAAGAATAGGTCGAAAAAACCGTGTCCTGCTAACATCGAATAAAATGGAATTGTGTCCAAACGGATGAACGTAGAGTCATGAAACTTCGAATATATATTTCTCGAGTCAAAAGAATATTTCTCCCCAAAAATTGCTTAAATCTGTGCATTAGAAAAGGAGTTATAGGTCAAAATGTACGAAAATTTATACCGCTCAGTGTATATTTGAAGTTTAAAACGTAATAAAACTGACAAAACTATATGTACGGTTCTGAAATTTTGCAAACATGGTTTTTTGGTCAAAGTCTTCGTTATAACGGAAAATAAATGTGCCACGCCCACTTTTTTTTTAAATTTTTATAAAAATATATTAGTCATATTCATTAGCATTTATTCATTGCAGATGGCGACATCTGTTGAAGGCGCCACTACATTTTGCAAACACTGAGGATGATGTCTTTGCTAAACATCACGTAGAATACTAGATGACTCTAGTAACATTTTTTTGCACAAACTACAAAGGAATTTTATAGGGGTTTGTGAAAACGAAAATGACCGAAGTTTGTTGACAAAAATTAACTAGAGTAATGATTTGTGCCCAACTTAACATATAGTTGTACACACAGTCTTATGAGGTTTAAGATTTAAAAATATTAAAAAAAATGTGCATCAGTAGATTTAAAATAAGTATTTGAATATTTAAAATACATATTTTAACAAATTTTTTTTTTATCTATCTATTTTTTTGTAAAGGGTGGTTAAATTTTAAGGGCCACAGGGTGATTCAAAATAGACATGCTCAGCATTTTGCTAAAACAGGAAATTTATTAGTAAGATTTTGATTTTTAAAGTTCTATAACATTTTACTTTTAGAAGATTTTCAAACGAAATAAGTTTTGTATAATTTTAAAATTTGTTAGCCATTAATACATGAAAATAAATTGTTTATAATGTTTAGAAATAATTTTTTTTTATCTTTAGGTCTAAATTTTCCTAAATTCCTTTTTTTAATACACCATAACTTCTAGAAAACATAAGATAACAAAAAGAAATTAGCACTATTTAGATAAAACT
Source organism: Phyto melanocephala (assembly GCA_941918925.1). Lineage (NCBI taxonomy): Eukaryota > Metazoa > Arthropoda > Insecta > Diptera > Rhinophoridae > Phyto > Phyto melanocephala. The sequence goes on along the minus strand of OW799236.1, from coordinate 10,305,591 downwards.
CTCCTCTATACCCCTATACCCCATTTTATACCCGTTACGATCCGACCGTGATCAGCAGACCAATTTTTGTGACACAAGGTCAAATATTTTTTGCAAAATTTTAGTAAAAGAGCTAAACAAATTTTTTTGTAATGTGTTTTTTTGAAGTATTTGAGTTTTTATATCCGCCACCAAAAAAATGGTATGTATATTCTTAATCGGGGTTTTATTTGATGACGATCTAGCTATGTCCGTCCGTCTGTTAAAAGCACGATAGAGGTCCCATCGAAAAAGCTAGTGGGTTCAAATTTTGCCAGAATATGTCTTATACACAAGGTTTGTTTGGAATAGAAAATTGGCTAAATCGGAGTATAAGGAAGAAAGAAAAATTGCCTAAATGCATGTATTAGGAAGGGAGTTAGAGATCAAAATGTACGAAAATTTATACCGCGCAGTGTATTTTCCAATATGTTAAAAATTTTAAACCTAATAAGAGTGACAAATTTAGATCTACGATTCTGAAATTTTGCAGGAATTGCTTTTTGGTCAAAGGCTTTCTTCTGATGGAAAATAAATGTGACACGCCAACAACAACGTTCCCATACAACGTTTTCTCTCAAATTCTTATAATTTCTCTATAAATCGAATAATAAAGGACTTTATTGAAATATCTAAGTTGTATTTATTAGCATAAATAACTTCGACACACCTACTATAACGCTCACTTTCCACGTTATTTACTGTTAATGAAATTTAAATTTATAAAACCGACAAAATTAGAGGTATGATGATAAAATTTGCTACGGAAATCCTTCTAGTCAATGTTATTGTTATGCCAGAAAATTTAGGTGACACGCCCACTCTTACGCCCACATCCTATGTAATGCTTTATTTCAAATTCATATAATTTCTCAATGAATAAATATTTTGGAAGAATTACGGACTATATTGAAATATCTAAGTTGTATTTATTAGCAGAAATTTTATTGACACGCTTACTTTAACGCCCATTTTCACTGAAACACTTAATTTACGAAAACATTTTACCAGCATATCCAAGTTATAAAGGGTGGTTAAATTTTAAGGGCCGATGTTGATTTTGAATAAAACACAAATTATTTAGGAAATTATTATCATTTCTTTTTTAATGATAATATTTGTATGGTTCAATTATGTATGGAACAAAATATCGGCCAAATGGCCCCGTGACCTCAACGGCACACCTCGATCCGATAGTCCAAATTTTAAATAACATTGCTGATGCTCAATTGTTTGGCACGATGATGAGTCGAAGTTGACTGTTTTTTTGCCACACTATCGCGATAAACAGCAATGCTTCTCATTTAACGAATTTAGAAGGCATTCATAGATGTTCTAACATTTTATACAGACCTGGGGCCGAATTACGGCATTCGATATCGATCAAAATTTTACTCGAACGATCGAGTATGCTTTAGGTATATAGATTCTAATAAGAGTTTTCAAATTTCGATCACGTTCGAGTGCCGTAATTCGGCCTCTGTTTTAAATTTAAAATTTAACCATCCTCTACAAAGAAAGAGATGTATATTTTATTATAAAGAGATTATTCCAAGCGATTAACAAAATAATAATTATTGTGCTTTAAATGTACACAAAATTGGTGGTGGGTATAAAAGATTCGGCACAGCCGAATATAGTGCTCTTACTTGTTTTCCTAAAAATTGGTATTTAAGCGATTTTTATTTTGTAGATTACTTTTAAATGTGATACTTTTTCAAAATTTTTATCTGACAGAGTGATGGTAAATCCAAAATCCATCCAATTTCTGGTGTTTTTTCAACTTTTTGGAAAAATGGAGTTACCTTGTTTTTCCTTGCGACCACAGAAATATATAGCGTAGGGTGTATTTTAGATGTGTACAATTTCCAAAATAAATAACTCCAAAACTAGCTGTCATGTTTAAAAAGTGGGCTTGACTTTTTTAGTATACTTTTGCAAATCACCATGTTACAAAGACTTACACCCAAACAACGTTAAAAAATTGTGCCTTCTGAGAACGCAATGCCATAGACTCTTCTGATAAAATTTATTTTATTGACTCCCATACCGTGTATATAGAAGGAGACATCGCCACAGTAGATGCCACTGTGACAGAGACTCGAACTTATCGATCCAACACCATTCTTAGCCCGTCCACTACTTGAACAATCTAAATTAAAGATAATGGCCTACATTCATACAAGATCCAACTGTTGCAACAATTATATTCAGAGGACCACTAATTACGTCATGTGTTCGATAACTGAGCTGCGAATCAACTGGAAGTTAAAACAGATTTTTTTCATCAAACCATCTTCAGCATTGAGGTTAAAACTACTTTTAGTAAGGAAACGTCAAATCTCCGGTCTATGCTGTTAAACCAAAAACGATTCATCATTTATAAGCCAACATTCGATGCACTGTTGACGGAATAAGACTGGCAATGCTCGAAAAAGTCGTGCAAAATTAAATCAATAAGATGACGTTTATAAGGCGCAGTCGCGGAGGCTATGTCAAAAATTTTGTATATCATATTTGTGAGCTACAAAGCTAAAACGTGATCATTTCATTGAAACTGTTATGTTTTATTTTAAAAAAAGTATATAGAATAATCAGTTCAAAAATTTAGCTTTCTGCAGCCTTATTCTGTAACTCGCTAAACCTAAATTTTTATATAATAGGATGGTGGTAGAACACCCCTCTTAGGTATGTTTTAGGGATATCCCCACAACACTGGGCAGTGGAGTTATAATGTTGAAATTCTTGAGGGAGGGCTGCTATAGTTGATAACAACCACCAACATGATTCGTCACTAATACCTACAAGTGACAAAAAAACTAAATAATAAGAGGTAGGCTGCTGCTGTTAGGGAAATGTTTATTTCCAATTACGAACCTTGTTTTCTTCATTCCGATCGGTTTACTTCGGGTTCCTTTTCCTTTCTAATTATTTTCATTTATTAAATAAGCTGGTATGATTTTTTTTTTGTATGCAATGTGCGAGCTTTAGCCGGAGCCAAATGCCAGTATGGCAGCGCCGCCGATAATCTGGCCAAAGTTTAAACTAGGGGTTGCATTAGCAACCAAACCGCACACATTGGCACGCATGCGAGTAAAGCAAATTGCGAAGTTCTTTTATATATTAAACTTCTCTTCTTTTTAGCAATTAATTTAGCAAGACGAAAGATGAAGTGAAGACCATTACTCTTATTTATAGATATTCTCTTATGCACGACTTGAAGGAATTGTTTTTCTTTTGAATGTTTTAATAGTACTTTTTTTAGTATTTGACAGCTTCAAAATGTAAGCAACAAAATACCCATACATTTTTGTATACGCGTACATATTAATATTCAATATAATTTTTTCGAATACATTCGATATAGTGCGAGAGAAAATCAATGTTAATACCAACACTCACACTTACATTAGTTCATACGTATTTGCATTTATGAGTTCTTTTGTATTCTTATGTTGTTTATAAATCAAACAGAAGGAAGTGGCGAATTGGTTATAAAAAAATACGTTGTGTATTAAAACGTTATAAATATGATGTATGAGATTTTAACAGCAAAAAAGGAGGTGAAAATATTAAAATGAATTAAATATGATAGAGTTTTAAATAAATTGGAAAGATTGGCATTAACAAATACAAATTGTATTAAATCATTTTAAGAACTTTAACAAAATATTAAGATCTTGTCGAAGATTTGCAATACAAAAAAAAAAAAAAATAAAGCGGAATTCACTCTTGGTAGCATTTTTGCAATTAGTGCAAATATGCACTAATTTTTTGCTATCAAGCGTGAGTGCATTTTTCATGTGTGTTGCAAACTTATGGCAACGAGCTGATTTTTTAGGTATTTATGAAACAACAAATCTTTTTTTAAATTAAGAAGTAAGATTCTGTGTTTTAATATTTTCCGAAAAGAAAATTAATTAGTTTTCAATAAATTACAATGCCTAAATCAACGGAAAAATATAATATCACAATTTTTTTTGGTAAAAAATGCCATGGATGAAATTGAATTTGTGGAGATTTTAAATCCTGAGAGTAAAAAAATTGTGTATCTGTTGTGCAAATTTGTGTGACATTACTTTTCACTGATTTTTAGTTCTGCATATTTGCTCAAGTGATGCAAATTGCAATTTAATAGAATTTCTTTTTGTAGTCGTGCACAAGTTAAATTGTTTGTTAGACTTGCACGGTCTGCAAGACTTACAAGGGTAGTTTGCATCAAAGAGTGAGTTCCGCTAATAATAAAAATATGGTCTGGGCTTAGTATACCGAGTGAATTATTGACATCTAGTATTTTATTTTATTCGGAACACAAAAGAGGAGTAATGTGATATTGTTGTAATTAGAGTGAATAACAAAATATATGAAACTTTAAGTATTAACGAAATTCTTCAATAGGGGAGTCAATTAAGCATTGTCCCTCTCAGCGATTTCACCTGTACGATTATGCCTTGAATTTTTATTATATAACAAAATTTTCCAATGAAAATTATTAACAACCAGCATACCATACTGTAAACTAATACAAAAGAAATAGCAATACAACATACAAAGGAGTTGTAAATTATACAATTATTTCTCTATTTCATTAAATTTTTTTAAATATAAAAAGATGTTTATTTAACTAATAAATATAAATACTAAAATTTAATTAGCATTAACATTCTTTAGGTTTCCTTTTGGTTTTGTGGCTAAACTATGACCTTAGATTGTTAGAAATTATTTTAAACATGAGCCGCAAATGTATGTATGTATGCCTTAAAAGTTTTTACTTTAATTTTGGTAAATAAAATTTGTTATTGTTATAATAATAGACAATTAATGCTTGATGAAAATTTATAGTTACTGATTTGCAATAGAAACTTTCGAACACAATTATTTAAACATTTTATTGTGATATTTTAATTGAATATTGGTCAATAATTGTATTTTAAATAATTAAAGAAAACTTGCTGTGCTTAAGTAATTAAAGGGTGAATGTTAACTAAAATATACAAGGACTGCAAAATCAATTGCCTAAAAAGACAAACTGATGGACGAGCGTAAGCCAATAAATAGAGCTTAATATTTAAACCTATTACAGATTATGATATTCTAATTGATATACTAAATTACAAAATAAATTTATCTTCTTTACTTGAAAACTATTCCCTTGGATTTTTGATTAAATAACAACCCAAAAATCTGCGTTTTTAATTAACTCTTTATTTTTCTAATAACCTAATTTGTACTTAAAAAAAAATTCACCTGAATTTTAAACCAAACATTCAATTATCCTGACCTCCTTACCATATGTAAATGAGCAATGGAAAAAACACAGTTTTACACAATTTAAACCAAACCGTTGTCCTGACCTCTGCCATTTTTTGCTAATATTGCGTAAATCTTCATAGACAAATCCTCATAAAATAATAAAATTGTGCTTAACAAACCGACATACATACTTCATATGTAAAAAAAAATTAGAAAAATAGAGAAAAAATAAATGTTTTTGTCCCCCTCTATGCCATAACAAAAAATCTATTCCCCAAAAAAAGTCCTTTATCCTGTTGAAAAAAAATTCTCTCTTTATATCCTCTAGCCAAGCAGCTTAACTTGCATAATCCTAATATCACTACGGTCACAGTGGTCAATTTAACTACACACTTGACCTTTTTTTGTGTGGGCTAAGAGAAGCAAAAAGCATAAAAATGTCTTAAAAAACGTTAAGCTGGTGTTTTTTATCATAAAATTTTATGGTCGAAAATTTCATTGAAGCTCAACATTAACACTACTAACAATTGTGTATTGAAATGGCGATGTGTGATGGTTTGTGGTTGTCATCATGAGGGGTTAACAATTATGTTTTAGGTTTTCAATGGTTTTTAAGAGATTTGTTTCAGGGACGTCTCTTGAAGTTTTTTTTAATGCTTTTTTGTGTAAATTTTAGCAGTAACTAACAGACGAAGGTAGAGTGATAAGTTTCTGTAAAAATGTTTTATTTTTTTTAAGTATTTATTAAACAAATCGAATTCACACAGGTGAAATTATCAGCAAAGCTGTCGAAAAAGCATTTTGTTAAAATTTTTTGAATTCCCTTTAATTTCATTTATTAATTCAGGGATGGAAAATTAGATTTTCTTTTCGGTCTTAAACAATTAACTTGAGATTACTTTTTTTATAATAAATAAAAGAAATTTAAGTACATTTGTTGCTTTTGCACTATTTATAATGTATTTTAATTTCTTTTTATCAATTTTGTTTTCATTAAACAAATCATAACAACTTTTCCATCCCTGATTTTTTTTTATTTTAATACAGTATATAAATGGGAAATACTTTTAGTTTAGTTATGAAAAATAATATCTCGCAAGTGATGGCCATTTTCTGCTTCGCAAATTCGTGCTCTTTCCAACACATTTTCCATAACCTTTCGCAAAACTTCAGGTGTTATGTTGTTTATTTCGTCGCGTATATTGCTTAATTGCTGAATGGTTCTGGGCTCATTAATGTAGACTTTTCCTTTCAAATAACCCCAAAGAAAACAGTCTGGAACGGTAAAATCCGGTGAACGCGGAGGCCAATTAAAATCACTTGTACGCGAAATAATTCGTTCATTAAAGATGTCCCGTAAAACTGCCATTGTGTCCCTTGCAGTATGCGCTGTGGCTCCATTTTGTTGGAATTATCCTTGCGGATGATTTTCCACAGCTGGCCTTAAAAAATTTTCCAACATTGTCCGATATCTGACCCCATTGATGGAAACGGCAACCCCGTGTTCATTTTCAAAAAAATAGGGATCAATTATCCTTTCCGATGAAACACCGCACCAAACCGTACACTTAGATGGGTATAATTCTCGCTATTGAACTACTCTTGGATTTTTCGTACCCCTTCTCCTGCAGTTTTGCTTATTAACGAACCCACTTAATTGAAAATTGGCTTCGTCGCTCATAATTAAATTATGAATAAAATTATGATTTTCTTCTGCTTTTTGGCGGAAAAAACTGCATAATCAAGTCGGTGCTGGTAATCTGTCGGTTTCAATTCTTACGCTTCATTTTAATTTCCCCAAGTCTTCTTTGCAAAATACTGAAAGGAAAAGAAAATAAAATTATAATAAAAAATTTATAAGCAATTCAAACCCCTTCGGTAATTTTGGGTCACCCAGTACATACCTGTATCAAATAAAGCCTATAGTGCACAGAGATTTGTATTCATATTGCAATTGCTTGTGTTTCAAACTCAAAAAAAAAATCCGCTACAACATTTGTAAAAGGGCTAGGTGAAATCATGAATCAATAAATTTTGTCCTTAGATTAACGAAATTGTGTAGCTATAAGATTAGGCGGTAGGACGTCGCAGAAAGTTATTAAAAGGTGTGCGAATAACATATTAAAAGGTGTATTATGAGCATTACAAATATTACCACAAACACAAAATACCCTTTCCTCTTAATACATTTTAGAGTATAAACAATTTGAAATTATTTAAACGCACACCCAACCCTCGTATTATTATTTATTTTTTAACAACTTAAGCTGCACAGTTTTTTATAGATTTAGTTTTATTTATTTCTTTTCTTCTATTTTCAGTTGTCCTTTCTGGGCACATAGTCATATATTAAAATTTCTTGTATTAACAAAACTAAAATTAAAATAAATTTCTACACACAATAAACTAAACAAACTATCTAAACCTAAACTACAAATCCTTTGCTCTTCTTTTTCTTTTTGACTTCTTTCGTTTTTCTTTTACTTGATTCGCAGTGGTATTCGATGATTGCACTGAAGAGCCTAAACCAAAAGAATTTGAGCATTTTCGGTGATAAGTGGTGATGGGTTTGCGTTGTAGCCAAAAGCGTATAAAAAAATTAAATTCAGATTTAAAAGCTTGTCTGGCTGGAATCTGTAGGGGAAAAATTTTAATTTAATTTAAAAGTAATTATTAAAAATATAGTATTATTCGTTAAATACCTTTTTGTTGACTGCTATTTTTTGTACATTCCATAAAAATTCACAGACGCCTATAATAAGGGCTATGGCTATGCCTCCTATTAAAACCACAAATAAACCACCTACCGATTCCATATTGAATTGTATGTCCTCTTCCAGAGACTTCTCATCCAAATCACAGCGCGTCTCATTACTATTAAACCATTTATTCTTGAGACTATACAAAACACCCTTTTCGCTGAGCTTAAGAATGCCCACACTTAAATTGGATCTGAAGGGAGCATCTAAATCAAAAAAATTTTAACTTGAAGATATATAACTTTTTTTCTTAATTGCTGTAGTATTCACTTACTCAAGGGCACCGCTATGCCATAGTGCTTCTCTCCAAATGGCTGCCCTATGTGCATTAGTTCACAATTTCTTTGCTCGTAATATTGTAGAATGGGCGTTTCCAGCAAAAAGGCATATCTGCCCTTGCTTCTTTTAACTCTATCTAAGCCTTCTTTATTGCTGGCCGTAAACGCTTCCGGCTTAAAACCAATCATTTTATTCCAAGCCAAACGATAGGCAGTTTCATTCGATTCGGAGAAGAGCTGAGAAGTGGAACCTCCCTTGACAGTGCCAAACTGTATTTTGTTTTGATCTACTAAATCGTGTAGATTTTGTATGGAACTTTCCAACTTTGAGGCTGTGATAAACGAAGCCAGCTTAGCAATATAAGTTTGAGAAATTAACAAACCAAAAATCCACCAAAATGCAGTAAAGATACGCATGGGAAGACTTCTGAAATAAAGGAATTTCAAATTTGTGACATTATTTACACGGAGTAAAGAATGTGTAAATGTATATAATTTAGAATGTATAGCATTAGACAAGGTGTATATTATACTAAAATCAATCATTTACATACTTTACCACATATACACTCTATGTAAAAAATAAATTTTTTCCCTGTAGTATTCAAAGTAAAAAAGATTTTAATTTACACAGTATAAATATGCGCCTTAACAATTAAATTATTTTTTAATTTCATATCAAGATTAAGAACATGATTAAAAACAACTGATTTTTAAATAAAAACAAGTATTTTACATTTTTTACACCGTGTAAATATTAGGTAAATATTTGAACTAGCAACAAATTTGTTAAAAAAAAACTAAATGAATATAAACTTTATGAAATTATTATATTTTACATGGTTTACACATCTGTTGTAACGAATATTCATTATTCCTTTTACATTTCATTAAACGGTTAACCGACATGTAAAACCATTTTTTTACAAGATTAAATTTTTTACCTATTTCTAATCAGGTAAAAATTATGTATATTATAAAATTTTTCAACAAACTTTTCTTAACCCTCTTTTATTGGTCATAAAACTGAGTAAAACCACAATAGTTTTAATATTTTACATTATGTAAACAATAGCACAATAATTAATGTTGTATCAGATTAGCTTAAATATATCCTGAACTAGGTACAAAGTAAAGAACCTTAAATTTTTCATTATTTACATCATGTAAAAATCATGTAAGTAATCAATTGAAACAAGATTGTCTTTTGAGACACTGAAATTTCATTAATTATCTAGTGTAAACAATGAAAAACAATGAATTAAGCAACAGGCTTGTATAAATGTTGTGTTTTTTACTTTTGTTAACTTTTTAAAATTATTTTATTCTACATTAGTTGCATTATGAAAAAAAAATCCAACAAAGACTATGTATATACATGCATTGTTTATTAGTTTACCCTATGTAAACAATAGGTAAACTACAAAATTTTGGGGACAATATTTACTTAAACACTTTCGCTTTGCTAAAAGATTAAAAAATTTAATTTTCTGCATTATTTACACGATGTAAAAAATATGTAAAAAATTAAAATGTTTACCCAAAATTTATTTTCAAGCAAACAGTTGCACGCCTAAATAAATTTTTATCAAAAATTTACATTTTATAAGATTTACCCAATATTATTGTTTATATAATGACTTTTCAAAAAAAGTTAGAAACATAACTTGCAAAATTGTTTTTATTATTTACATCAGGTAAAACAAATGTAAATAATTAAATTTTAATTTTTTTAATAAAAAAATTTATTCTAATTTAAACTTTATATTTGACTTAAGGTAAACAATAGGTAAATAATACAAATTTTTTGTTACCTGGGCAAAATATCACATCCCACACACAAAATGGAGCCAATATGCAGCCATAAAGTGTTTCTTAAAAACCACGGAGTCTCAGCTATGGAAGTTTCGCTATCAACAGCTTTTACCTCCCAATCATCTTGTGATAATCTAAGGAAAAAATAGTAAAATAATCATTGAGTTGCTTAAATTTACTTCACAAACCTACCTGCCCAATACCTTAAAACAGATGGACATTATCAAAATAGCTACCAAAAGATAAAACCAAACCTCCACTGAAAACGGTTCCAAAAAAGTAAATAAACTTTTTTCAGGTGGCTTGGGCTTATAATATAAAATACTAACACCCAATTGCATAAAGGGCACAGTAAAATCGACTACCGAACGACGAGCCTGGGTAATCGTTAAATCACAAATGCCCAGTTGAGCGTTCTGCAAAGAACGAAATATGGTCTAGAACAATTTTATTATAAAGGCTCCTTCAACTTACATTATCTATTAGCTGCCTGATAATGCCATTCCATTCATCTGTCACAGGATCCCTAGAGCCATAGGCATTATCTGGCACTGGTTCCAAGACAAAATCAAATCTACATTCTTCCGCCAGCTTATAAATCAAGTCGACAGCAAAACCCTCAAATCTTTCATTACCCTCAAAGTGTACACCTTCGGGTTCAGGGCGCCACATAAAAAATGGCTCCCCTATACGTGTGGCCACCGTATACTTAACTCTCTTTTGTGAAAAATCTTCTTTCTCACCAAATTTACGCTTCTTAGCCTCTTTAGTGGAATTCTCAGCTATTTTATCAAATGAAACTAAACCATAGTCCTTATTCCAAACATGGGTCAGACGATCTATTAAGGGATTATAGATTTCCAAATTAAAGTCGTCGCGTAAGCCAAAATCATTCACAAATAATCTTTGTGTTTTATAAGGAGGTTTAATAAGTTTGGGATTCAACTACAATTAAAAATGCTTCATAAAGAGAGTTGTTAGAAATTTCCTCTTAATCTGGATCTACCTGTTTCATAGCCTTCACAATATCCTGGCCTGGCCGCCAGAAACCCCTACCGCAACTTATTTTGGGTTCTAGAAATTGTATTGACTCAAATACTTGTTGCAGAGCATTTATATACATAACCACCGAATCGTACATACATTGTGTACGTATGGACACAATCGTATCCTCTTCATCATTTTCAAAAACATCTACTTCATTGTGCACTTGAGCCGGCACAAACGTTCTTAAACGTATGGATGCTACGCGGGCAGTAAAATGTCTGGAATACAAACTTTCTATGCCACTCAAATGAGTGTTTAAATTTGGGAGAAATAAATGCTGAAAGAGAAAACTTATTTACTTTCAACTTTAGAACAAGGTTCTAGCATAGTACGCAAATCAATCGAATAGATATTAATCATGAATGATATTAATTTGAATGAATTAAATTTTCCACATTGTGACGAATAATTTGTTTTGTTTTCCGAATTTTAAAAATAAAAGTTGCGAGACAAATGATATTTTAAAAAAATTGAAAATAAATTTCTCACCACAATTTAAATATAAAATTTCTTACATGAATCATTCATTCAAAGAACATAATCGAAAAATTAAAAAAAAATCGATTCACAAATAGAATTTTTATTTTCCTTGAAGAAAAGTTAGCAGCGTTGCCATTGTAGTTTATCATTTTCGTTGTGTTAATGGGAAAAATTTTACCATTTTAGGAATTAAAGAATATATTAAAAAAATTATAATGTTTAGTTAATATATTTTATGCATGCATGTATGTACGTATGAATCTATGCATGTAAAATATTAAGTGATCAACTAAAAATACAAATAAGGCTTAGGTATAATAAAACAAAAACTATGAATCTGATTTATCTGATTTTTTCTATTATATTTGTGGAATTTTTACTTGAATCGTAAATTAGTTTTATAAATAAATATACATACAATTTTCGTTCTTTTTTATCCCTAAAAGTTTTTGTTATAAAAACATGTATATTCAAAATTATATAGGCGCCACCGCCAAATGTAGGCGTGCAGCTATGATGGCGTCAAACATCGTATGTATTTCAATTTGGACAGATTTAAGTTGCCAGCCTGCTGTTATTTAATGCTTCAAGCAACTTAGAAAGCATTGTGATAGGCTTTGTAAAAAATGTGATTGTATGTGTTACACCGATAATGATTGATATAAAAAGAGACACACAACAATGCGACGGTATAATACATACAAACACATTTTTACAAATACTACGAAAGGCTTGACAAGTAGTTTGATCGTACCTTCACAATATATCAGCCATGAAAAATTATTTCAGTTTATTGTCCCGGCAACACAAGTTTCCGTCGAAAGAGCTTTTAGTGCTCTCTCAATAATATTAACAAAAATGAGATCAAAGCTATCAAAAGATACTACAAACAATTTGCTTTTAGTAAAACTTAATAAGAATTTAATTGAATATGTAACAATAAAAAACGAAACCACGGAACAATTACATATGATATAATATTTATTTTTATATATTTTGTTTTTATTTAGACTCATATTGTATATATCTTTTTTGAATTACTGTCCGATGAATAAATAAAAATTAAACTAATACAAATCAATAAATTTGTTAAAATTTTATTATGAGAATTTTTGTAAAGAATCTTAGGTTAATGCTTGTGGCAACTTGTTTTTTAATTTTTTGGGACATACATACCTAAATGCATACACAATTTTTATACCCGCCACCAAAAAAATGGTGGGGGTATATTCATTTTGTCATTCCGTTTGTAACACATCGAAATATCCATTTTAGACCCCATAAAGTATATATATTCTGAATCAGGGTTTGATTTGATGACGATCTAGCTATGTCCGTCCGTCTGTCCGTCTGTCCGTCTGTCCGTCTGTTGAAAGCACGATAGAGGTCGCACCGAAAAAGCTAGGGGGCTCAAATTTTGCCAGAATCTTTCTTATAGACAAGGTTTGTTTGGTATTGAAAATGGGCTAAATCGGAATATTAGGAAGAGAGTTATAGCTCGAAAAGCAAGAGTAGGTCGAAAAAACCGTGTCCTTCAAACATCGAATAAAATGGAATTGTGTCCAAACGCATTAACGTAGACTCATGAAACTTCGAATATATATTTCTTGAGTAAAAACAATATTTTTCCCCGAAAATTATCTAAATCTATGCATTAGGAGAGGAGTTATCGATCAAAATGTACGAAAATTTATACCGCACAGTGTATTTTTCGGTATATTTAAAAACAAAAACGTCATAAAAGCAACAAAATTGGATGTACGACTCTGAAATTTTGCACACTTTGCTTATTGGTGAGACGCTTTTTTGTAACGGAAAATCAATGTGCCACGCCCACTTTTACGCCCACCTCCCATATAACGTTTTACCCAAAATTCATATAATTTCTCAATTTATATAGATTTTGGAATAATAAAGGGCTATATTGAAACATCTCAGTTGTACTCATTCGAAAATACAACTTTGACACACCCACTATAACGCCCACTTTTCACGTTATATACCGTTAATGAAATTTAAAAGCTCATAAAACCGCCAAAATTAGAGGTATGATGATCAAATTCGCTACGTATATCCTTCTAGGCAATGTCCTTACTGTGTCAGAAAATTAAGGCGCCACGCCCACTTTAACGCCCACCTCCCATATAACGTTTTACTTAAAATTCATATAATTTCTCTATTAATAAAGATTTTGGAATTATAAAGGGCTATATTGAAACACCTAAGTTGTACTCATTCGCAAAAATAACTTTGACACGCCTACTATAACGCCCACTTTTCACGTTATAGACCGTTAATGAAATTTAAAAGCTTATAAAACCGCCAAAATTAGAGGTATGATAATAAAATTTGATACGTATATCTCCCTAGGCATTGTCATTACTGTGCCAGAAAATTAAAGTGCCACGCCCACTTTTATGCCCACCTCCCATATAACGTTTTACTCAAAATTCATATAATTTCTCTATTAATAAAGATTTTGGAATTATAAAGGGCTATATTGAAACACCTAAGTTGTACTCATTCGCAAAAATAACTTTTACACGCCTACTATAACGCGCACTTTTCACGTTATATACCGTTAATGTAATTTAAAAGCTCATAAAACCGCCAAAATAAGAGGTATGATGATAAAATTTGCTACGTATATTCCCCTAGGCAATGTCATTACTGTGCTAGAAAATTAGGTTGCCACGCCCACTTTTACGCCCACCTCTCATATAACGTTTTACCTAAAATTCATATAATGTCTCTACTAATAACGATTTTGGAATAATAAAGGGCTATATTGAAACACCTAAGTTGTACTCATTCGCAAAAACAACCTTGACACGTCTACTATAACGCCCACTTTTCACGTAATCTACCGTTAATGAAATTTAAAAGCTCATAAAACCGCCAAAATTAGAGGTATGATGATCAAATTTGCTACGTATATCCTTCTGATCAATGTTATTGTTGTGCCAAAAAGTTTAGGTGACACACCCACTTTAGCGACTACCTCCCATATAACGGTTTATCTTAAATTCATGTAATTTCTCTATTGACAAAGTTTTTGGGAAAATAAAGGGCTATATTGAAATATCTAAGTTGTATTTATTAGCAGAAACTTTATTGACACACCTACTTTAACGCCCACTTTCATTGAAAGACTACATTTACAAAAGCATTTTAGTAGCATTTCGAAGTATCTGATGGTCCAAATTTTCAATGATAATGTTGATGCTCAATTGTTGGGCATGATGATGAGTCGAGGTTGACTGTTCTTTTGCCACACTATCGCAAAAAACAGCAATAGTTCCCATTCAACGAACTAAGAAGGCATTCACAGATTTTCTAACATTTTATACAGACCTGTTTTGCAGAAATTTAAATATTTTTTACAATTCTCCCGATTGTGGACGAATTTGAACGAATTTGAACGAAAACTTAAAATGTAAATACCATTTACAAAGAAAGTGATAAATATTTTATTATAAAGAGATTATTCCATAATGATTAACAAAATAATAAATATTGTGCTTTAAATGTACACAAAATAGGTGGTGGGTATAAAAGATTCGGCACAGCCGAACCAGAGATACAAATTTTCATAAATTGAACCAAAAGTATTTATTAATTAAAAATAGAACTTGAGTATTCAATAAGTAGTAAGAACTGCGCTATCGAAGTAGCGGGTTAACTGCTAGTATCTTAATATTATACTACACGGCGACAATTGTTGCTAATGTCATTTGTTGTTCTGTAGCCGCTGTCATCAATGTGTTTAAAGCGTTTTTTTTATTACAGAGTAACTATTTTCCTCAATGCCATTAATTCATTCAACATAAACAATAAAAAATTAGTTTATCTTTTTTAATTTTTTTTCTCTCTCTAATTTTTTTTATGTAAAATATTTTAGGTTAAAATTTTTATAATAAAACTCAAAATAATCTAATTACTATGCGCCAATTAAAAATTATCATTTATTTAAAATTTTAAAACAATTGCACAAAATGTTGGCCAAATTTACAGTCACAAAAATTAAATTCATTAAAAGTGTTCATTAAACTATTTGAAATATTAAATAATTCCGCAATGCGTAGAGAAAGTTATAATTAAACAAATTCAAATGAGAATTAAATGCACCAAAATTAAAAAAAAAAACAAGCAAATGTGTTATATTTGGCTGTGACGATTATGATAAAACCCTTTACCATAATGTACAGTGACCACATTGTTGATTAGGATATAAGATTTCATTTTAAACTTCATTTTCGTCATTATTTTTGATTTCGAATTTCTACATAGTTAAATGCATTCTACTAGTCAAGCCTTTTCATTTGCTATCCATTTTGATGGCCTTAAAAAAATCCGCCATTTTATTTTAGACTCCATCTTGAAATCTACACTTTTTTTAAAAGTTAACTGTATTGTACTGGACCAGCCCTTTCATTTCATACCACTATTGTGGGTGTTAAAGAGAACAAAGTCGTTATAACTAAATTTGACTTATATTTTCGCTATTTAATCTAGGACGCCATCTTGGATTTTTACTTTCTCATATTTGACTGTATTTTACTGGTCAAGCCTGTTCATTTGATACCAATATTGGGGGGGATGTTTCAAGGGGATATATTTTCATATACCGAGAATGTCCCATATAAAAATTTATTGACTGCCATTTTGTAGTATCGGCCATCATGGATTTGAATTTTTTTTATCAAGTCTTTTCATTTGATACCCATGCTGGCTTTCTCAGTCTTATAGAAACCGGAAAAAATCGATATTCTTTTATAAAGTTTAGAAACAACACCTAAAGATTTTGTATTTTTTGTGCTTATAACTCAGTCGGTTCCAAGCAGATTTGTTGATTTTTCTTAGAAATACTTTCTCAGACCAAGGCTTATAATATTGTGTCTTTAGGGTCTACAAAAATCAATTAGAGGAGGCGTGAAAATTTTGACGTATTTAAAAAAATATATATTTCCAAATAATTTGTTCCAATAACTTTGCCAATTAGTAACCGATTTGTCCAAAATTTTTAACGACTGTCTCTAAAGATAATCTTTAAATAGACAGAAACGTGTGTATGAACTATTATAAGGTTGGAAAATTTGAATTTTTGTGGTTAAAATAAGAGAAAAAACAGAGACAGTCAGACATGGGGCGATTTCCCCTGAATATTTTTGATATTATGATACCACATACAGGTATTGTCGATGTTATGGGACTTTAAAAAACTGATTTAACGGACAGACGGACCGTGCTCAAATGAATCTGCCATTAATTAAGCTTTCAGAAAATATCGTTTATTTAATATAGAAAGGCCCTAACTCAAGACTTTTTGTACATTAGTTAGGGCTTTTCTATATTAAGGTAATGATATACTTTATGTGATAGGAAACGAAAATTGTAGAAATTTCACATGGAATGACAAACCTTATATACCCTTACACTCTCTGTGAAGGGTATAAAAAACATTGAGCTTTTCACTTTTATCTATGCTTTTAATTATGACATTGAAATTCTGACAATATTTATAAACAAAATAATCTCATTTAGGAAATTTTTATTCAATAATTATTATTTTTGTTTTTTTTTTTTTATTTTTATACCCTTCACACAGTGAAAAAGGGTATATATAGGTTTGTCATTCCGTGTGAAATTTCTACAATTTTCATTTCCGACCCCATAAAGTATATATTTTCTGAAAGCTTATGAATAGGGGAGTCGATTAAGCCCTGTCAGTCTGTCCGTCTGACCGTCTGTCCGTGTGTATGTTGAAATCAACTTTTTGAAGCCCCCCGACATAGGTTGGACCGGGTAAGGTATTAAAATATCAGAAATATTCGGGAGTAGATCGGTATTGAAAATCAGAAACATCGGTATATAAACAACTGAGATATGAGCAAAAACCCACGACTACCTCGATTTTTTTTTCACAAAAACAACATTACAACAACAACATACATACATACAAACGTGTATACTGGTTGGAGAAAACGTGGCATTGAATCCCAGCTGAGCCAAAAAAAAATTTTTTTTAATTTTTTTAAAAATTTTTTTTAATTTTTTTTTTATTTTTTTTTTATTTTTTATTTAATATATTATTTATATTTTTATTATTATTTTTTTTTTAATTTTTTTTATTTTTTTTTTTAATTTTTTTTTTATTTTTTTTTTTTGTTTTATATATATTATATATATAATAATTTTTTTTAAATTTTTTTTAAAAAATTTTTTTTTTAATTTTTTTTTTTTAATTTTTTAAAAAATTTTTTTTTTTCGTTTTTTTTAACATACATACGTGAATTTATAATTTTACAATGGGATGTTTTTATATATGTATGTACGTATTTCATATGGGATGAATAATGACACAAACTACTGTTATTTCATGACTACACGTTGTGAAGGGTATATAAGATTCGGCACGGCCGAATGTAGCGCTCTTACTTGTTTTAATTTTGTTAGTAATTTGTGTAGTGCAATTTATATTTCTTTGTGTGTGTAATAAAGTTCAGGGTTTTGCTCTATTAAATTAAATTAAATTTTTTAATATATGAATTACAATAAACATAGAACAAAACCTTTTTAAATAGAAAACATTATTAATGATTGCCATTTGTATAAATACATGTAACATGTATGATACACACTAAGCAAGTACGTGTCATAAAGCTTTTGATGTCTTTGTTTGCAATTACCAAAATCGAGTATAATGTGATGTTAAACCAGGAGGAGTACAACATGTAGTTTCTTGTAACCACCAGATTCGGTTGCAGCAACCTAAACACCGACAGTTGTATACGGTTTGCAGGAACATAATAAGACTTTATGGCATTGTTGTTTCTAATAAGCATTACCAAAATACAGGTTACAAGTTTGTAGTCTAAAATACACTTTAACGGTATTTGTGCCCTCTTAAATTTCCACTTTCTTTTAGTAATGCTTGAAATAATATTTTTATTTAATTTTGAATTAGTAATTTATGATATATTTAGAAAAATTATATTAAAAGATCAACCGTGTAGACACTAAACTTGTCAAAGCTTTCACAAAGTGATCGAATCTTACATGAATAGTTGTTTAAATCTAAGTTGTTAAAGTCTCAGTATGAATACACTTTTTGATTTTAAATTGAAGAAACGTATTTTTTTAAATAGTTGTGTGTTTTTTTAAATGGTTAAGATTTCTTTCCATATTACTGCAAAGTAAAATATCCATAAAATGGCCACCGTGATTCTGGCGACAGGCCATTACTCTCTTCATTAATTTTGTTATAATTTTCTTACAGATATGAGGATATATCTCACCGATGATGTGTTAAATTTCAGATTTGAGCTCAGTTTTTAATTCTGATTAATTCGCTTTAACACTAGATTTCCACAAAAAAACTTCGAGATTTCACATAACGCCAAGGAAAAAATCACACGACGTTTTAATGCATGATTTTGATAACCAGTTAACATCATAATTTCTTGAGATGATTTGCTCAAGAAATCGTTTCTGTAATAAATGGATTGTTTCATGTAGAAAGTGGCACCGTCTAACTGAAACCCCATTTCAGCCAGATCTATATCGCTTAGTTAGGGCCACAACAACTCAGTTATCATGTTTGTGCAACATTTACAGTCACTGTAATTACGGTGGCATCTTCAAAGAAGTCTTACTGTTGACAATCCATCAAGTTTCATTAAAATTTGAATGGTTCGAATGGCTGACTCATAAGGTGCACTTTCTCCATTAAAAATTCTGGGCGGTCTTATTATCATTCGAAATTTTTGTAAAAAGTTTTTACAATTTAATAATAAAATTGCATTTTCACTGAGACACCTTTTAATTAATTCTTCAATGTGATTTTTTTTTAATTTTAAAATAAAATCTTCTAAACTTATTACCACCTTCTTGTTAGCTCTCATGACCTACATACACCACTACATCTTTGATCTCATCTACAGACATTTTTAATTATTTAATCAACAATAATACCAATGATGCCCAACATATTTTCTATTTTTCATTATAAATACTTTTTATAATATATATATGTTTGTATGTATAATAAATATGTGTGCCATTAATTATAATAAATTTAATATCTGCAAACTTGCATGTGTGTGCATGGTGCATTGGAATAATATTGTTTTACCTGCAACACGTAATACAGTTTATAAATGCTTAATTAACCGTAAACTAATAACTATTTAAGTGTGTGTCTATATTCAAAAACATTTGCATGTGCACAGTGTATGTGTGGTTTTTTTAACAGTTTCAAAATAAACCCTAATCAATAAAAATCAAAGCATTTAAATATATATTTAACATATTAACATTTGAGTAAATAGGATTAAAGTTTATTTTTTGAATGCAGAATTTTAAATTAAAGGAATGAAGTACAACACGTTAGAGTAATTTTTTCAACAAACACTCAGTTGATCCTTATCTAAGATTAACGTATTATGATTGAATTGTATGATTAAAGTTAAAACATTATTGGTTGCAAGTAATCTTTATAAGTTGAACTAGCTTATACCCGGTGTACTTCGCCACACCAAATTTTAGTATTTAATTCATATGGCAGGTGCCACGCTTACTATTGTTAATACACCTATTTCTTGCCTAAATGTTCATTTGGGTGTCAAAGTTGCTTTTGCAAAATTTTAGTACTCTAATCGATATCGTTTTCCAAATATAAAAATTTTAGTATTTAATTCATGTGGCCACGCCTACTATTGCACGTCCGCCCATTTTTTACCCAAATGTTCGTGTGGATATCAAAGTTTACCGTACTTAATTTGAGGACTCTAGCTGTATTAACTTTCGTGATATATAATATTTAATACTTATTCTATAGGGCGCCCACTTATAATTTCAAACCAAAGTACAGCCTTTAGTTCCTTCCAGACATACAGAAAGATTCTGTGAAAATTTCAAGAAAATCGGTCCAGCCCTTTAACCATTTAACACATGGATTTATATATATATAGATTAAAGTTTCATTTAATTATTTTATTATGACTGCACATGATTATATAATATTCCTATATAATCTTATACATACAGGTGTCTGGCCTATTTTTGCATTTCAAGACCTTGGAGAGCAAAGACGGGTAAAAAATATATTTTGGTACATTTTTGTTACTCTATGTAATATCCGAGCACATGAATAAAGAAAAAATATTATTTTATTAGTTGATCCACCAAAAAAAATATCAATAAGATTTTAGCACTTTTTTTAAAATGTTCATGTGTAAGGGGTAAAAATTTTCCCTCTTTTTGGTACTTTGAAAACATTATTCAGTAGGACATTAATTGGTTACTGTAATCGCCTAATACTATATGGACAATAATTTAGATGAATTTTTGAAAACTTTTAGGGGAACAAAAAAGGTACCCAAAGGTTATAAATAAGGAAAATTATTTGTTATTCGTAATTATAATAATAATAAAATTTGTAATAGAAATTATACCAGATAAAAAAAACGTTATAATATTTATTTGAAACATATTATTAAACAGTGTGGAATTGAAAAAATTTGGAAAAACAGTTTGCTACTTTATAGAATATTGATATTGAAAACTCAAAACGGTACTTTTTTAAGCACTTTTTGTATATTCCAAGTTAATGAATATGCAATTTTCAAATTAGGGATTTTTGATCCAAGTTAAAATTATAATTGATATGGTCAACATACTGAAAACAGAGCTTACCGTTTAAAGTACTTTGCTTTAAAAAACACCCTTTGTATATATTGCTTTTAAATTGCATGTCAAAATTTGTACATTGTTGTGTTGGAAATCCATTAAAAATAAATTTTACTCTTAAACAATATTATTCTTTATTAAAAGCAAGGCCATTAACCATTATGGTGTTTATCTATATCGCACTTTTAGCAAAATCTAAACGTTTTAAATAAATTATTCTTAAAAACCCTTAAATCTTTCAAACAATAACGTTTGAAGAAATCCTCTCATCAGCACTTTTACTTTGTTTGCATATTTTCACTTAAAAATTTCTTTAAAATGCATACATAAAGAAATTGTTTATTTTCGCATAATTTTTTTTTTTTTAACTTTTTGTTACCGGTGGAAAATCCACAACAATTCCTTGGCGTCAAAACAATTTGTCGTCATTTAAAAGCTTCATTAACATATAAAATGTTTTTTCTTTGCAACACAACTCATACAAATGTTTGAATAAAACAAAGCAACAACAACTTATTCATATGAATATACATGCGGCATATTTATGTGAATAAATGAATGCAGTTGTATAAATTTTAAAATATAAAAAAAAAGAAGGGAAGGGAAGCAAGTAAACCTTGTACTTTATTTTTGTTAAATAAAGACAACCTGAGATTGGTAAGAAAATATAAGACAATAGCAAATCAGCGGAATAAAACTTGAATGTTTTAAAAATGGATGGTCAAGGATGTATAAATCGATTTTTGTTTGAGTTTTAAAAAAAAACATCGTTCTTACATCTCAGATGGCTTCAAATCGATTTGTTAGTTTTTTCAGAAAAGTTTTTGAATCCATGATTTCAAATTTTGTATCTAAGAGCGTCCAAACATTATTTAAGGCCTAATTTATTATTATTTTATATATTATATATTTAAAAAAATTATATATATAATTTTTTCAAATAATTTTTGCCTATAACTTTGCCGGTTTGTTTAAAGTTTTTCACGAATATCTCCAGCGGCACCAAATAAATACATATAAATGGTACCATCGTCTCTACAAATTAAACTACGAGTGAAAAATAAAAGAAGAAACAGAGACAGTCGTATTTATTTGATTATATCTCAAAAAGTTATGAAGCGGTTAAGCTGACTTTCAATACCGACCTGCTCTTAAATATTTCTGATATTTTGATAGCACACACGGGTCTTGGCAATGTTGGAGGGCTTCAAAAACTTGATTTCAACATACACAATGACAGACGAACAGACGCATTATGCTCTATCGACTCCACTATTCTAATCTTTTAGAAATTATGGGGTAGGAAATTAATATTTTAGAGATTTCACACGGGATAACAAACCCTTACACTCTCTACGAAGGATATAAAAACAAAAGCACTTCAACACATAATTTTTTTTAACAAATGTAAGCAAAACATTTCAATAAATAGCTGAACTTAATGGTTGCATGTTTTGATAACTTTAACTAATTACTTAGTTATTTTCGGCAATTAATAAATATAGAACAGACCTTGTGGCAATATTTTCATATTTTTAAAAATACTTACGGCATGTCCAAAATTTCAACAACTTTTTCCAGTGTGTATGTTAATGGAAATTATTCGTAATTCCAGATGTATAATATATAATATAACATTACATTATATTATTTTTGCTATTATGATTTCTAATCATAATATATTTGTAGCCAATCATATTGAATTCTCCATGAAAAGTTAATATTTAGTAATCAAATTTAAACACACACTTGGTTTTATTTTATAAGAAATAAATATAAAAACCAGTATAGTTCGTTTGTGGTAACTAAATATTGTTATAGAGAACATAATTTGATAGTTGTGTGTATGTTTATCTATTACGTGTGGGTGCCCGGGTGGATTAGTCAGTAGTGTGCTGGTCTGCCAGATTGGGGGTTTCGAGTTCGATTCCCGCCAGAGACTCTGGACTGGTTTGCTTCTCTTTCTCTTCTAGTCTCTTTCTATTCTAACTATTATATTCATAAGCGCACAGCATGCCAATTGGGCATAAGTGTATTTCTATCGTAGGTTTGGCCTTTTAGTGCCCCTTCTTTTTAACTTAACCTACCTAACATCAATTATGTGTAAAAATTTACTTACAAAGTTAATTAAAACAAATTTTAACAGAATAAAAAAAAACACAAAAGAAGAAACACAATCTTTCTGTTCTTTAAATTGCAATTTTATATTTCTATCTAAATTATTTAAATCTCTTTAGAAGCAAAATGTTTGTATATCAAAGATCTACCTCAATATATTAATTATCAAATTATCTAAAATCTTGTTGGTTTTCCATAAAATAAAGTTCAATTGAAATTATACTACTTATTTTTGTTTTTTGTTCAAATGCTGTGACTTTGTGTTTAACCAACATTTTGTGGTTGTTTTACTTTTAAAAATAATTTAAAAAAACTTGATTTCTTATGGTTTTCTTTTGAATAACTCAACAGCTTTCCTCAAATTTAACACACAAAATCAAAAAGTTATATAAAGAAAGTTAAATGAAACATATATAAAAGGAAAAAAATGTCAACCTAATCAATTTAGTAAATTGTTAGTAAGTGTTGTGTGTGTGAGTGTGTGTACGTGTACTGGTATGAACTTACTACAATTTCTACTATATTTTCTAGTTAACACTTGATATACATACTTAAACTGAATTTCAAGTTTATATATCTTTTTTTTTAACACACACTTACCCAAACCAACACGTTTAAATAAAATAAACACATACAGACATTCTCAATCACAAACCCTAAAAATTATTTAAGTAAAAAGTACATAAATGTCATTGAGTAACCAATGAATCAATTAAGAAAATTGCTTTTCTTCCCTTACATTCGTTTCTTTTGAAACTTGTTTTTATGTAATTTTGTAAGGTGCGCTTCAAATACATTAAATACAAAGTAATAATAAATAAATAAATCTTATCATTTAGAGAAAAAACATAATAAAAAGAAATAAAAACAAACAGCTAAACTTCAAACAATTCCATGTCATAAACAGATTGAAAAGGTCTCGTCGAATAGGTTTGTGATAAAAATGATAAAACAGCGGATACCAAAAAATAATATATAAAAAAATTCTAAGATAAAGCAGTGCGACTTTTCAATAAATTTTTTGTGTTTTAATTAACATTTATCTCGGGTGATTTCGCTTTATCTGTTTTACGTTCTTTATTGTCAAAGGACCTCTCCTATAGAGACATTACAAATTAGTTTTTAGCGTTCCTCTATAATTATCAAACAAATTTCTTTTTATATAAATTTTTCTCCTAACTCTCCAATTCACTCTCGAATTCGCAGCACCGTGCAATTTAAAAGTATTTATTCAATTATTTTTATTTCAATACAATTTTATTCTTAAATTAACCGAGTCGAGTGAAAAAAAAAACTTTAGCCATTTAGACCTTTAGTATTACGGATTAAGGTCTCTAGTGGGAATTGAATTAACAACCTCTGAATTGTAATAGTGTGATTATTTCAATTCTATATTATGTTGACTTAAGCAGTTATTGCTTTTTGGCACAGAAAAAATATTAATATTGAAATTTTTATTTAGAAAAATATTGGGAATAATTTCACTTTAAAATCGATTACGGAATTTCAGGTGATGTGATTATCTCAATTTTTTATTATATCGACTTAAGTAGTTATTCCTTTTTGCCACAGAAAAAATACTTATTTTCAAATTTTTAATTGCAAAAGTATTGGAAATAATTTTAGTTAAAAAAGTCCCTGCCGGATGATTGGGGTCAAGTGTCTCCAAGACACCAACCTTGTCGACTGTTTTGGTAACCTTTTGGTGGTATTGTCAGCAAAACGTCTACACTTTTAATGCTTTAAAATAATATGCAGAAATTTACTTTTATTTTCAAAAATAATATTTTAATTCAAAAAAAAGGAAAAAGTACCAAAAGGGTAGACTTTTTACTTCTACTTCCAATGTTATTATGATCCCATAATAACATAAGTAGTTATTGGTTCAAACATCACTAGTGGATTTTCAATGACAGGTAAACGTAAGACGTCTATAGTAAATAATATTATCTGCACTATACTTGGTCAGTAGTACTAGTGACAGAGTCAATAGTAAATCAGTACTGTATCGCTATAGACATTTCCTGCAGGGGATCAATAATTATGAAAAATTGAAAAATAATAAAGTTTTTAATTTTTTACTAAATTTATTTAAAATATTAATTTATTAACTTATTTTTAATATTTATACAAAAACAATTAATTAAATATCATTTCACACTAGAGTATGTTTATTTGATTTTTAAATCTTGTCGGTTTGTTTCCAAATTGGTTGCATCTATGACATATTTAGACATAAATAATTTTTACAGGAGAACTGGATTGAACGGAGTGATAGATTTCTAATTACTAACAATATTTAATGTACTTTGCTACAAAAAAATTGTCTTTGGAGAAACTCCAACTACGCTGAAAATTTTTATGACATCGAAAACATTTTAATCTATCGTCGTTCGTAAATTATTGTGTTCTATAAGTATAGGTTTTATATGTCACTTAGAACACAATAATTTACGAACGACGATATGTATTTAGACCTACACATACTCACAAAAAATTTTTCTCTGATTACTTCTCTTATTATACTTATTCATTAAATTTGGCCTACAAAATTAATATATTTAGATATTTTTTTTTGTAAAAATTTTTTTTTTTGCAACTAAAAGAAAATATTTTGCTTTTTGTAAATATTTAATATCAATGAAAAAAATTTATTGCATAAATTCAAATTATGATTAAAATATAAAAACAAATCAAATGTTTAGTTAACTAAACATTTTTAAGCAATATTTTTTCTGTGTCTTCAGTGTTTTGCTGAATTAAATAGCTCCCGGATATTACAAAAAATAGTTACAGGTAAAAACGACAAGAACATTTTTAAAAACATTAAAACATTATTAAAAAATAACCAATAAAATTATTAAAACATTATTATATAATAATTGTTTCAATTAGAAAACAATTTTCTAAACAATTCAACCGATACCCTCCTGTGTTAGGTAATAACTTTTAAAACATTTTCAACTTTGTAAATTTTACTTTATCTATTTAATAATTTTTAATTTATATTTTGCACTCTGTTGTTTTTTTCAAATTATTTTCTTTATTTTCTGACCCTTTTGCTCACAGACACCTGCTTAAATTCCCAGACGCGTTGAGGTGAAAGGTGTTAAGATGAACTTATTTTTACTTACTTTATACTTATTGTTATTTTCAATTAATGTTTTGCTTTTTCTTTTTAAAGCAAAACTATGAAATTTATTTTTGGTTTATTTACCCTTAAGGATTTTTGGCAAGAGAAAACTTTAAATAAATGTAAAATATTAAAAAACTCCAGTTACTTCTAATATTCTATAACAAATTAAAACAAAAATTTTATATAACTGACAATATAACAATTTTTTTTTTTGCTGAGGTAAATAAGTTCTATTTACACATCCACTTTTCTAATAATGTTTCTGTAACTAGAGGAAAGCTGATAAGATTTCCCAACTCAAATGCTTACATCTAATGCTGTTTCTGTCCTTCTTTGTTTATTTTAATATTGTTTTTATTGAAGAAAGAAAAACTCCTCAATTGTAAATTTTATTATGTTGATTAAATTTAATAAGTAGATAAATAAATAAATAAATAAATTAAAACTCTTTTTTTATTAATACAAATTTTAGCCTATGTAATAAATATATTTTTTAATTTAACATTTTCTGAAATCGGAAAAATAATGTAAAATTTTAGTGATTGTTAGCCTAAATTTATATATAAGGGGTTCGTTCAGCTGTCTTAAAATATATATGTATTTTTTAAGTTATCATGTTTCCATAGAAATTTTTTTCAATTTTTATATTTATCTATAAACTCTAAAGTGATTTTATCACATGAACTATTATTTAGTTTATTCCACATAAATTTTCAGTATTCAAATATTTATCAAGTGTCACTTTGTAGAAAAGCATGTAAAATATTTGTGTCAATAAACAAAGCAAAAAAAACACTCTTTATAAAAGTTGCCACTAGAATCTACTTACATTTATACATACTCATATGACTCATTTTACGAAATAAAAAAATCACATAAGAAAAAGAACAGTTCTTACAACAACTTCTGTATACATACATACATCAGTATATCATCAACAACATGATTCTCTTTTGTTGTTGGTATTTATTATTTAAATAAACAAAAACTGATAAATGGCAAAGACCAACCAACCATCCAACCAACTCATCGAACTCTTTACAAATAAAACACTCATACGACACAGTGTATGTTATTGCTTTACTGAGTGTATGCTGCATATACAAATGTTTGATTGTATTGTAAGTAAATAGTATGTATAGATATGTGCACAAAACCTGTTTTAAGCTTGAATATGTTGTAAAAAGTTGTTGGGTTATTTGTTTACTTATTTATTTATGCAAATTATTATTTTAACCAATATGTTTTTCAGTTTTTTTTTTTTTATTTTGTGTGTATTTGTTTTTGTATATATCAATGAATCAATTGCAGTTTGTGTTGATATAGATAACAAGTGTTGTTGCTAGTGATGATGATACAATAATTTGTTTTTGTACATTTTTTTTTTTAATTTTGAGTTTTTCTGTTCTATTTATTTGTTGTTTTTATTTAAAGACTTTTATCAATCAATATTTTACACCATGAATGATTGCAAAAGTTATATTATTTTCTCATAAATACGCTACAATTGGTCTTAATTAAAACTTTAAAAAAATTCTTTAATACTACATTTAATTTCACTCTTTATATGATTTTTAATTAAATTTAAATTTAGGCCAAAATTTCAATGCGATAATGACAGGATATCTAGGAAAAGTTAGTCATCTGATACTAGCTGATTGGAATATATTTTCGAAGTCAACTACCATTTCATCTAAAGCAATTTTTTGATCAGAGCTACAAGTGTTGTGTGTTAATAGCAACTATTAAACTCAGTATTTTATTGAAAAATCCTTTAATTCAAAAATTCCTTAATATCAAAAGTTTTTTAAATTTTAGCTTTCTTCCAAAATTTGTTTATGATTTAATAGCTTGAAGCAATATTTTAAAGTTAATCCCTTTTTAAAACATTTTTTTAGAAGTGTCTTGTTTCTGATAAGAGAAAATTTAAAAAAAATTTTCCAATAGAAATTTTTTAAATTCTCAATTTTATAAACACACCTTTGATTTCACTTTATAATGAAAAATTTTACTTCTCAAATATTTAAAACCTGTTTACTTTGTATTCAAAAATTTTAAAAAATTTCACTATTAATAATTTCATAAAGTTTTAAGCAAATTTCGGAAATCTCCTTTGAACCCTTTCTTTGATAATCGTTTATTAAAAAATGTTCTCCATATAAGCCTACACAAAATTCGTTGAAACCTTTATTTGTATTATTTTAGTTTGATTATTTATAATTTTTTCCCTCGTCTCTCATCAATAACTCTACATGCGAAATTACTATTATTGTATTAAACATACAAACATATGTTCGTTATGGTATTAAAGCCTGACACCAACTGCTATACATAGGTTTTTTTACAATATTATTAATTTAGAATTAGTTTTTAAAATATATATATAAGCGTTAAAATAATTATTAAATCGTCAATCAGAAGGAGTAGTATTTGCAGAAATTTTCATATGACACAATGCATTTGTAGAAAACAGCATTTTTAGTATGTTTTATTAAGCGATATAAAACTGGTTCTCTTTATCCATTGAATTTGATTCATTAACCCACATAACGCAGGATTTTTTTTTTACTAGAATTTTTATTTTGAAACTTAAATCTTCATGTGTTTCTAAATATTTGTTATTAAAAAATTTTTTCTTAATGCCTATAGTTTAAATGGAATCTGGTGACCTTTTAAAAGGACGTAGCTAATTATTTTAAATTTGTACTTGGACTTTAAATGAACATAACGAAATTGCTCTTTTTTTGATAATCTGAGGACAAAGATTTAAATGTAAATGGAAAGACATTTATGTTTTACGTTGGAGTATCAAGAATCAGTTCTCACGATGTAAAGTCGCATTGCATTTGCTGCAAAACAAGTTGGTCTTCTCATGATAATACTTGCAGCGTGTTGTACATGTCCACGACTTATGGCCTCAACGTATTTTCTTGTGGCGGATGTACTGCTTGAACCGTGATGCCAGAAATATGCTACGATTATTTTGCCCATGCTATTGAATTTTTAAAGTGGAGCATTAATTATAAAATTTGTGTCAATTGCAACAAAGAGTTATACAATTTTCGCGACCCTATCTTAACTAACTTGTAGTTTGGTCTTGTCGCAGCAATATACATATATCTTCATCGCTCACAAAGTCAGGTAATCACCTGGATAATTTTTAAGGCATACATTACCCTCATCGCCTTTGTATACATTCGGTATATTAACGATAGAGTTATCTGGGGGTTTGATATAAATTATACCAAATCCTGATCATCACTGCATTGCTCAAGTTCTTCTAAAATTTTGTACAGCTTTAATGTCTTTCAGGTTGACTTGATGCAAAAACTTATACATACATAAATGTATGCATACATTCCACTGTGATTTTAAAAGGACACGCTTTTTATTTATTTTCTTCTTGATTAAGATGTTACTCTTATCAGTTTTTAAACTTAAAGTAACAATTAAACTAAATCTAGATGATTCATTTACAATTTTTTTTGCAATGCGAACTACTAATCAATCACATTTACAAAAAGCTCAATTAGCAACTAAAACACGCGGAACAGCTTTCATTAGCTGACATTTTTAAGCTGTAGGACTACATAAGAAAGCATAGACCATATTTATATTAAAAACATATTCACATAAATGCACGTGCATTATAAATGGTCCGCCAAATAAATTTAATTTTTTTTTTAAAATTCTATTAAAAAAAGTGTAGCTTTGGCTGTGAGGCACGTAGTGCCGTCCTGTTGATACCAAATGTTACCAATATCCTCCTCTTTGATTTTTGTGAACAAAATTTCGTTCAACATAGCCCGATAATGATCGCCATTGACTACGGCCACTCCTTGCTCATTTTCGAAAAAAAATGGCCCAATAATGCCTCTGGACCAAAATCCGCACCAAACAGTTACTCTTTTTGGGTGTATCGGCTTTTCAATGTATGCGTGCGGGTTTTCTGTGTCCCAAATGCGACAATTTTGCTTATTTACATACCCGTTAAGATCAAGATGAGCTTCATCTGAAAAGATGAGTTTTTTTGTCAAAATCGGCCAAAGTAATGTCGCAATATTTCTCAGCGTTATTCAAGCGTATATACATCCATATTCGTTCTGCGGAAGGATAAAACTAATTATCTGTCAAATCAGACATGAGCTAAGTGTTACCATTCACGAAATAAGCTCTACCTGAAAAAAAAAACGTTAGATGGCGGACCCTTTAGTACTTTTCTTTAATTGGGATGTTTTTTTAGCAGGACGGTTGCGCCAAGTGGGTCAGGTTATTTTATCTGGCTCTATATAGCTCTATATTTGCACAAAGCAAATCATAGTTACGAAGTAAAAATTTAAAAGTTACTAATTATTTACTACTTTGATTCTGAATAAAATATAAAATTTCCTTAAATAGAGTGTAAAAATTTATCCGATATTGTTACCACTCATCACTACAGCTGTTTAAAAATAGGCATATAGCAGTTCGGACTAAGCTTTAAATTATTTTCTCCCTGCTTAATGTTTAAAAATGCGTGTGTATTTTAATTTGATTTTTATTACGTTAAAAAAAATAAGTTTTCACACTATAACACTGAACAAAATATTTTAAAAAAATATAATAACAAAATTAATACATTTATTTATTCAATTATATTGCTCATGTGTATGTACTTTAGCTCTCTGTATGTGGCAGCATGTGAAACTGTAGTCATTCAAATTTTTTTTCTACTGTGGTTGTTTATCAATTAATATTTTTATGTTCATTTTATTGTAAAGATTTTAATGTTTATACAGTTGTGCTGTTATGTACAGACATATGTATGTATGAGTTTTTGTTTAATAAATAGATCAAACTTTATTGAGAGGCAATCTTTTAAATAGGTCATTTTTAAAAATAATTATGCTAATGAAATGTTAAAAAAGCAGAACAAAAAAAAATTTAACGAGTTGTTGAAAACTGGAATCAAGCATATCAAATTATTAAAATTATTAATTAAATTAAAAAAGGAAAAAAAGTTATGCTTAAAGTGTGGTAAAAAGCAATAGCATTAAGGCGTATGAATAATTAAAATTTTAATTTCATAATAATTATAAAGTTAAATAATCACAAATGATTACAAATGTTAGATTCTTAGGATTTCTAGCCCCAAAATCTAATCTAATAATCATTATTTGATTTAATTTAAAATTTTCTTCCTCATTTACATTTAATTCAATATCTGTTTAATAAAGCAAAAAATTACTTAATTTTCCACCACTTCCGCTACAACAGCAGACAAAACCAAAACCTTTAAATTAAAGCCTGCTTAGCGTTATCCAGAGAATTTGAAAAAAAAATGAAATCTTGCTGAGAAGTTTACAAAAAAAAAACAAAAACAAGAACATCATCATTTTTGCACAATAACAACCATTGGGAGTGATTACAACACACAGCTTAAGAGACATAACGTTACATGTTACAAATATCATTGTTAGTAGGGGGGAAAAATACAAAATTATACAACAACAGGTGTAGAAATAAAATGTAAAAAATTATAATGCCGCCAAATTGAAGCCATGTACTTGCCACTTCATTCAACTGCATACACACACACATACTCTTGCTTATGTTGGATAACAGCAATAATGGAAATAATAAACAACAAAACAAATGAAAAACAAACATCCGCCTGAAGGTGGCAAAAGTACAAATGATGTTAATGAAATAAACATGTTTTATTCAAGAAAGATGAATTTTTTTTTTTTTTCAAATAAAAAAAATATGCCAAAACGTTGATTCTGAAAAAAGTTGTATATGGAGACCAAGGTTTTTTGATAAAAGCTCCGTGTTTTATTCCGTAATGATTACTATTTAGGGAATTGTGCTGAAAAGTACATAGAAAGTCTTCTTCCATTTCCCACTGTTTTTATGATAAATGTAAAACTGAGTGAAACCTCAAATATAAGGGAATTTAACGGAGACTGTTAAGTAAATGCAAAACTTAATTAAATCAAAACTTTTAGAGAAACGCGTAAGATTTTCTATATGTCTATGGAATTTTTCGCTGCTTTAAAAAATTTCTTTACGCATAATAAATCTAAATAAATTATTGTTCAGCCTTCCAATTAAATGTATAAAACTTTGTAAAGTTGGTGTAAAGTTGTAAATAAAACTATTAGGTAAAAAAAATCTGTAAATTAAATTATATAAATTGTTAAATACATTAAAAAAATAAAAAAAATTTAACTACAAAAAAGGAAATTTTCGAAAACGTTGCTATTAAAGGATATTTTGAAAAAGTTACTATAGAAAGGAAATTTTTGAAAAATTCCTTATAAAAAGGAAACTTTTGAAAAATTCCCTATTAAAAGAAAATTTTCGAAAAATTTCTATGAAAAGAAAATTTTTGAAAAATTTCCTATAAAAATAAAATTTTTTAAAAATTTCCTATAGAAAAAAATTTTTGAAAAATAAGTATATTTCCTGATGTTTATTTCATTGTAAAGAGGAGGATATGCCAAAACAATATCAGCCAAATTTCCTTACTGGCTACGCTTGTAGGACCTTATTGTATTTGAGATCTTTTTCATCACACGTTCGCACATTTGCTGT
This sequence comes from Phyto melanocephala, assembly GCA_941918925.1. Lineage (NCBI taxonomy): Eukaryota > Metazoa > Arthropoda > Insecta > Diptera > Rhinophoridae > Phyto > Phyto melanocephala. Next base: position 10,272,421 of record OW799236.1, on the reverse strand, counting down.
TGTATGTCCTCGATAACTTTTAGAATTCCTTCTTTAAGGTAGTGAATCAAAAAAAAAATTAAATTAAATCACAAAATCTCGGTGAGCGTCTTCTTTAGAAATAAAAAATAAAGACGCTATTCACGCAAAATGCGATGGTGGCAAAACTTTCATTAGGCATAGCGCCTTCTTGCTTAAAAAAGATTTCGTTTACAAAATGACTACGTTATTCCGGCCATACAGTGTATTCGTACACCAGATCAAAAGCAGCAGATCCAAACAGTACTAAACAGTCACACTTAGAGAATTCAGAGGCTCTTGAACAATAATATTTGGGTTTTTCGAGCCCCAAATGCGACAGTTTTACTGGTAAGCATAGCCCCTGAGGTTAAAATGAGTTCCATCATTTAATCGTTTTTAAGTAAATTTTAAATAAAATTTCTTTTTATAGGAAATTTAAAAAAAAATTCTCTTTCTAGGAAATTTTTCAAAAATTTTCTTCTTAAAGGAAATTTTTCAAAAAATTTCTTCTTAAAGGAAATTTTTCAAAAATTTCTTTTTATAGGGAATCTATGAACAATTTTCATTTTATAGTGAATTTTTCAAAAATTTACTTTTTATAGGGAATTTCTTAAAAATTTCCTTCTAATGGCAGGTTTTTAAAAAATTTACTTTTTATAAGAAATTATTAAATTATTATTTATAGGAAATTTTTCAAAGATTTTCATTTTATATGAAATTTTTCAAAAATTTTCTTTTTATAGAAAATTTTTCAATAATTTTCCTTTTTTTTATAAAATTTTTCAAAATTTTCTTTTTATAGGAAATTTTTCAAAAATTTCCTTTTAATAGGATATTTTTACAAATTTTCTTTTATTGGAAATTTTTAAAAATTTTCTTTTTATTGGAAATTTTTCAAAAATTGTCTTTTTGCAGGAAATTTTTGAAAAATTTTCTTTTTACAGGAAATTTTTCAAAAAATTGCTTTTTATAGGAAGTTTTTCAGAAATTTTTCTTTTATAGAAAATTTTTCAGACATTTTCTTTTTATAGGAAATTTTTCAAAAATTTTCTTTTTTTAGAAAATTTTTAAAAAATTTCCTTTTTTAGGAAGTTTTTCAGAAATTTTTCTTTTTTGGGAAATTTTTCAAAAAATTTCTTTTTATAGAAAATTTTTCAAAAATTTTCTTTTTGTTGGAAATTTTTCAATAATTTTTTTTTTAAGAAATTATTAACAAAATTTCTTTTTATAGGAAATTTTTAAAAAAAATTATTTTTATAGTAAATGTTTAAAAAATTTTTTCTATAGAATATTTTAAAATTTTTTTTTTCTGTAGGAAATATTTCAAAAATTTTCTTTTAAAAGGGAATTTTTCAAAAATTTACTTTTTATAGGGAATTTCTCAAAAATTTTTCTTTTAATAGCAAATTTTTAAAAAATTTACTTTTTATAAGAAATTACTTAAAAATTTACTTTTTCTAGGGAATTTTTCAAAAACTTCCTTTATAGAGGGAATTTTTCAAAAATTTCCTTTTTAGAGGGAATTTTTTAAAAATTTCCTATTTAGAGGGAATTTTTTAAAAATTTCCTATTTAGAGGGAATTTTTTATTAGTTTTATTTACAACTTTACACCAACTTTACAAAGTTTTATACTTTATGTATTCATATTTACTTTAGCTCTGGGACTAAATAAAATTTGAAAGATACCTTACCTTTTTGCAACATCACAAATCTATAGAATAAGTAAAAAAACATGAATAAATACTAATGAAATCTTTGAGTGAAGCACAAAGGCATTAGGGAGCAGTAAATGATTAATCAGTTAATTTTTGCAAGTTGAGTAAGTACATGCAAGGATTAATGACTTTAAAAAACAATAGATCATTTGTGACCTTGATAATAAAGTAAATAAGTTTAAGTTTAATTTAGTCAGTTAATATTAATATAAGACAAACATTATTTTACATCTTAATTATTTTGATTTAATCAATTTTTCATGTTTCGTTTACTCTAAATAATGCTGTAATGTAAAACATTGATTTATACTTAAATATACCAGGTCAAATATTTTATGTCTTAAAATTTTCGTTTTTTTTTGGTTTCAACAATACATCGACATGCTTTTTATTTAACTACGTATAACATTTTTTTATTTACTTACTTTTACTGTCTAATGCATTTGTAGTACTATTTTACGTTCTTTGTCACTTTCAGTTGGTTGTCATAGTCATCAAACTCTTTTGCATGTGGTTTGAACGAAACTAAAAAAAATCTCCATACATTATCTTTGTAAATTGTTAATACTGAATGTAATGTTCTAACATGTTTACCGTCAAATCTTTTCAAACCTTTAATATATCGAGTAGTTTACGTGTCTTTCGACAATAAAAATGTCTGACCGTTTTTTTGATATGTGTGAAACAGAAATAGAGTTTAAAGTGGGGTTAAAAACACACACACACACAAAAACAATATTAAAACTAAACATGATTCATAAAAATGTACAGTTTTAATGGGGACATATCAAATTTAATAAAATCTTAAGGAATAGTGTGGGTTAAATTTATTTGATATTACTCATACGCAATGTTGTACAAAAAAAAACATGTGTAAACTAAATTCTCTGAAATTGTATAACTCATATGCAGAAAATATGAAAAATATTTAAACTGTCGACCAACCGTTATATTTCAAAGCTTAGCTGATTATATTGCCAAATCTCTTATGCCTTTAGCATCTGTTGTAAAATCGAGTGGATTTTTAAAAGAATACTGATTGCAATTGGTGACCACGGATGCGGCAAACGGCCTTAGACTCATAACTGGTACTTGAATGTTTTCTGAAGCTCAATAGGTGTACCTCTATGAACAAGATGATATGAGTTAGGAAAAAAATTTCTATTTATTTTAAAATAAAAAAGTATATATAATAAAGAAATAAAAAAATATATATTTAATTTTTAAAATCTACATAAAAAAGCAATGTTCAATACAAGTTTAATAATTAAAAGAACAATAAATCTTGTATTAAATTCAAACAAATCCTACAAAAACTATTTAAATTTATATTGATCATCGGCTAATATTTTAAGCAAAAATAAAAACATCTGCTTGACTTTATAATACTTAAATTTATATCAAAGATAATTTATAAAACTATACAACAACAGTAACAATACAGAACAAATTCTTAATAAAAAAGACCATAAAATAACAATAAGAATAAGTTCGATAGAAAATACAACAATTAACTCAAAATAAAACCCAAAAGAAAAAACTAAATTATATTTTTAGTAAAAGATCATTTTTTATGAAAACTTTTTAGAGAAAAAAAATGTTCGTACATTTGAAAACTGTTTTATTTTTACACTCCCAAAATTTCCTAGTAGCCTTAATTACAATTTAATTGAAGCAATATTCACAAACAAAACAATATGAATTATTATTGCAAATATTGAATTTTGATTGGCAAAATAAATAATAAATAACAAAAAACTATGAATAAAAATCATTTAAATAAAACTAATAACAGAAATCATATTCTATTTATTAAAATGAAGCAAACATACTTACATACATTCTCAAATAAATAGTTATTGCTTTCATTTTTACAAATCAAAATCCCAAACAAAGCTTCAAAACTCTAACAACGTAGAGAATTTATAAAGAACCTGAAGCAGAGCTATTTTGATTATTCTTAGTTACTTTTCTTGGTTAAAAACTACATATGTACTGGCAGACTTTTCTCAACTTTCCGGCCAAGATTTTTATGTTGCTGATGAAAGAGTCAATATTCAGGAAGAGTTTCGGACAAAAAAAAAACAAACAAAATTCCCTAAGAAGCAAGTAATTTGCAGTTGTGGACAACCAAATCCAAGCATTTGTGGCATCAGGTACGACAAACACAGAAATTTATATCACGAAATGCCACAAAAACGACTTTTATCTTTTTTGAGACAGCACCGAATGCCTACATACTTTTGGCCTGATTTGTCATCACGACACTATGGAAAAAAGGCACTTGAGTGGTATTGCAAGAATAATATAATTTTTGTACCACGAGAGGCAAATTCACCTAACTGTCCAAAATTTAGGCCTGTGGAAAGATACTGGGCTCTTGTAAAAAAGTAATTGAAAAAGACAGAAAAGGTATCCTAGAACATATCCGATTTTAAGTGCAGATGGACCACCACCTCCAAAGAGGTAATAGAAGCAACTGTAAAATCTTCAATGGAAGGACTTTCGAAAAAAATCGATAATTTTATAAATACGAAATAATAAATTAAGATTTCAATCTTAAATAAATTTGTACAATATGCCAATAAATTTGCGTTTTTTAAGGAGTTTCTTTCTATATTGCACGATTTGAGTTTTATTTAACTTAATGCAACTACACTCCTTATGTCAAAATTTTTAAAAATGATTTCAATTACAAGGGTATATACTCGTATCAGCAAAAAGTTGTATAGTTATTATATATAAAATTTTCAATAAAGTTGCATGGTAGGGTGCAACAATATTGGCCTACATGCCAGTATAAATATTTTTTGTAAATTTTAAAAAATTTTCAAAAACACTAAAATAATTTAAAAATAGTTTTAGCAGACAAAAAGCAAGAAATTCATATATTTTAATAAAGAAAATACACCAACTACAACAAACAAACCCCCCGCCTCAAACTTGGTACGAGTATCTAAAGCCTTATTCAATCGGTAAAGATTTCCTTAACCTAAAATCTGTAACGTACTAGTTTCAGAATTTATATTGATTTATGATATTAAAAAAAAAAAATTTACATTGGTTTTATTAAAATATTTACATGCATGTAAGTGTAAATTATTATTGCTATACCAAATATATGCAACAGTGTACAACTTAGTACTAATTTATACCCCTCTAGTTCACCATACGTTATGATTGAAGTTTATCCTTCGTTTTGTTTAATTAGTCTGTTCGATCATGTAACTCTTTATAAAGTTATACATGATGAGTGTGAGAAAAAGAAAGACGAAATATAATTTGTTTTGCGTTGTTTCTTGTTAAGCAGCCTTGTTGTGCACAAGACGAAATAAATAGATAGAAACTTAATTGCTTGGACAAATTACCTATGTAGAAATACATGGTAACTTAATATAAAAGCGACAACTTGTGTAATGGTTTAAAGTAAAGTTTAAAATCACGAGATGTTCTTTTTAAGTTCGGCGTTGACATAGATAACATCAAACTCAACTTCTAGGAAGAATAGGAAAACAGGAAAACCAAAAGTGTGAAGATTTGTTCAACCTTAAATATTTTTACATATTTTATATTTAAATATCTTAAGAAAAAGGTAATTATATAAACGTGGGAAATTATTAGTATTTCTAATTTGGTTAAACTTATACAAATTCCTTTAGAAATTCGTAATACCATTCCCGAGTGACGTTTTGTCTTTGGTCAAGATTTGGGTGCACGTGTTTAACCCAAATGCACTCGGGAAGACAGTTTGAGGGCACCAGCTGAACGGAAATATAAATTAAGGAAAATATACTAGTGTTAAAGTCCGAAACACCGCGGGGCAAGTGCAAAGCAACAAATTAGTAATCTGTTCCACTAGATGGCCACTAAATAACTAGATTTTTTTTTTTCATCTACTGCGAACAAAAGGGCAAAAAAAAAAAAAAAAAAATGCATAATTAATTCTACAAATCACTAACAAAGTATTAACCTGTCACATGAATTTCACACCAACAAGCCAATAGTTTTTGTTTGTCATACTAAACGGTATACATTTAACGTAATAATCATAACATTCATAATGAAATCAATCACTTAAACCATATCAATTAAAACTCTTGCTAAATTTTTTTTCGGTTAACCAAAACCTTTCGAGTTCAACCCCGTAAATTGTCTCAGAATTCCAAACTAATCTAAAAATTAACATGCAAGGTCACCCTGAGACAAATTATTATAACAACAACAATTAAAGTTTTTTTTACTATGCAATAATCTGTATTTTAACATTAATCCAGAGTATACAGTTACCCCTTTTATTCTATTAATTTAATGTACATATGTTACTAAATTTTAACACTTAAATATAAAGAAAAAAAAAATAGACATTTTTTTTTTTTGAACCCAATGTAAATCGACTCCAATACTACAACAAGCAGAAGGCCTTCAGCATCGTTGGAACCGATATCTTATTGTAAGTCAAAATTAAATTTTGTTTTTATTTCATAGTTTTTTTTTATTTACTATTTAATTCATTTTTCTTTATTTATCTTTATATAAAAAAAAAAAAAAAAACAAAGAAATTTTATTGCAATTGTCTTTCTTTATTTTTATTTGAAGTTTGTTTTGATTACAAAATTGCTGCTTTAAGATTTCTTTGTTGATAAGTAAATATACGAACGTAGTTAAGCTCTTATTTTTTTGTTACTCTTTTAAATTAAACTCTTTTAGATCGAAACTCTTATTAAATATCATAATGAATACAAATATATAAATACAAACTTTAAAGTAAGAGAAAACTTCCTTTTGTTATCGTTAAAAGATTTGTTTAATATAATTATGGACTTATTAAAGATAATTATGTGATTTGTTTTTATGTAAAACTATAAGGACAGAGGTGAGGTAATGTGTGGTAGGGTTTTCTTTAACATATTTAAAGGCATAAAAGGAAAACACGGTTGGGTGGGTTGAGAGCCTTAGCATTAACATCAATGCTAATTTTAAATGTGATAATGAAATTTGGAGCATGTATTTGTTTTATTATTTGAATTTTTTTTTTGTTTTGAATAAAAATAAAGGGCATTTAAACCGCACGTAATTTTTTTTTTCTTAATTGTTTGAAGTGGTCAATTGGAACAAGATCCCCGCCCATATCTCCCGAACTAGCTAGCTGACCAGTACGTGCGTAAAGTTCCAGATAAATGGCCAAGGAAAGTTTATCCATGTTTTTACCAACTAGTGATGTTTCTTTTTTTCCTTCTTCCCCGAAAAGAACTATCCGGGTTAAACATGCGACGCGAAAAATTCGCTACAGAAAAAATGGCGCCCAACGTGGGGCCCGCCTGACCTGTCGTGGCATGGCCTCAGCCTTGCCTCGACCGCGACACAAAGCTTTGACTTCAAAGTTTGAAATATATTTACTTTAACACCATGTAATTAAAACTTCGTCGAGTGTCAGGTCTCCACATTTACACATAAAAAAATAAATAATAATAATATGTATAAATATTATAGATATTTTTTTTTGGTATTGTTTTGCATTGTGTTTGTCCTTTTGTTGGTTAAGACCAAATAAAAATGAAATTTCATTTGTGTAAGGTTGGAAATATTGTAAATAGATTTGAATTAAATCTTATGCAATCCACTGATTATACAATGTATATTCATTTCTTTATGTTGAGTAAAATAACATCAGGAAAATGTATCTTAGTGTTTGACTAACGATTTAATGCAATATACATATTTGTCTGTAAGAAAAAGCATTGGAAATACGATTTAGTAAAATTTATAAGTTTTCAAATCGTCCACTTTTATTATCGATAGATGTTATATTGTGTTGACTTATTATTCAAATCCCAAACTTCAGGTTTCGTTATCATATTTTAAGTTTTTTTTTTTTATATATCACACAACCTCACAAACAAAGTCCGTATAGTTCTACAAATACAATATTTAGATTTTCTTTTTTCTAATGTCACTTGTTCACAGTAATGAAAATATTCCTTCTTTATTTGAAGATAATAATTTGCGACAATGTTCGGTATGCAAGAAAGACTACGAAATAGATGAGGTTATAGTTTCTACACCTTGTAGTCACATATTTCACAAGGAATGCATAGTAAATATACTTAGGGAAACTCAAAGTTGTCCTATTTGTGGCAAAGCCTGTAGGCAGACTAAACTAAAATCACATAACATTTTAGCAGAGCCTGTAAAAGAGACTGCTGCTACATCAGTCCCTTTAAACATAAGTCACCACATTAACCAAGGTGCCATACCAAAAGTTGTCGGTAAGAACAAAAATACTAGTAGAAATTTTGAAGCTAATAAAATAACTGAAACAACAGCATTTAATCAGGAAAACAGAGAAATTAGATCATTAGATAGCTTATTTAATACTTCTCATGGAAATAGAAGTTCCCTAAATTTTCCAGATAATCCGAATATACACAATATAAGTGACAGTTCACTCCAAAGTATTATTACTGAAGCAGTTCAGAAACAGTTGTCCGCATTGAATATAAATCAAAATAGTAATTCAAGACCTAATTATAATTACCAAGGCAGTACTACTCGTAATAGGCAAAATCCTTCTAACAGCATGCTGACACATTCTGGTGGTGTTAGACAAAGTTTTAGTAATCGTAACCACGACGATAATAATTTAAATAGAAATTTAGGAAATCGGCAAAATATTAGGAGAGGACCTACTATTCAAAATTCCGATCTGTCAGTTGACAAAGTTTCGAATATTATGTCGGGATGGCATTTAAAGTTTAGTGGCCTAGATGAGAATGGTTTATCGGTTGATAACTTTATATATAGAGTACAAGCACTTACAATTCAGAGTTTGCGTGGAGATTTTGATATTTTGTGTAGACATATCCATTTGCTTTTTAGTGGTAAGGCAATAGACTGGTTCTGGCGTTTTCATCGAACATGTAATAGACTAGATTGGGAGACCCTATGTATTGAACTCAAAAATCAGTTTCGGGATCGCAGGACTGATTTTGATTTAAAAGAGCAAATTCGCAGTAGAAAACAAAAAGTGGGAGAAAGATTTGACTCTTATTATGATGCAATTTTACAGATTACTGATCGCCTACAAAACCCTATTAGTGAATTTGAATTAATAGAAATAATTAAACGCAATTTAAGGCCAGAAGTTCGTAAAGAGCTATTACATTTTAGAATCGAATCTATTTCGCAATTGAAAGAGTTTGTCTGCAAACACGAAATACTTGAGGAGGAATTAGAACCTCGTAGGTCTAATAGAACATTTGTACCTCGTAAAATAGTTTCTGAAATTGAAACGGAAATGGAAAGCAAGGAAGAATTACCTCAGATAGAGGAAATAAAGGAATTGGTCTGCTGGAACTGTACAGAAACAGGTCACCGTTTCGACGATTGTTTACGTGAGGGAAAAATCTTTTGTTATGGGTGTGGTACACCAAATGTTTTTAAGCCCAATTGTGGCAAGTGTAATAAGTTTTCAAAAAACTACCAGACGAACAACGGACAAAAACAGTTTCAGTCCAAAGCAACCCAGATGTAAAGTCTTTTGGATGCCAAACGGATCCATATACAATTAGTGATAGGAAAATATATATACAAAAGAATATCATTCCTCGACATTTAAAACCATTTCATATTAGACTTAAAGAATACCAGGAAGCCAAAGAGAGAATCTTTAGTGAAGAAATATCTAAAGTAAAATTTTCTAAGACCGTGAAGAGAAATACCAGAAGATTAAGAGGATATTTTAGGCAAAAACGTAAAATCCGTAAATACTTTTATTCAGCTGTTGTATCCAATGTGGATAAATATGATATACGACCATTTACTACTATTAGTATTTTTAATGACAATGTAGTTGGCTTAATAGATACAGGTGCTACGATTTCTTGTTTTGCAGGCGATTATGCTAGGTTGTTTTTAGAAAACAAGAATAATGTTTATCAAAAATTTAAAATTAGTTTGAAAACAGCTGACGGAACAGATCATTCTGCTATAGGCAGTGTGACAACATTGGTAACATTTCGAGAGGAAACTAAACCTTTAACATTTTTAATAATACCAAATTTGACACAAAACTTATATTTAGGGGTAGATTTTGTTAAAACGTTTGGTCTTGCTAAGGATTTATTTACGGAAAATTTAAATAGTTTTTCAATGGAAGGTATTAATGAGATAGAAAGTGATGATAATTTTCATGAAATAAATCAGGATCAGAGAATTCGACTGACGGCTGCCATTAACTCATTTCCTTCATATGCAAAGGAAGGATTAGGTAGAACATCTTTGGTTACTCATAGTATCGATACGACAGATAGTAAACCAATTAAGCAAAGGCATTTTGCAATATCACCCGCAGTCGAGAGATTATTATTTGTCGAAATTGATCGTATGTTGCAGCTCGGAGTCATTGAAGAGTCCCAAAGCCCGTGGTCATCGCCTGTGACACTCGTGCAGAAACCGGGTAAGGTCAGACTGTGTCTAGATGCTAGGAAAGTAAATAGCGTTACGGTCAAGGATGCTTATCCGTTGCCTCTTATTGATGGAATTTTCAGTAGACTCCCAAAAGCAAGATTCATCTCGAGCCTTGACTTAAAGGATGCCTTCTGGCAAATTCCATTGGATGATAGGTCAAAGGAGAAGACAGCCTTCACCGTACCTGGTCGACCCTTGTACCAGTTTGTTACTATGCCTTTTGGTTTGTGCAATGCGCCACAGACGATGTCACGGCTTATGGACAAAGTGATCCCAGCTCATTTGCGTACCCAAGTGTTCGTTTATTTAGACGACTTACTCCTTATTACGGAAACTTTCGATGACCATGTTTTACTTCTGCATGAAGTTGCCCTGTGCATCAGAAAAGCTAACTTAACGATAAATATTCAAAAGAGTAAATTTCTTCTTAAACAGGTAAAATATTTAGGACATATAATCGGCCATGGCACGATTAAAACGGACCCGGACAAAGTTCAGTCTATCCGAGAATTCCCACTACCGACATCAGTACGACAACTAAGAAGGTTCTTAGGAATTTGTGGATGGTACCGCCGTTTTGTCCGAAACTTTGCAACATTGACGACACCCTTGACTAATATGTTACAGAAAAATAGAAAATTTGACTGGTCTGTAGAAGCTAAATCTTCATTTGAAGAGCTCAAAAACTCCCTTTGTTCTGCACCTGTGTTGCACAACCCAGACTTTTCACGTCCGTTCTCCATCCAGTGCGATGCGAGTCAGTATGGGATAGGGGCCGTTCTCGCGCAGAGAAACGATGACATGGAGGAAGTACCTATTGCATTTATGAGTCATAAGTTAACATCTGCACAAAGAAATTATACCGTTTCTGAACAGGAATGTCTTGCCGCTGTCATGGCAATCAAAAAATTTCGTGCTTATGTGGAAGGTCAGGAATTTGAGATCATAACAGATCACGCTTCCCTGAAATGGCTCATGAATCAGACCGACCTACATGGACGTTTAGCTCGATGGGCATTGAAACTGCAGGGATTCAACTTTTCAATACGCCATAGAAAAGGTAGTCAGAATATAGTGCCTGATTCGTTATCACGGATTCATTCAGAAGACAACGACGAACTTAAACTTTTTAATGTAGAGGGCGAATTCATTTCTGAAATTGATAATTCAGTCGAAATTGATATGACTTCCAAGGAATTTAGATCTGAGCAATATCTATCATTGATGGAAAAACTCAAATCCAAAATTAGTTATCTCCCAGATTTTAAAATTGTTGATGACTTTATTTATAAGCGATGTGAGTATGCTTCGGGTAATGAGCTACAGGAACAATTTTCTTGGAAACTTTGGGTTCCTTCCGCAATGACTAACGACATTATTAGAAGGGCTCACGACCATCCATTATGCGCACATGGCGGCGTTGATAAAACTTTGCGTAGACTAAAGAGATTTTATTTTTGGCCTAAAATGGCGAAACAGACTGCTGATTATATTTCATCTTGCGAAATGTGTAAGCAGACAAAAGCTTCAAACAAATGCCTACGACCACCGATGGGTCAGCAAAGTGTTTCTGTTCGTGTATTCCAAAAACTATACTTAGATTTACTGGGACCATATCCTAGATCTTCTTCAGGTAACATAGGAATAATTATCGTGTTAGATCACTTATCCAAATTTCATTTCTTGGAGCCAATAAGAAAATTTACATCTAATACTATTATCGAATTTCTTGAAAAACGAGTATTTCATATATTTGGTGTCCCTGAATCGATAACGACAGACAACGGGGTACAGTTTAAATCTCATTTGTTTGAAAAATTCTTGGAATCGTATGGAGTTTTTCATAATTTAACTGCTATATACTCCCCTCAGGCTAATGCTAGTGAGAGAGTAAATAGATCCGTATTAGCTGCAATAAGAGCTTATGTAAAACCATCTCAGAAAGATTGGGATACAAATTTGTCTGCTATTAGTTGCGCGTTACGAAACTCAGTACATGCTAGCACTGGATTTTCACCTTATTTTCTTTTATTTGGGCAGAACATGTTGACAAATGGCAAATCCTATTCGTTGTTACGTAAACTAAGTTTGTTAGAAACTCCTGTGGACTTAAATACTAATGAAAAACTTGAAATATTAAGGGAGAAAGCTCGAGAAAATATACGTAAATCATACGAGAAGAACGTTAAACATTATAACCTTCGCTCACGCCCTATTAGTTTTGATGTCGGACAAATTGTATATAGAAGAAATTTTTCTCAATCGAAAGCAGTAGAACACTTTAACAGCAAACTGGCAAATAAATTTGAAAAGGCTAGAGTTAAAGCTAAATATGGTACGTGTTACTATGAGTTAGAGGACATGAATGGTAAACCTTTAGGCAAATTTCACGCAAAGGATATTCGATCTTAACTAGAAAGTATATTTAATATATCGAACATGTCTAACCCTTAACCCAAATTTTACTATTTTTTTTTTTTTTGAAACTCATATAACATGCATAAATACACCCATTTTTTTTCCTTATAGTCAGGATAAATAAATAAGTCAATAAATAAAAATTTTTTTTATATATAGTTTTTCTAACACATAAAATTTGTCTTCAGCTTCTGTTTCTTTATAAAATAATTCAACAAAAGCTGTTTTGTAACGTACTAGTTTCAGAATTTATATTGATTTATGATATTAAAAAAAAAAAATTTACATTGGTTTTATTAAAATATTTACATGCATGTAAGTGTAAATTATTATTGCTATACCAAATATATGCAACAGTGTACAACTTAGTACTAATTTATACCCCTCTAGTTCACCATACGTTATGATTGAAGTTTATCCTTCGTTTTGTTTAATTAGTCTGTTCGATCATGTAACTCTTTATAAAGTTATACATGATGAGTGTGAGAAAAAGAAAGACGAAATATAATTTGTTTTGCGTTGTTTCTTGTTAAGCAGCCTTGTTGTGCACAAGACGAAATAAATAGATAGAAACTTAATTGCTTGGACAAATTACCTATGTAGAAATACATGGTAACTTAATATAAAAGCGACAACTTGTGTAATGGTTTAAAGTAAAGTTTAAAATCACGAGATGTTCTTTTTAAGTTCGGCGTTGACATAGATAACATCAAACTCAACTTCTAGGAAGAATAGGAAAACAGGAAAACCAAAAGTGTGAAGATTTGTTCAACCTTAAATATTTTTACATATTTTATATTTAAATATCTTAAGAAAAAGGTAATTATATAAACGTGGGAAATTATTAGTATTTCTAATTTGGTTAAACTTATACAAATTCCTTTAGAAATTCGTAATACCATTCCCGAGTGACGTTTTGTCTTTGGTCAAGATTTGGGTGCACGTGTTTAACCCAAATGCACTCGGGAAGACAGTTTGAGGGCACCAGCTGAACGGAAATATAAATTAAGGAAAATATACTAGTGTTAAAGTCCGAAACACCGCGGGGCAAGTGCAAAGCAACAAATTAGTAATCTGTTCCACTAGATGGCCACTAAATAACTAGATTTTTTTTTTTCATCTACTGCGAACAAAAGGGCAAAAAAAAAAAAAAAAAAATGCATAATTAATTCTACAAATCACTAACAAAGTATTAACCTGTCACATGAATTTCACACCAACAAGCCAATAGTTTTTGTTTGTCATACTAAACGGTATACATTTAACGTAATAATCATAACATTCATAATGAAATCAATCACTTAAACCATATCAATTAAAACTCTTGCTAAATTTTTTTTCGGTTAACCAAAACCTTTCGAGTTCAACCCCGTAAATTGTCTCAGAATTCCAAACTAATCTAAAAATTAACATGCAAGGTCACCCTGAGACAAATTATTATAACAACAACAATTAAAGTTTTTTTTACTATGCAATAATCTGTATTTTAACATTAATCCAGAGTATACAGTTACCCCTTTTATTCTATTAATTTAATGTACATATGTTACTAAATTTTAACACTTAAATATAAAGAAAAAAAAAATAGACATTTTTTTTTTTTGAACCCAATGTAAATCGACTCCAATACTACAACAAGCAGAAGGCCTTCAGCATCGTTGGAACCGATATCTTATTGTAAGTCAAAATTAAATTTTGTTTTTATTTCATAGTTTTTTTTTATTTACTATTTAATTCATTTTTCTTTATTTATCTTTATATAAAAAAAAAAAAAAAAACAAAGAAATTTTATTGCAATTGTCTTTCTTTATTTTTATTTGAAGTTTGTTTTGATTACAAAATTGCTGCTTTAAGATTTCTTTGTTGATAAGTAAATATACGAACGTAGTTAAGCTCTTATTTTTTTGTTACTCTTTTAAATTAAACTCTTTTAGATCGAAACTCTTATTAAATATCATAATGAATACAAATATATAAATACAAACTTTAAAGTAAGAGAAAACTTCCTTTTGTTATCGTTAAAAGATTTGTTTAATATAATTATGGACTTATTAAAGATAATTATGTGATTTGTTTTTATGTAAAACTATAAGGACAGAGGTGAGGTAATGTGTGGTAGGGTTTTCTTTAACATATTTAAAGGCATAAAAGGAAAACACGGTTGGGTGGGTTGAGAGCCTTAGCATTAACATCAATGCTAATTTTAAATGTGATAATGAAATTTGGAGCATGTATTTGTTTTATTATTTGAATTTTTTTTTTGTTTTGAATAAAAATAAAGGGCATTTAAACCGCACGTAATTTTTTTTTTCTTAATTGTTTGAAGTGGTCAATTGGAACAAGATCCCCGCCCATATCTCCCGAACTAGCTAGCTGACCAGTACGTGCGTAAAGTTCCAGATAAATGGCCAAGGAAAGTTTATCCATGTTTTTACCAACTAGTGATGTTTCTTTTTTTCCTTCTTCCCCGAAAAGAACTATCCGGGTTAAACATGCGACGCGAAAAATTCGCTACAAATCATTATTATTTATATATGTAGAAAAAATATGATACAAAAAAATAAATAAATATTTAGAAATCTTATAAAATATTCCCTGCAAAGTAAGCAAGTAAGAGTAAGTATATTTGCCCATGCCTATATTTATCTAATAATACCCTTCACCATCATGTACACAGATATATTGACGTCATCGTAGCATAGCCTAGATTTTAGTTTTAATGCTATTAACAGTTTCGTCTTATTATATCTCATGCCATCTTTAATTTTGAATTTATTTAGTTAGCTGTACTCTACTAGCCAAGCCCTTTAATTTGATTCCCATATTGTTTGGGTTAAGAAAAAAATTTTCCGCCATTTTGTTAGAGCCCCATCTTGAATTTTACACTTTTTCATAGCGTACTGTGTTCTGCTGGCCAAGGCCTTTCGCTTGGTATTGATATTGAGATTAAAATAGGTTCATTTTTAATTACTAGATTTGACCCATATATAAATATATTGTGCGCCATTTTGCAGTAGCGGCCATCATGAAATGTAAATTCTTTAATAATAATATTACATTTCGTTTTCAAGCTTTCTCAGTTGATATGCATATTGACTAGGGTGATTGACTCGGTTTTATAACCGGTGGAAAACCCGGTTTTTTCTTCTTTCAGCTGGCGGTTTTTTCTAAATGTTGATTTTTCGAATATCGAATACACCGGTTTTTTTTATTATTTTTTTAAGTTTATTTTCATATATCTTTGTAACCAATCGTACCATAGTATATTTAGAACGCGAAAAGTTTCCAACAATCAGAAAATAAAAACTATTAAATATTCTTCCATAATATTGTAAGAAATTTATTTGTTGTTTAAAAAACAAATTTAAAATAAGAAAAATAATTAAGATGTTATATAAAATTTTTTTATAGGATATATTATATTATATATTATTATATTTATTTATTTTACTTGTAAAGAGTACCTTTTGTTCTTAAATTAATTAAATTAGTCAACTGCGTTCATGTCAGTTTTTGCGTAATTGTGCAGCCAAACGTATATAAACTGTAAAAATGTTATATTCATATATAAATTTAATTATAATATTTTTTACAATAGTTTTTAGTTTTTTCTTTAAATATTATATATTATATATTAGAACCGGTTAACCGGTTAAAATTTCAAATTTAAAAATATTTGAAAACCAGTTTCTTAAAAAAGTCGAATAATCGATCACCCTAATATTCACTCTGTCGGTTGTTAATATAAAAGCAAAAAAAATCGATTTCCTATTGTAAATTTAAGGAAAAACATAGAAGCGGTTAAGTCTCGATGCTTATATCTCAGTCAGTTTTGAACCGATTTGTTAGCTTTTCTTAGGACTAATTTCCGAGACAAAATATTTTGTTTTTTAAATGAATGAATGAATGAATGTGTACATGAAATAATTTTTTGAAAATTTTATTGTTAGGTCTTGATAAAATATGATGTTGATTCACTGGGTTAACATGTAAAGTTCTTTTTATCCGAACATAATATTTTATTTTTAACAGTAAAAAAAATAGCAAGAAAATTTTACTAGAACATTCGTCAGAAAGTAATACACGACAGAACGAGACATATTAAAGAAATTGCACTAATAGAAATGAAGTATGAACTTGTATAATCAAAGATATCAGACCGCCAACAAAGCTTTTACATAGTATTCATTAGGATACATATGTTAGTATTATCTCCTACCATTTGTTAGCTCTGCTGTAAATTTCTGGAAAAGTATTTCAATCGTATTAGCAAATCACTTCCTCTTCAGCGATATTGCTGTTTCAGGTTCTTCATATGAATTTGTTATTAAAATAAACTCGTGCTCAGTTTAAACTGAAAAGAGGTTTCAATTTGTTATAAATTACGTACAAAAAAAATTTTTGGTGGGGGGGTGGGTTATCACGGCCCCTGCTCTAATCCTATCAAATTAGACCCCAAAATAGTAAACAGATATGGCAGCCAATTAATCAGTTATGCAGTTAACACTAATGAAAATGACAGTTCTGCAGATATGCCACTAAATACATTTTCTTTGTATGGGAAGTACCACGCCCCCTCATTGGATCAAATAAAATTATTTAAATGTACCGCACGATTTTTATTGAAATGTCTAATTCTAGAATTATAAGTTATGGAAATTTGTCATGCAATGAGTATTTTGTATCGGGAGTATCACTTGCCTTTTCCTGATCGCAACGATTTTTGGTTAGAATAAGACAAATGGCATAAAAGTAAAGTACGGAATATTTTAGAATTATATTTATAACAATTTTCTACATATTCAATAAAATAACTTTAATTAATACGAATAAAACCACGCCTACTATTAACCTTTATTATTAAAGCTATTAGTATAATACCCCACAAGAATTTTTAATACATTAGGTATTACAGTACTTTGCATAAGCAGCAAAAGCTGTTGCCTACTTAAAATTTAAATAAAAACTTCCGTAGGTAATAATCTTAAATTTAATAGATTACTTAAAGCAAAAAATACTAAAATCGTACCAGCCGTTCTCTAGTGATACACTTATCGACGGATATCATTTTGTTTTTATTTTTTTAATAAAGATAATTAACATACTAAAACCAGCAATGCGGACCGAGTTCAACTAGTAATCTATTTATATATGAAATAAAATTATGTTCGACACCGAAAAAAGAATACATTTCGTCAATTTTTTTAATGTGTGATATAATCCGAAAAAAAGTTTTAAAAGTAAAGAAATTAAAAAATGTTGTTAAAAAATAAAAAATTTCAAAATGCATTAAAGAAATTTTGTAGGGACCAGCAAAGAGGACCGGGTTCAGCTATTTTACAAAAGAAACAATAAAAAACTACGTTACGTATTAGCGAACAAAGTAATTATATGTCAAAACCTTGGGTATTGATATCAAAATTTAAAAAAAATTGTTTTTAGCTATAATATATTTTATTAAAAATTCAGATAAAAGAATTACCAAAACATGCTACAATATATCTAATACCTTTAATAGCTCTACGTGACGTAAGATGTTTATAGAAAATATATTTTAAAATACTGCCATAAAAGCAGAGAGGCAACACCACTACTTAGCACCGCTACAGACACAGTTAAACAAAACTAATTCTTCAAGCGAAAAACAAGACCTAAAATAGCCGCGTTACTGCTGCTCCAACAAATTCTGTAATGTGTTTTTTGTTAAGTCTTCAGGAGAGCAAACCAAACATTTTATATCCTTAAATGGTTTTGTGGATAGATATACGACCAATAATGGTTTAAAGTAGAGTAATAAAAAAAATTTTTAAATTGTAACATAACCGATTTCGCCAGAGCAGCGACGATTTACAGTAGGTTGCAAAAAAAAAAAAAAAAAAAAAAACGTGAAAATTTCTTAAAAAAGGAATTTTGCTGACAAAATTAACATGAAACTTATTTTGACGATGTTAATTTAAATGAGACCACATTAAGCTGGAAAAAACATCAATAAAAATCCTTTTGAATGCTGTATCGGTTCGGTATCAAACCATTTGGCAAGAGTATAATTAAAGTGTTGGACTACATGGGAGCATAAAAGTTGTAAGAAAGAGAAAATATTGATTTTTTTCACGTCTAACTTAGATTACATCTACATGCATACACTATACTAGAGCGATCGCGATAATTTATTTTACAGACTATAGGTTCATCTATAATATTTTTTTATGTTTTTAAACTCAAATTTATAAGTTTTGAATATAGAAGCTTCCTAAAAAGCAATTTTATATAAATACAAGCATTCGTCACACTTTTCTCTATCTTTGTGTTGTAATATTTTCACACGTCTCAGGTAAACAAAAGCCCCCTACTTATATTTCAATTTGAAAGTATTGTTTACGATTTTTTTCTAATTCAGAAAATATACCTTAACACCACAACAATAGACAAGAGTTTCTGTTAAAAATTTCACTAGGCACACATACCACAAAGGGTTTTCAATTTCGAAACTTTTTTACACTTACGTAAATTGAATATGATTTTTTCAGCTTGAGGTAAGTTTTTTTTTTTTTTGTTTTAATAAAAATTTTCCTTTCTATAGAATATTAATAAAACATTTTCTATAAATAAAGAATCAATTAAACGTTTATATAAAATTTTTTAAAACAAATTTTTTTTAAGGTCATTCCGGGCTTAAAAGGAAAGGGAGAACACATTTAGATTTAAAAATTACCGGCAGATTCCCCTACATAAGTATTGGTTTGAAACTTGGTGTGGTTGAAATAATTACTTCTACTAAAGTACCCCTAATAGCTTATGAACTGTCATTAATTCAAAACTTTCCTTACGAAACTGCTACTCCCTCAAATGTCGACAGCATTGTAGGCAGGCAATCCATACCGATAAATTTTTTTTAACAACAATAACTAAATAATAAATTTTCCGGAAGTTAGAATTTTACTCTAACCAAATTCTATTAAAACATATACCTCGGCGTTTTAAAAAATGAAAACCCTAGTCATACACAATACGTTTTTTTTTGCAACAACAACAAAAACATCATATAAAAACGCATGACTCTCTGGCAATTTTTTCGTTTTAGCAGCACAAACAGAAAAACAGAAAAAAACGGAAGTTATAAAGACATTTTATAGCCCCAGAGGTATGGCACAGCAATTTTTTTCTCTCATTACATTTCTATTAATTTTAGCACACACACACGCACACACTCAATTGTGGTAAAAGAATAAAAAAAAATAATAAAGAAACATAAAGTTGTAGCGTAGAATTTTCAGTATATGCAAAGCGAATCACAATCTTAAGCAATTGTTACATTTTTATAGCATACTTTTAGGCTTATAAGATTTTACAAGCACTTTGTAAAAAAAATCCTGTTTCTTTGTTTTCAAATAATTTTTTTTTTTAACTAAATGGAATTGTGTGACAATATTTTGTTTTATTTATAGTTAACTTATTGTTTTACATTTTTATGACTTGATTTAAAAAGAAAAAAAAAGAATAGGGAAAAGGACAAATATGTTTGTAATGAAACAGGAAATGGAGAGCTTTAGAAAAAATGTTGGCAATTTGGTGTTGTTAAAAGCTAATCAAAGTTGAGAGTATACGTGAAAGAAAATAATTTTAAATTGAATTTAAATTTTAGTATATTTTTCAACAAATTAAAAAAGATATAATATCTAAGGAAGAATAAACTAAAAAGAAATTCTAAACTCAGAATACAATTGTTATATATTTGATTAGGCTGCTAAATATGAATTTAAGAGAAATATAGACCAATTGGTTTTGGTAAGTACAAACATAATTATTTACGGTAAGTATAAAAAAGTGCTCTGTTTTAAATTATATAAAGAGTTATATCGTTATTTCCGATAAGATTTTACAAATTCAATTTTCGTCAAAACCTGATATATTTCCCAGGATTCTAAACATTATTGTTAGTATCTTTGTAAATTAGTTCACTACATTTTATCAAACTATTGTACTAATAAAATGTTCCTTGTGTCTAGGTTGCATGCTACCCAATCTTTTTGAAAATCGTAAGAAAATATATTGTGATCAAATCCTACATACACATGTAGGGGGAATATCGAAGCAGACCACTACTATCACGGATCCCTTTTCGGCCCCCTTCGCTCCTTAGTGATTTCGTGTCCACCGATCAGTATACCTTCAATCAATGAGTCCCGCGCCACAACCGGCGTTTGCTCTGGACTAGGAAAACGATTTCACACTGCCGACTGGTGATTGTCGACAATACTCATCGCACAGTCCTTTGTAATCGCCAGCATCTCCCTCAGACTAAGGTCCCCCATCGCACTCACACTTAATGTGTGCTTGCCTGTGATCCTTAATCTTCAGCTCGCTAACGCCGGAGACTCGCATACTACATGCGCTGCTGTCTCGGCATCCTCCAGTCACATTCTATAATTCACGATCTGCATCCTCTTCAGATGATATTTGAAGTTTCCATGTCCTGTAATCAACGCTGTGATCCAGCTCATCATACTCCGATTAAAACCGAGTATATTCACTGCACCCCTGCCAAGTGGCTGAGCACCATACGAGCCTGTCTACACGTGGGTCCCTTCATCCTCTTTCGCAAGTTCATAGAGTTCACCCATTGAAAGATCTTTGCCCGCACTAACCCATTGCCCAGAGCAGTTCTGGGTTCCGGTCCGCAGAATGCAGCTTCAGACCCCTTATTTGCAAGTTCGTCAGCAGCTTCATTCCCAGCTATGCCCACGTGTCCCTTAACCCACATCAGCGTAACCTCATTTGTAGAGGCATACTTATTGAGCTTTAGAACACACTCAAGCACCAAAGAGGAGTTCACATCTATCCGCTGCATACGTTTTATAACCGACTGGTTGTCAAGTGCAATTCTCTTCCCATATATTCGACATTCTAACAGGTGGTCCAACGCGTGCAGAAAACCAAGCATTTCTGCCTAATAGACTGACACGTACTCTCCCAGTTTCAGGGTTCAGGATAAGTTCAACTCAGATGAATACACATCAGCACCTACCCTTCCGTCCATAAAGGACTGATGGCATTCTCCATGCACTCATCGTTCATGAATCCATCCGCTATGATCGTGTGATATAGCCTTTCGACCACTTTCACCCGACTCATGCCCTCCATCGGCATTTGAGCCTCCCTAACCTCTAATAATATAATTAAAAAAAGTGGGCGTTGAAGCAGGCGTGGTAGAAAAGTATTTTATTATTCATATTAGAATCTTAGCAGTCTGGCCTACCCGAGGGGTCGCAAAAAAGGTGTGGCGTTGAGGGGTATGAAAAGTAGTTGTTGACCGATTCTTATATGTTTCTCTTTGCATTATCTGGACTATAAATTGTGTACGATTTGAAGAAAAATACTAAAAACTCTATCGATGTAAGTATAAAATTAAAAAAGTGGGCATTAAAGAAGGCGTGGTAGAAAAGTATTTTATTATTCATATTAGAATCTTAGCAGTCTGGCCTACCTGAGGGGATGCAAAAAAGATGTAGCGTTGAGGGGTATAAAAAATAGATGTTGACCGATTTGTAGACCTACGCGATATGCACACAAAATTTCATGAAAATCGTCGAGCCATTTCGGAGGAGTTTAATCACAAACATCACAACACGAAAACTTTATATACTAGATATTCTGCATACTTTTACGTGATTAATTTTTAATATTTTACTCTTAAGTAAACAGAAATCTTTATATTTAGGTTTTTCTCTTTTGATAAACTTTATTTAATCTAAAATACAATTAGCTTTTTATGTATGTATTTGAATGAATAAATTAAATTAATTTAATAAAAACTCTTAATATTTATACCCCTGTTTAATTTAATTATTTGAAAATATTTTTTAAAATTTAAATAAATTTTTTTCACTACTTTAATTGATATTTCTCTCAGTGAAATATATAAATAATCAATTAAAAATATTAACTTTCATATAACTAATAGCATAACTTTTATTTTAAAAGCAAAATTAAATAACATTTTAACAAATGTTATTAATTTCGTAACCGTGCTGAAAAAGAGCTATTTGAAAAAAAAAACCTGTTAAAAAATAATTTAATATTATATAATAGTTTTCAAAGCTTAAGGTCCTTTTAATAATAAAAAAATCTTTTCGTTTTTGTTTTATATTATTTGATCAATATTTCGCTACTTCTTTGTGTAGCATCATCAGGATACAAGTTTTTTATTATATATTAGTTTTTTGTTGGATTTGTGTCTTGATATTTGTTATTTTTTTAAATAAATTTAAAAATCATTATATATTATTATAAAAGGTCCAAGAAACTAATAACTATAATTTAATATTTTAATTTCTAAAATATAAAATGAGTTTGAAATTTATTTTATTTAAAACTGTTCATATTTATAAAATTTTTTTTAAATATATTTTAAAGGTATTTTATTACTTCTATGAATATGAACCTCAACTCACTCTTCCTAAGAAATACCCAAAACAAATCTTTCCTCAATGCAAAATATATAAAATTCTGTAATTATTTACAAATAGTTATAATTTCATAGTCTTGCCACACCACTCCCGTTAGCTGTCTCTGCTGACCATTATTATCCTATTACTCAACAACAACTCTTTCATCCCCTGCTTTATCCACAAATATTTGTTAAAGAACCCAACCACTAATATCACCACTTACTTATCCTTGTATTTGTTATTATTTGTTTTTGTATCATCATCGACATCGTCATCATCATCTTAAGTGTATTTACTTTCAAAAGTACTTTTGTACAAGAGTCTTCTTAAGTATATTCAACCACTTGATTATTATAATTTTGCTTCCGTTTCCGTTTATTATTTATATTTTCAGTTATTTTTAACTATCGTTGTTATTGTTATTATTGTTGGTAGTGTTTGTTTTCCAAACTTTGACTATCATTATTAAATTGAATAAATAGTAAATAAAAAACAACACAATGATACACAATGCGAAAAGGTAGAAAAAAGATTAAGTAATAAAGGAATATACATATAACAGGAGTTTAAATAGAATTTTTGTTACCTTATTATGTTTGAAAAAAAAAATTATAAATACTCTGGCTCTTAAGGCCCCATTAGTCTTTACTTTCTGTTGTCGTTCTGTGACGTGTCATTCTGCTGTGTAATTTTTGTAGTTATTTCTTCTGTAAAAACTTATCTGCTTAATTTTTTTTTAAGATAACCTAACAAGATCAAGCTTATTATATCTTTTATAAATTTTTCTCGTCAAAGTCCATACATAAAAAAGAAATTTGTAGTGCCAGATTACATTAATAAACAAAGAGAGTCTCTCTGTTGTTGCCACCTTTGAAATAAAGGCACCATAATAACAGCTGTTTTTCTGTCAATGGCCGACACTTAACGTTAAGTTCTATTTTCTACAGACTTGTCCGCAACAGAACAGAACTAAAAAAGAGCAACTAACCACACATACAGATTTTCAATTGAACAAAAAAAAAACAGCTGATTCATAACAGCACAAAACGTACAAACTAATTCTGTCCGTCTGGCCATATGTCCGTCTGGCCGTGTGTTGGTTAAAATCAACTTTTAGAAGCAACCACATGTTCCTCAGACCTGTGCATGGAATCAATCTTTTGGATATATCCGGAAATAAATATATTAAAAATCAGCACAATCGTTCCATAACTTTCTGAGATATGAGCAAATAAACACGATTACCTCTGTTTATTTCCCATATTTTTATCCGCAAAATTAAATAATAAAGATATTTATAAAATGAAATCTAGGTTAAGCTGCGAGGAGTATACCTATTTGCATGATGGTGAAGGGTATTATCAGATTTGGTACGCCCGAATATAGCATTCTTACTTGTTTAAATTTAATTTTTTTGTTATCACATGTAACTAGTATTAAATTATTATAAAATGTCAAAACGTTGTCATACAGACTCCACTTGACTGTTTGCGTGCCGTTAACTACCACGTTCACCAGTATTATAGTTTTTTTCGGTTACTCCTCTAGCGAGCTTCTTATTTAGTTTTCGGCTACTTTCTATGTAAAATCTATAAAAAAATATTTTGACGTAATTGTCATGTCATTTGCGTGTCCTTAGGCTATATAGGAGCTTGATATAATTAAAAAAATTTATATTAAAAATAATTTTTGTCTACAATATTGTCAATAAGTAAACGATTCCCTGGAAGTAAAAAGATGTAAAAATATGAGGAAAAACAAAGGCAGTAGTGTTTAATTGTTTGTAGTTCGAAAAGTGATGGTTCGCTTGTGCTGGATTTCAATAGCCATTCGTTCCCAAATATTTCCAAAATACTGATACTACAAGCAGATCTGTGCAACCTTTACGGGCTTCTAAAAGTTGATTTCAACTACTACAAGAAAAGAAGAACAGACAAACTAACGGCCACTGCTCAAACCCCCGTGTTATAAGCTTTCCAAAAATATTTACTTTATGAGGTTGGAAACGAATATTGTATAAACTACAAACGAAATAATAAAGTCATTGGTACCAAAAGTGAAGGGTATAAAAATTAATCGCCAAAGAATTTTTTCGTTTCATAATAAAGATTCCGATATCCAGTTATAATGTCCTGATGTATAGATCATCCTACCTGAAAAAACTAATAACACTGCTCTGCAGCAAAATCCTCCATTTAATAAAACTATGTCGACTACATGGATTTTGATGCGTTGAACTCAAATCCGTTGTCGGTTTTTTTCCATCAGATCGGGATTTTTTTTATGGGCGTGGCAAATTTTTTCCCCTAAATTAGTCAGGTACGGAGACATGTTTTATCTTAACTCGAGAACCAGTTATCCGATTTATCAATTATTATATTATCCTTTAAATCAAAAAGAACAAATTCTTCTGCCTTCTCTTCATATAAAGCTAGGCCTAATGAAAAATTTTGTCAAAGCAATGAACAAGGACGGTGAAGGCTTTCTATACATTAAGACCAAATTTCCTAGTATCAGAGATGCTAAAGTAAAAGAAGGCATATTTGTAGGTTCACAAGTACGACAGCTTATGAAGGACGAGGTCTTTAGAACGAAATCGAATGATGTGGACGAAAGGGCATAGACACCTTAAGCTACTTTTTTATTTTAAAAATGTTTCCTAAATAAAAATTAATAATTTTTAACAAAAACTTTGTGTTATTTTAAATAAAATAGTCTGTAAATATTTTGATTTTTTATTGTAATTTGAAGTTATCTACGGGTTACGACAGGGTGGGTGCTTTATGCGAGGCGTTGCTACAAAATAACAATCTGGCAATTTTTTTGTTTGTATTTGTTTTTGCTGTACTAAAATAGATAGAAGTAAATAGTTGCCAGTCATTGTTGCTACAAGGCGCCTTAGTGCGCCCACCCTGACGTTGTTTGCTGCAGTACACATATTTGGTCAATATTAAGTACCTGGCGGTAAATTGACAATAAAATCTAAATTTTTTAACCGATTTTTATGGTTTATGGTAGCTCTCAGAAAAAATTTAATATATTGAATATTTGCTTAATATCTTTTTAATTCCATTTTTAAATTAAAAAATATTACGAATTTTGCACAAAAAAAAAATTTTTTTTCTCCATTAATTTTTGAATAATTCCAAAACGATAAGAGATAGAGAAAAACGTTATTCAACGTTAGACATCTACCGGTGTTTTATTTTTGAAAATCGGATGACTGGTTCTCAAGTTAAGATGAAATATGTCTCCGTACCTGACTAATTTAGGGGGAAAATTTGCCACGCCCATAAAAAAAAATCCCGATCTGA
Organism: Phyto melanocephala; assembly: GCA_941918925.1. NCBI lineage: Eukaryota > Metazoa > Arthropoda > Insecta > Diptera > Rhinophoridae > Phyto > Phyto melanocephala. Next base: position 10,246,059 of record OW799236.1, on the reverse strand, counting down.
TGAAAAAAAAACCGATAAGGTGTAAGATATTCGTTCCTTACCAAACATTTTAATTATCAAACATTTCATTCATCTTTTATTAGCTCTTTCGAGTAGTTTTTTTTATTTTTTATTTCTATTCAAATAGTTTTGTTGTCATTTATTTGCCAAATGCTTTTTTGTTCAAGCTTTTTTATAAGTATTTGCTTTGATGGGGAATTTTTTACATTCATTTTTGTAATATTCTAGTCTAGAATAAACAACAACAAAAATTAGTTAAAGATGACATGGTCATTGTACCGAAAATATTTGCTAATTAAAAAAAATGCTATTAATTTATGTAATTTATTTGTTTAATTAATTCAAGGGTTTGTGTTGAATTACTTATATTGTTTTAAAAAATAGTTTTGTATTGATATTGCTCTTTAAAATAATTTTGAAGGCTTAAAATTATTTAATATATTTTTTAAGCCTTATAGTTACATGCTTTTGTAATTTTAAATATTGCTCAACCTTTTACTATCTCTCCTAATTACCCTGTTATTGTGGGACAAATTTAAGCTTATTTCGTTTTATTTTTTGTTCTTTAAACGGCTCATTAATAAAAGTATTAAAGGAAACCGGAAACATGAAACATTGTTAGCGCATAGCTGATAAGGAGACCTTTGAATGTTTGGAATACAAAATGTAATAAATTGGCAAACAGCGTTGAAAATAATTTAGTTTTGCTGTAAAATCATTTAAAGGTTAGAGGTGTCGTATGATTAATATTAATTTAAGTCATTAAACGGTAATAAAATATTAAATTTTTTCATGAAAGTAAACCCACTTGGTGTTAGTTTTATTAATTATTGCAAAAAGGTTTCAAATCAAAAAATAATAAAACAACATTTAGTACACAATTTATTCAAATATTGTTTCCGTTTAAGCTAGATTTTTCTACCAAAATTTTAACCAAATTATTTAACACAATAATGTGACATTTATTTATAAAATCCATTAAATGTATGCCATTTATAACATTTATTTTAACATCTTTATTTTAAATTAAATCTACAACATTATGTTGTAATCGAAGTTATGTGTATAGTACTGGATGGATGTCAGGTTAAAGAATAAGGTTTGAATAAGAAAAAAAAAACACAGAACAACAACACAAATTTATAATTAAATTTTCTATAGGGATGAATAAATTTGTCTATGATTTTATAGGTATAAATGTAAAAGAATATGTAAATTGTTACTAAGTAAGGTGATATCAAATAATGCAAATAAATCTTGAACTCTAAACTATGGTTTAATCTAATGTGTATTACAAAGTCGGTAACATACTCTACAGGCTAGTCTTAAAATATTTGTAATGTAAAATACAGGATCTAATAACAACTGTATTGGTTAGTCTATACTTCTGTTTATAGATAAGTCTTATTTATTTATTCATTCATTTATTTATTCATTTATTTTATCATTTATTTATTCATTTGTTTAAGGTATATTCTTATTGAGAATATACTCTTTAATCTAGCTTATGGAATAGTCCTACTTTTATCTAATTTTAGTCTATTGCTTATTACAATTAATAGTCCTTTTTATATCCTTCAAATTTGGTGCACAATGGTATATATAACTTTGTCATTCCATTTGTAATTTTTACATTTTTAACTTCTGACCCCATAATGTATATATTTTCTTAAAGCTTATGAATAGGGTCCAATATGATATGTCCGTCTGTCCGTATGTCCGTCTGTCCGTGTGTTGGTTAAAAATAACTTTTAGAAGCAACCACTTGTTCGTCAGTCATGTGCATGGAATCAATCTTTTGGAAATATCCGGGAATCAATCGCTATTGCAACTCAGCAAAATCGCCCTATGACTTTCTGAGATATGGACAAATAAGCACGACTGCCTCTTTTTTTTCTATATTTTTAACACCAACATTTTTCAGCCATAGAATAATTATAGGTACCTTTGCTACTAATTGTAGATATAATATGCCTCTCGTATACTCTCTCTCTCTCTCTCTCTCTCTTATTTTTTATAAAGTCTCTATTCCAGTGGATATTTAAGCCTCTAGACTACTATAATGTTAAAGCTTTAATCTAGTCTACTGTATTATTTTGTAGTCTAGTATGTAATATAGTCTATAGGATTCTGTATACTAAAGGGCGGTGTTACCCAAAAGGCACAATATTAATTGTGCACCATCCTAATGGAACCACATATCGTCGATGTCAATTGCTGGCCACACGAAGTCCATTATTATCTCGCGATAGAGAATACTATTCACGTTAACTGATTTCCAAGAAATACAGCCCGATGATGCCGCCAGCCTACAAACCGCAACAAACAGACACTTTTTGTGTATGCATTGACTTTTTAAAAATTAATAGTAGATTTACACTTGAACAATTGTGGGAATTTTCTTTGTTATCGAACTCACTGAGTTCAAAATGTACCTCGTTGCTAAAGATAAGTTTCTTTTAAAAGTCACCATTTTACTCTATTTAACCAATCACAAGGCGTATTGAAAACGCAATAAATGGTCAGTAGGCTTCAGCTCTTTAGTCAATGGAGCGCGTAATTTCAAATCTTTATTCAAAATTGGCATCAGTGATGTTCATTAAATGTTAAATTGTTGGGCACGACGATGAGTCAAGATTGATGGCACTTCTGCGACATTATCGCAAACAACAGCAATGTTTTCTGCAGAACAAAATGGGCGAGCGGGCACAGGTACTTTAACATTCCCTACAGACCCCGTTTGATTAAATTTTCGCAGAATTCTTCCGATGATGCATACTTATGGTCTATTATGCTGACCAAAAAAAATCACAAGGTGCACGAAATGTATATTAATTTAAACGCCAATTTTCCAAAAAGGCTCAAACAATCTGAGCGCGCTGCTAATTGTGTTTTTTTTCATGATTGATTTTTTCAAACACTGAAACAAAGAAATGTCAAATAAAATTGGGCGGGCTACAGACTTGACGTTCAGGTGTGACAAACATCATGCAATATGGTTGAACCACTTTTTAAAAATATTTTTTTATTTTAGTCTATAATTTTCTCTATTGTCTAGGCATATTTTCTTCTATACTTTTCTACCATTTAGTCTATAGTCTACAATTAAGCCTAATCTATGTACATAGTTTAGTCTAAAATCCTTGTAATACTTTTCCTCTACATAATACTAATGCTCCCTATTTCTCTCACATAACAAACCCTACTACACAAACATATTTATTATTAGTATGTAGAACATTAAGTGTTTGCACTCGGTAGTTTGTATGGATGTATGTGTGCATGTTTATTTAAATTTTTGTTGATTTTCTACTGAAGTGTGTTAAAAATTTAACTAAAATCTATATGAAATCACCATTTACAACAACATTAATTGCTGTTGTATTTACTACTACTCGTCTATGCTGTACATTTTGTGTGACTGCAGATATATCTATACAACAAATATTAATAGAACATAAATTGTAAAACCGAAAATTGTATAGTACCAGTTTGAGAGCATGACCAGGCATGTCAATGGCTTTTTACATAACAAAGTGTAACAGTAGAAATCGAATGCAGTGGCGTAGATATAAAATTTGTGGGTAATTAGAGATAACAAAAATTAAAAAAAATTTTTTTTAATAAAAAATTCCACTAAACATTTTTTAAGTGCAAGTTGGTAGATATGAAAAATTTATTGATTTTATATTTTAATATTTTTTTATTGAATTAGATTTTATTCAAAAATTCTGATGGCATAAGACACATACTTGTATGTATGTTTCTTTTAAACTCAGTTTCCTCACAACCCTTTTCTTTTTTTTACACTCCTATTCAACTCAGCGCTTTACAGCTTTAACGAAACTTGCATCCATGTATTGAAACCCAAAACCAGTCAGTCATACTTATATCAAAAGCTTACAAAAAAGTATTTCGATTTGTACTACTTTACAGGAAAAGAAAAAACCTGAACAAAATTTAAAAGAATTAACTTAGTTAAAGCTGTTTGATGTAGCTATAAATCCTTTATTTTCAATCATAGCTCACTAAATTTGTTAGAGTGAAGTGTTTGTATGTGTAATACCAGAAAACATTAAAAACCCGATTTCGTTAAATATTAAGATACGCCCTTTTTGTATTAAGTCATCGATATGTACATAGATGTTTTTTGCAATTCGTTCTCTTCGTTGAGAATAAAAAAACACAAGCTACTTAACAAAATTTTCTGGCCAAGTATTGAAGGGGAGGTTGTATGCAAAACCAAAAATCACAAAACTCAAAATGTTTTGAATCACATAATGATGATGACGTTGCCAGTGATGATGATGTCTTTACCGTTCATGCTGATGATATTGAACACAAGGTATATGAAATGTGTTCTAAGGCAGTGTATCCCAACTAAACATTATTGAAACAAATTCTTAACTAAAAATTTACTATACAGAAAAACGAAATCTTTTAAGTTTGCTTTAAAAAGAGAATTTATGAAAATTCTGTTATAAAACAACAATTATAAAAATTCATATGGCAGACAATAGCCTAGATAATTATATATTATTCACCTAATTATAGTTAAGAGTCCATTATAAAGTAATTCCATAATCTAGTCCATAGTACGTACACACTGTGCTAATACTTAGTAAAATTTCTATGGTAAATTTTCAAGGTCCTGTTATAATCTTTACTTTTAATATTACTAGTGCAAGTAGAACATGATCTTGTAACAACTCTGATCCATGGTCTAGGGGCGAAATTTCGTTCGGTGAAAGGGTATTAAATAAAGTTTTTAGAGGTACAAAAGACAAATAAAATTTAAAAAGTTACAAAAATCGTAAAAGTTATAAAAAGTATAAAATTTATAAAAACTACAAAAACAATAACAACAAAATATATAAAAAAAATTAAAATCATAAAATTATAAAAAATAAAATCTATAAAATTTCTGAAAATTATAAAGGTTTTAAAATCTAAAATCAAGTTATAAAAATCGCAAAATATATAAAAAATTTAAAAATTATTTATAATTAAAAAAATTTATATAAATTAAAACAGTTATAAAATCTATTTATACAAATTTATAAAAATTAAACAAAATCTAAAAGTTATAGAAATTGTTAAAGATATAAAAACTATAAGTTATAAAATTTATAACGATTACAAAAACCAAAATAAAACAAGCAAGAGCACTATATTCGGCTGTGCCGAATCTTTTATACCCACCACCAATTTTGTGTACATTTAAAGCACAATATTTATTATTTTGTTAATCGCTATGGAATAATCTTTTTTCAATAAAATATATATCACTTTCTTTGTAGAGGGTAGTTAAATTTTAAGGGCCCATGTTGAAGCTGAACTACACATAGTCTTTAAATTTGTTTTCTGCATTTCACTTGACATTTCTCAATCTCAAACTTACTCAATTTGATCCGTGGAGAGATACGCAAATGAGCAACGCTTTAAAGTTATTCACGTTTTTTATAAAAATGGGCGTTTAAATCAAAATGCATTGTGTGCAGTTCGTAATTCTTTTGATCAACATAATCGTTCAAATTCGTCCACAATCGGGAGAATTGTAAAAAATATTTAAATTTCTGCAAAACAGGTCTGTATAAAATGTTAGAAAATCTGTAAATGCCTTCTTAATTCGTTGAATTGGAACCATTGTGTGGCAAAAGAGCAGTCAACCTCGACTCATCATCATGCCCAACAATTGAGCATCAACATTGTCATTGAAAATTTGGACCATCAGATAGAGGAGTGGCGCCATCGACCATTTGGCCGATATTTTGTTAAATACATAATTGAACCATACAAATATTATAATTACAAAAAAAAATAATAATAATATCCTAAATAATTTGTGTTTTATTTAAATTCAACATAAAATTTAACCACCCTTTTTAACTTCGATATGCTACTAAAATGCTTTTGTAAGTGTAGTCTTTCAATGAAAGTGGGCGTTAAAGTAGGCATGTCAATAAAGTTTCTGCTAATAAACACAACTTATGGTGTTTTCTTTTCTAACAAACAATGTTGCCCTTTCATAGTTAAACACTTTTCAAAGGTCGCCTACACCCTAACAAAATGCTACCTTTATAATCAGCAGAATAGAACAGAAATGTTCACCTTTTTTACATGATAGCTGTATTTTTATGTAAAACCACATTTCTTGCTTCCATTTTAATAATTTGGGACCATAAATTATTTTTAACCACTACAAAAACTTAATTCTACTTTTTAATATCAACTGTTAAAAAGTGCAATATTCTAACTCTTTGATTTAATTCAGGGTACAACATGTAACATTTTTTGTTATTTTTATGGCAACATTATTATTATATTAAGAAAAGAACACAAAAGAAGGCATAGGGCAGAACTAATGCAACATTAACGTCAGAAAAGAAAACACGATTAGATATTTCAATATAGTCCTTTATTTTCCCAAAAACTTTATTAATAGAGAAATTACATAAATTTAAGATAAACCGTTATATGGGAGGTAGGCGTTTAAGTGGGCGTGTCACCTAACTTTTTGGCACAACAATCACATTGAATAGAAGGATATACGTAGCAAATTTGATCATCATACCTCTAATTTTGGCGGTTTTATGAGCTTTTAAATTTCATTAACGGTAGATAACGTGAAAAGTGGGCGTTATAGTAGGCGTGTCAAAGTTGTTTTTGCGAATGAGTACAACTTAAGTGTTTCAATATAGCCCTTTATTATTCCAAAATCTTTATTAATAGAGAAATTATATGAATTTTAGGTAAAACGTTATATGGAAGGTGGGCGTAAAAGTGGGCGTGGCACCTTAATTTTCCGGCACAGTAATGACATTGCCTATGGGGATAGACGTAGCAAATTTTATCATCATACCTCTAATTTTGGCGGTTTTATGAGCTTTTAAATTTCATTAACGGTAGATAACGTGAAAAGTGGGCGTTATAGTAGGCGTATCAAAGTTATTTTTGCGAATGAGTACAATTTAAGTGTTTCAATATAGCCCTTTCTTATTCCAAAATCTTTATTAATAGAGAAATTATATGAATTTTAGTTAAAACGTTATATGGGAGGTGGGCGTAAAAGTGGGCGTGGCACATTGATTTTCCGTTACAAAAAAGCCACTTACCAAAAAGCAGAGTGTGCAAAATTTCAGAGTCGTACATCCAATTTTGTTGCTTTTATGACGATTTTGTTTTTTTAAATATACCGAAAAATACACTGTGCGGTGTAAATTTTCGTACATTTTGATTGATAACTCCTCTCCTAATGCATAGATTTAGATAATTTTCGGGGAAAAGTAATGCTTTTGCTCAGGAAATATATATTCGAAGTTTCATGAGTCTACGTTAATGCGTTTGGACATAATTCTATTTTATTCGATGTTCGAAGGACACGGTTTTTTCGACCTACTCTTGCTTTTCGAGCTATAACTCTGTTTCTAATATTCCGATTTAGCCCATTTTCAATACCAAACAAACCTTATCTATAAGAAAGATTCTGGCAAAATTTGAGCCCCCTAGCTTTTTCGGTGCAATCTCTATCGTGCTTTCAACAGACGGACAGACGGACAGACGGACGGACATAGCTAGATCGTCATCAAATCAAACCACGATTTAGAATATATATACTTTATGGGGTCTAAAATGGATATTTCGATGTGTTACAAACGGAATGACAAAATGAATATACCCCCACCATTTTTTTGGTGGCGGGTATAAAAAAATATATAAAAAATTTAAAAAATCATAAAAATTATAAATAATAAAATTTATAAAATTTTTAAAAATTATAAAATCTATAAAGATTATAGAAAATTTAAAATTGGTAACAATTACAAAAATTATTAAGAATTATAAAAATTTATAAAAATTTAATCAAATTTAAAAGTTAGAGAAATTGTAAAAGTTATAAAAAACTATAAAAGTTAAAATAAAAGTTAAATAATATCTTTAATATATATTATTGTTAATTCTTCCAATAATTCACAATAATAATTTTCCTTTAAGACCAATTTGTTGTTTTGTAGATTCTCCTAGTTATGGACGATGTCTAATATTTTGAATAAGATAACTGAAAATTCGAAATATAACGTAAAAAAACTCTGTAAAGTTTAAGAATAGGATAAAACATCAGAGAATACAAAATGATGAATTATTGATTTCATTTGATGTAGTATCGTTATTTCCTAGTATTCCTGTTGATTTCGCATTGGAAATTATAGAAGAGAAATGGGATATTATTGAGAAATAAACTAAGAATGAAAACACTTTATTTATACGTATTCTTAAATTTTGTATAGAAGATAATATATATTTCAATATAATGAAAAGATATTTCAACAGCAAGACGGACTTCCAATGGGTTCACCAGCTTCTCCTATTGTTGATGATATAGTTATGGAGAAACTATTGGACAATTGTATTGTTAAATTGAGTATAGAACCTAGATTAATGACAAAATATATAGATGATTTATTTTGTGTCATCTCTAAATTTTCTGTTGATGAAATGTTAGATTCTTTAAATAGTTTTAATACTTGCATTAAATTTACTATAGAGAGAGAGAGAAGGATTTTAAAATCCCATATTTAGACACACTAGTAATAAGAAGAGGTGGTAACTTAATAACAGATTGGTATCAAAAACCAAATGCTTCAGGGAGACTTATTAATTATTTTTCTAAACATAATAAGAAAGTTATTATGAATACGGCAAAGAACTTTATAGATAGAGTACTTACGATAAGTGACAGGTATTTTCATAGAAAGAATAGAAGAATATTCTTAAGGATAATGATTTCCCAATTAGACTAATTTATAAATTAATTAATAAATTTGACAATAGGAATGATAATAATTCAGGAAATATTGTTGAGCCGAAAATCTATAAGTCATTGACGTATGTACCGGGATTATCGGAAAGGATGAAAATATCTAAAGTTTTTGACACTGATAGATATGGAATGGCCTATAGAACGTTTAATACCATAGGTAATTTATTTAGTAAGACAAAGGACAGAATACAGAAATGGGATAGATCTAATTTTGTATATAAGATATCTTGTGGTGGTAATGATAGTGAGAAATGTAATAAAGTGTATAAAGGTGCGACTAAAAATAAACTAAAAACAAAAATTTCTGGAAATAAGTCAGACCAAAGGCATAGGGATAATAAAAATTCACAAAAGACAGCATTATCCTTGTTGCTCTGAACTACAGACATTTAATACATAAAAAATAACACATTACATATATGTACACATAGTTTCTTATGTTATACATATTATTGAACTGTTTGTTAATTTTTAAGTTAGTACTTTTTTACACAATTTTTTCATATGACAAAATTTTGAAATTTATATGTTAAATGTTTTCAAAAGTATGTTATTTCAAATTTATTATTTTTTCATACAAAAAATTTTTACAAAAATCAAAACAAATATTTCCTGAAGATGCTACACAATGGAGTAGCGAAATATTGGAAGAATTAATAATAATAAATATTAAAGATATTATTTGAATTATAAAACGACCTTGAGTTTGAATAATTTTAGTTAATATTTAAATTAAAAAAAGGTCAAAAGATTAAATTATTATTGTAATTATAAAAAATTTTAAAAATAATAAAAAATTTTAAAAATTATTCACAACTTAAAAATAAAATATTAAAGATCTGTGAAAAATATTAAAAATAATGTTATAACTATAATTAAAAAGTAACTTTAAAGGATATAAAGCATTTAAAAATTATAAAAATTATAAAAATTAAAAATTCTATAAAAATAAAATTTAAATTTAAAAAAAATTACAGAAAGTACAAGAATTATAATATTTATATAAATTTAAAAAAAATCGGCCAGTGTCGGCAAAACATACTTTTCAAGACTATTCATTCATTAGTTTGTGTTAGGTCAGGTAGAACAGGCAGCTGTTGCACAGCTCACTTTGGTCCATCATATTTATCCCCTTGTGATACCTGCATAGAATAAAAAGAATAAAATAGAAAATAATAGAAAGAGAAGCAAACCAGTTCAGAGTATCTGGCTGCAATCAGACCAGCTACCCCGATACTAGCACACCAGCACTCTACTGACTAGTCCACCGGGTCACCCCGATATTTCCTTGTAAAAATTAGACTCTTCAAAAATTAACTCAAGCGTGTATAAAAATTTTAATATAAGTTTAAACTTATATAGTTCGTCAAATAAATAAAACTTAAATTAAAAACACATACAAAAATTATATTAGTTTTAATATTAATGAAAAATTATTAAAAAATTATTTTGAAGCAATACGCACTTATGAGTATAAATAATAAATAAATAAATGACATCACAGGCAAATATAATCTATCTTATGACTTCTTACTATGACGAGTTTTATATGCTATTTTGTACAGAAATAATTTAAAACATTATTTGCATAAAGAGTTGGCCATAATTTGCTTCACAAATTTACCAAGAAAAAAAACAAAAATCAAACGAAAATAATCCAAATTCTTGGTTATAATTTTTCACAGATTTATTTTTATGTACAATTTTAAAAATTTTCCTAAACATTTTTTTTATAAAAAATTTAAAATTAATTTTTTTTTATAAAAAATTTAAAATTAATTTTTTTTTATAAAAAATTTAAAATTAATTTTTTTTTATAAAAAATTTAAAATTAATTTTTTTTTATAAAAAATTTAAAATTAATTTTTTTATTATAAATTAATTTTTTTATATAAAAAAATTTTTAAAATTATTTAAAAATAATTCATATTTAAAAGTGTCTCACCTTCAAGCTGAGGAACACTGCTTTAAAGGTTATAAATTAATTTTAGTTGAAAACATCATGCCGAACTTTGCAAATGAATTACGTATCGATATAAATGTGAGAATGAGGGTAAGTATAATGCAAAGTTGAACTCAATGTTCCCCCTTAAATAAAGCAAAAGGCTTTTTCAGTTTCGATTATGATTTTTCCAACTGGTCAATAACTGTAAATTCATCCTGGTGTGAGGGGTTAAATGAAAAACATCATTATTATCATCGTTGGTATTGTCGAAAATTCCAGGTTTTTAGTTTTTCTTTTTTTTTGTCTTTTTTGGTAAAGTGTCATTGAAGTTAGCAGTTTTCGAAATGTTTTACTACTACCTGTTTCATTCATTAAATCGTAAATAGTTTTTTGACTTTATATTCCAAATCATACACAAAACCTCAAACTCTTATACTCATAAACTCTAGTTTGTTTGTGCTGTGTCTTAAAAGTTGCTAATTTTTTTTGCCAGAATTTTTTGATCATAGAAATCAAACCAAAACCAAATGTATGGCAAACCACAAATACACTTGACATTGACTGTAAATTTAAATTAACTTGAATGTTTTTTTGGAAAATGCAAAATAGTTGAAAACTGTACACAAATACACAAACATATTTCAAAAAGAATGAAGGTTATAGAACTAAGAACTTTCAGATGTATTAAAGTTAAAATTGTAACAGATTGTAGAAATTAAATTTTTAAAGTCTACCTAAAAATCTTGGCAAATTCTTAAAACCATTGTATTGAAAATTTTCCTAATATTTTTTTTTTACTTAAAAAATATACAAAATTTGTTTTTAATACATAAATATTCGTTAAATACCACTTGCCTTTAAAAACCACAAACAAAAACTTTTGTTGATGCACTTTAAGCTTTATTTTAATCTCTATAATCACATAAAACCATAATATGATTTTTATTGATCCCAATAAGTATGGATTTAAAATTTTTTTTGTTAAATAATATCACAACAACACTTGTACTAATCATATAAATCCTATACACAAATACCCGCTTATATAACAATTTATCACAAAATATTACACCATGCAATAGTAGGACAACATACATACATATATCCACAAAGTAAGATGACACACATCAACACAATGTGAAATCAATTTGCTACAATCAATTAATTTTCAGTTGACTAAACAATAATAGTGATTATGCATACTCGTATAATAATGAGAACGAGAAAAATTTATTTGTTAGGCTATGCTGAATCCTAAATACACTTCGCTAATGTCTACGTATTGTATAATAATTATCTTACTATGTTTAATTGAAGTTTAACAACCTCATTTAAACAAGTAAGAATACGCCGTGCCGAATCTGATGATACCCTTCACAATCATGTACATACCACAGCCTAACTTAGCCTACAATTCAGATTTAATGTTATACTCTATTTTGCTTTATATTTCGGACACTATCTTTAATTTTGGAGTTTTGCTTGGTTAGCTGTATTCTATGAGTCAAGACCTTTTATTTAATACCCATGTTGATATAGTTGAGAAAAAAAATTTTCGTCATTTTGCTTTGGACGCCATATTGGATTTTACTCTTTTTTAAAAGTTTACTGTAATATACTAGTCAAAGCCTTTTATTTAATACCAATATTGTGATTATTAAACACAAAACCTTAATTACTATAGTTGACCCATGTATCCGCCATTTTATTCAAGATGCTATCTTAAATTTTTCCAAGATATTCTACTAAGCAAGCATTCTAATAAGTGCTAGATTTTACACCATTATAATTAAATTTATGCCATTTTGTAGTGGCAGCCATCATGGATTTAAAGTTTTCATAGTATATTATATTGTTACAGATTTATTTTCAATAGCTTAATTTACATTATAATTTTATTTAAGTTATATTTACAGTAGTTTAAGTTACAGTAGTTTTGTTTGTATTAGTTTATGTACATTTAACATTTTGTTTGGTTCGCTGCATGTTCGAGCATGATCTTAAGTTATATGCAGTCAAGGTGAGTTATTTTGTGCAGCATACTCTTAGGCACTTTTATTATTCCTGCATATTACCTAACATTAACATAACGTCTTAATTTAAATGTAACGGCTTTCGAGTAATTTACAGAATGAACTAGTGTGTACATACGAGAACTTTGTCGAATGTTACAGAACACTATGTTACTATAAATAGCCGAACAACACAGCTAACATGAGCAGTATTACAGTAGAGCTTGTAAAAGTGTATAACCATTAGTGAAATAAGTAAAGCGACATACAATGAATATCTGAGTGTGTTTAATTTTATAACTAATTTCAACTGTTTTTATTAGCAATACGAAAAGAACTCAAGGTTTATTTAAAAGAAGTAAGCTAACGTTTATAAAAGGTATAAACGTAACAATATTTTGCAAGCCCAGCCCTTTTTTATGATGCTCACACTGAGCTTCTTGATTATCCAGAAGCAAAAAAAATAAATTTTCCTTGGTAAATTTAAGAAAAAGCACCGAATTTTATATATGTACTTTAACGCTTATAACTCAGTCAGTTTCAAATTGATTCGTAAATCTTTCTTATAAATAATTTTCAATACTGCGGTTAGCAATCAGGCATCACTACTGTGTCCGAAATTTGTTTATTTTTTTTCCAAAAAAATTTAGAATAGTTTTGCAAACATATTTTGTATAGTCACAAACGTGTCTATAAACTACCCTAGGGCTGAAAAATATACATTTTTGTGATTAAATAGCTGTCGTTCATATTTGTTCATATCTCAGTAAGTTATGGGGCTATTGTGCTTTTCAAAAATATATATCTTATGAGATCGCAAATAAATATTGTAGAAATTACAGATTGAATGACAAAACTTGTTATTACATACATAAAAAAATAAATATTAATTTAAATTAGGAAATTATTACTATTAATTAAAATTTTATTTAATTTTGCTATAATTATCAAAATGATACTATTAAATAAATGAAAATTATTATTTTAAAATGAAAATACATATATTGCAAAAAATATCAATTAAAACAGTATTAAAAAATTAATTTAAGTTCCCGAAATTTTTTAAAACGATTTCATTTGATTTAATCATGCCTGTAATTAAAGTTTGGAATTAATATAAATAAAGCAATTATTGTATCAATAATATAAATCATTGAACCAGTTTTAAATAAAAGAACTCGAAAAGAAAATATAGACTTATTTACACATTTTTAAATTCATATCAATAAATAGGTACGTAAGATATGCAAACATCATATTTTCAACTGTATAGAGTGTGTATCTTAGACGTAGTCACAAAGAAATTGTACCCTTAAAAAATAATGATCAACCGATGGGAATAAATTCAAACCACTACTTAGATATTAAGTATATAATACAACACAATAAATCGGGCTGCAAGATACATATGTACATATATTGACTTCAGTCCCATCTGCAATAAAGTTCAAGCTCTCAATGATAAAAAGCTGTTTTTTCCATAGTAATATGTACTTACTAGAATATTATTCTGCTGATGATTGATCGCACTTACTAAAATTTAAGTCTGCTGATTGACCTTTTTTTAATATTAACCTCCCAATTTGACATGATTAAACAAAATTTTATTAAATCTCAAATGATTTCTTGAAAAAAAAATTAGTTTTTTTCAATTTTATTTTTCAATATATTTTTTTTTCAAATGACATAAGACTCTTAGTTTTTTTAAAAAAATTAATATTAATTAAAAAAATTATTTTAATTAAATAAAAATATATTTCAAATCCCAGAATAAATTAAATAATTTCAAGCAATAATTTCTTCTGTGCAAGCAAAGGATATCAATATACAGTGCGAGACAAATGTATTTAAATGTTTGTTGGCATAACATGGGGATCAGTGAGTGTAGCGTTTGGTTTTCTATAAACGAATTTAGGTACATCAGGTCCAAAAAAATTAATTTTAAATTTTTCTGCCTAAACTAAGTGATTTTAATCATCAAAAACTAAAATTGGGAAATAAAATTATAAAACAAACACTTACACAACTTTGTATCGCACAAAATGTCTAAGTCAAATTTAGTCGGCTATATCTCTTTAACTAAGCACTAAATCAAAAAAATAAGCTCAATATAAAGTGGCCTACATTTTCGTGTTCGTTTTGTGTTAGTTTGTTTTTTTGCAAAAAAAAAAAAAAACATTTCAATCATTATAATATTGATCATGTGCAATATGATGCTTTTGATTATAGTTAGATTTAAACGTGTTTTCCTTGTTTTGTATTTTTCAGTTTTTTACTGCCTAACAGTTGCGAGGTTTTCATAAATTTTACGAAAATTACATTTTTCATAGACACTAACACTCTTACATTGTCAGATGTGCATAAAACATCATATTCAAGCTTTCATATAGTATATGGCTTGTGAGAGATAGTTTTAATGTTTCTGTGGGCTTTTAACAAAACAACTTATTTTGAATATTCAAATATTTCAGAAATTAAAAAAATAAGCAACAAATTGAAACACATTATAATTTAAGATGGTGTCTAATTACGGCATTCAAACGTGATCGAAATTTAAAAATTCTTATTAGAATCTCTATACCTAAAGAACAGCGAATCAATCGATCGAGTTAAATTTCGATCGATATCGAATGTAGTGATTCGGCCCCTGATTCTTCTGGTGCAAGGATAAGTGTAAACAATGCAGAATTTTGCGGACTTTTGTCAAAAAAAAATTTATATTATGTCAATATTAAATTATTTATTTTAATGTTTTAACGGACCTCGAGCTCAAAAAAAAATTTTAAATGAGAAAAAAAATGTAACGGTCGAATAATAGGAAAATATATAAAAAAATATTTTAATAAAGGAAAAAAAAAGAAGTTAATAAATATTTTAATGTTTTTACACCCAAAGTTAAAACCAAAACTAATGCAGCTGACTTTGCATTCATGCTAGAAGTTTAATAAAACCAGTTTTCAACTCACAATTTGTCTAAAGCGAAAGCCCAGAAATTAAATTTACAACAATTAGGTTAGGTTGAAAAGGAGGGGCACTTAAAGCCCAAATCTGCGACAGGTATGCACTTATGCCCAATTGGCATGTTGTGCGCTCTATATGAATAGAATAGTTAGAATAGAAAGATAGTAGAAGAGAAAGAGAAGCAGACCAGTCCAGAGTCACTGGCGGGAATCTAACCCGCAACCCCCAAACTAGCAGACCAGACACTACTGACTAGTCAACCAGGGCACCCCGGATTTATTTTAATATTTATTGTACACACTGTACATCAGCTGTTTTTGTATGGAAAACTAAGCAATTTTTACAATGCTCTCCAAAATACTAATGACTTTATATAAATATTTTAAAACATGGAGGTACTTTTTTTATTGTTGCTATTGCATCCATTGATTTTAAAATTAAATTATTTTATTGGTTTAAATACTTCTTTATTGACACTTTTTAAACATTATCAGCTGTCTTTAAACTTTTGAACTTGGTAGCACTGAATTTGCTACACCGAAAACAAAGTTGCATTTGATAAAATCTACTTAATGCCATGTTCACACGGCAATATGAATCTTGTGGTTCGCTCTCTGTATTTTCAATGCGAACCCTGTCGTTAAGACGATAGTTCTTGTTTCACTTTGACATTTTATTTATTTTATTATTTTTTTTTTTTTAATTATTCAACGCGTCTTTTTGTTTTTTCTGAGGTTTATTGAAGCACAGTCTGTGATGCAAGTCATTCTTCTCTCTTCGAGATTCGCAACAAGATTCAAAATGAAACATGAAGATTCGCTCTCAAAATTTTGTATGGTGAATCTTATAGATTTAATCAAGATTCGGTCGCGAGCCTTGAATGAGAGAGCGAACCTCGAATTTTGCTGTCCGTGTAAACATGCTATAAAATTAAATCAAAAAAGCTTTCAAGATAGTTTTAACGAAATTATTTTATATTTAAAAAATCAGGTTTTAATTATTGGTTTTAACATAAAAATCAAATATGGCATTAAAACATTAAGTGTGTGTGTATAAATTTTTGGCATGATATATTTTAAACTATAATACGTAAAAACATGCCGTGTAGTGCAATCAAGCCTCTTGCAAAGTTTACTTTTATGCTTTGACAACTTCAGCTTTTACTTATCTCAACTTTAGCTGTTTTTGCCAACAGTCCACAGATTTATTTTCACTATTTTATTATTATAATATTTTGACATGCATATTTCCTGCCAAATTGCATATACAAAATGCATTTTAAATGCACACTTTCATATGCTACTCTTTTGCATATGTTCTCTAACATTTTGCGCATTTTATGCATCTTTTGCATATATGTTTATTAAATTGGAGATATTTTACACAATGCCACAAATATTTCAGCATCTGCCGCTTCAAAAAAAATAAGGTTTAGGACTGCAAAAATATTTGTTTTCATTAATAATTGTGGACAAAAGTGGCTTGTAGGAAATGTATACCAGAAATTTTAAATTTCAAAATTCCCTTCCTTCAAATATTAGAAATATAATAAAAACTTAATCACACTATTAGAAAAAGATATAAGCAACATTATACCTTTATTACCATTGACTTTTGTAAATATATTCCAACTGGATTACATTTATGCCAGCGTATTTAGTCATACCGACCCAAACATAAGCCTCTTTTGTGTTTTTAGATCTGTGTTGGTATGTGTGTAAGTACATCCACTAGTATTTTTTTTTTTTTTTTTGGTTAGATTACTCACCATGACTATTTTATTTTTGTGTGTGCTTTTTTAAAAAATTTAGTTTAATTAAGTGAATTTTATTCATACACAACCACTACAACAAATTCAAAACAAACAACTACTACACATACTTCTATGCGTTTGTTAAACTCATACACACATTCACATTTATTTAGCAGTTGAACATTTAATATGAATTGCATGAATTTCAAATCAAAATGCTATTCTAGACCAGAGATTGTTGATCATATGGGCTGGAACTAAACATAATAGTAACGTGGCAAAAGGACATTAGTTGAATTTACTACTAAATCCTTTAAATTCCCCCTTTCCTTAGCTACCCATCTGTTTTTTTTTTTGGTTTAAAACGCACTTTAAATTTGAATAATATTTAGTGTATAGTCACTGGAGTTTTTTTTTTCTTTTTTGTTTAAATACCCAATTTTATATGTTAATTAGTTATTATGCCGCTTTAAATGACTGGCAGTGAGTGTTGTTTACTAATTTGTCTGTTAAACTAATTATAATATTAAATAAATTTGTTAAATAATATTTTATGTAAATAAAGCAAAATTCATGTACTAGTATAATGAAGTGTTAGCTTGAAAATAATATTAAAAAAAAAAACAGACTAAAAGGAAAATAACCGATATTACAGTCGAATGAGTAGTTAGTTCTTCCATATTGTAGTCTATTCCTTATAGTTTTTAACTTAAAAGATTTGTTCATCAATAGACTTATCCCCTATTTCCTGGTTTAGTTAAGAGCCCTAAGAACAATTAAATCTCGTACACCTCCACTAGCCTAGTTCAGAGATGTTCTCAAGAAAAAAAAAATAAAGAAAAAATATTTAGCGTTATCCTCCGTATTCCATCAGAAACAAAGGTTACCTGAGTTCGTGAAAAAATTTGCCGATTTCATTCAAGACAGTCCTTCGGCAAGTGTTTCGAGGTCGTCCTCGTCTTCGGGGACCTGGAGGATTCCACTTTAGTGCTGCGTAACAGTGTTTGTTGTAGGGCTTCCTGATCGTGTGACCCAGCTATATATATTTGCGCCTTGTGTTTATGTATTCTTGCCTTGTGAGTTGAAAGAGGTTTTCATTTTAAATTACTCGAGGCCACCAGATCTTAAGTAGTATATTGCGCAGGCATCGCTTAGTAAAAACTTGTAGCATCTGCTTTACCTCAGCACTGACTAGCCACATTTCGAAACTGTACAGTAGCATAGACTTGACGCAGGCGTTATACACTTTGATTTTTATTGAAGTAGATAATTAATTTTAGCGCAAGATTTAATGTAAACAGACGAAAGCAGCGCGTTCTATATTTTTGCTGTTTTGAACGTCTTGTGTGGCGCCGCCCATAGGGGTATTTATGCTACCTAAGTAGCCAAAGTCATTGACATTATCTATAGCTCCGTTGTTTACTTTAATAATGTAAGATGATCTATAAGATTTGATGGAGCTCACTTTGGAGTTTGTTACGTTGATGTGCAATCCCGCTGCCGTGGCTGTAGAGCATATGTTGCTTGTTTAAAGCGAATAGAACTATGTCATCAGCATAGCCAAGGTCTTTATTAAGAGACAGACATTACTGAATCTGTATTTTAATGTTACCATGTCCTTTCACTATCGAAATGCATTGTGCTGTGTCTTCTGTCAACCTAGTTTCTAATTTGTTGTGTTTCGGGTTCACCTGACTTCTTTGACGCCATCCACCATTCTTTCCATTACTTCAGTAGATAATCTTAATCTTTTTTCTTTATTTAGTTAAAATAGTATGTGTTAATTGCTTGTCTCGTTTTAGTTATAGTCTTTTATATATACAGGCTCAGCCAAAAGTCACCATGAAGTTTAAAAGTATAAAAACTTTTATATTAATAAATTGTTTTCCAGATCGTATAAATAACAGCTGGAGAATAAACAATAAAGAGTTTCACAACTGAACAAAGAACCAAAATAATGGAATTTCATTACTTAAATCAGAGATCAATTATTTTAACGCAAACAATATACCACACATAGATAAATGTCAGAATTTTGCCTTCCAACAGCAATAATTTGTTGCTTAGTTCATCGTCACCACCAACACGGAACCATAAAAGATAATGTTGAACGTGTGAAACAAAGTATTAACGATAGCGGAAAACATCTACCTAAAGACATCTTGCTTAGCTAGGATGGGCTTTTACGATACTACGGCACATTGTAAAAACACATTTACTGTTATTCCCATATAAGTTGCAACTTGTGCAGTTCATCGGGAAGATCTAAATTTTGCACCAAAATTTAAACATTTGGTCAGATATGAAATCAACTTTTCTGATAATCTGAATATGTGTAATGAAACTCATTTTAAATTGAATGCCTTCATTAATAAGAAAAAAAAGTTCTGGGGTTCTGAGGTTCCCAAAATCATCAACATTCATCAACACCAGCTACACCCCATTAAGTGTACAGTATGGTGTCTAAATATATTATTGGACCTTACCTCTTTGATGAAAATGGAAGTGATGTAACCGCAAATTGTTGCGGTTTATTATAAAACATATTTTATATCCTGCTCTTGAACACAAACCTCAGATGTTATCTCAGAAGCATAAAACAACTGCCCAAAAACACGGCACTTTTAATAAAAAATTTTGGAGAGAGAATAGATATCAGAAATATTGTAATAAATTTATCAATATGTTCGCCAGATTTGTCAGCACCTGACCATTTTATTTGGGGTTATTTGAAGGTGCGGGTATATGTTAACAAACTCGAGAAAAGGCCAACATTTAAAAAAAAAATTAAGCCCTAGAGTCAAAAATCTTTAAAGATGTTATGGATAATGCTCTAACATTTTTGTGCAGCTGAAAACGGGGACTATTTAACTAACAATACTTTAAATATTTAGTGCAAAAAATTTCCGTTTTCTAAATTTAATAATCTGAAAAAAAATAATTAAAAACTATATGAACCGGAAAAGTTAATAAATTTGTAAGCCACATAGTGATTTTTGGTCAACTCTGTATGTATGCAAACAATTTACAGAAATACATCACTAACGAAAATAGATATTTGGGCAGCAAAAGTATCGTCTATAAAGTACAATTCCTAACGCGGCTCTCTAGAAAACCTATTCTCCCAATGCAGGATAATTGCAAATAACATGCTTCCCAGCTCATGTCATAAGACTGACCATGCCATTAACTCCAATCTACCGCTTTCACTTAAAGTGTGATTGCAGTGTCCAAAAATAAAAACAGATAATATCTTTAGGCCCTTCCTATCTATGGAAAGGAATCGTTAAGATTTGGCTTAATGACCTAGAAAACAAAGCAGTATAACTTGTTGTGAATGCTAGGACGTTTGAGGACATCAAACATTAACAAAATATATCATTAGCTTCCTTTAACTTTCTTTGCTATACGAGAGGTTATAAATAAGTACTTTTCATTTATTTCTAATTTTTGATGTATATACACTGTTACAGATAAGTCAGTCAAGTACAGAGATCAGTCAGAAGTCCACTAAAGAGTCTAGTGTTTTGTCTACTCTGTAGACCATTCTATAGCTCAACTTATAGTAGAATTTAAAGACTAGTCTTTAGTAAAATTTAAAGTTTTTATTATATAAAAGGAATTCCTTAGAATTTTTTTATATAAAAAGGAATTTTTTAGAATTTTTTTATGACCCGAAATCAAAAGCAATATAATCTTGTAATTGCTAAGACTATTAAGGACGTTAATGCATGTCAACATCCCGGCTACACTGACAACATAAGTCATTAGATTATTTAAGAACTCTTTGCTATCTAATAGGATATAAAGAAGTGCCTTCCTCTTATTCCTTATCAGAGATTGAAAGCCACAGTCAAGTACATAGTTCAGCTTAAAATCTTCAAAAGAAGGAAGTCTTTAGACCAGTTTATAATCAAGTCTAAAGAACAGTGTAAAGTAAAGTCTATTTAGCAGAGTCTAAAGCTCAATCTATAGTAGAATCCATAGCATTATTCTAAAGTAGAGTCTATATCCCAGTCTATAATAAAGTCTAGAGCACAGTCTATATCAGAGTCTATGATAAAGTCTGAAGCCCATAGATTTATTTGACAGAGTGATGGCGTACTTTCTTCACGAATTCTCCTCTATATCACCTCTGTATCGCTGTATCATTTAACAGGGTAGGCTGGTTTTATGCAATATCCCTCTTTTAGTTGCTATAGTCCATTGCTTATACCAGAGGGCAAATTACGGCATTCGCACAGGATCGAAATTTGAAAATTCTTATTAGAATCTCTATACGCAAAGCACAGCGAGCTCGTTCGTTCGAGTAATATTTCGAACGATATCGAATGCCGTAATTCAGCCCCAGATTTTAGTCCAATATAAAGATTATATATTCTAGTCAACAGTCTGTTCCATAGTTGTTTACAATCTAGTCTTTAATAGAGTATATTTTAAAGTATTTTATTCCATATTCTATTCTACAATAAAGTCTAACAATTAGTCAACATTGCAGGTCCAAAATATTGCATTTCAATTTAGTAATTGAATTTTTACTGTATTGTATTCGAATGTGTTAATAAATAAAATATATTAATTAAAAAATCTTCATTACCCCTGCCCTTCCCTAGTAAGCAATAGTCCCCTTAAGTTTATGTTTTTCTTTTTATTTATAATCATCTAATTTTTCTTTTGTTTTAACTACAAATCTAAATTTAACGCCATAGCATGTCAACACAATTGTTGTTAATTTCTTTAAATGAAACAACAATACTACACACAGCAAAACGACGTTGAATTTATGACCATGTTGCACACGTAAAATCTAAATTTACGTACATAAACAACATAACAAATAGAAATAACAACAAACAACAACGGCCAAAAAACCTGTAAAAAAACAAACAATTTTACTACGGGTAAGAAAGGAAATTTCGTTAATACTTAAACGCTTGCCAAAGCCAATTCAAATTCAAATGGTGGAAATAATAGAAAATCGCTGATTGTAGCTAGAGAAATTCGAAGAAGTGTTTTTCTATTTGACTGGTTACTGGTGTAATGTTTACTTTGTATTGTAATTTATTTCATTGTGTTCTTTTGTTTTTGGCGACTTCCGTTTTCCGTTCGAGTACTACACACACCAAAGGATAATTATCACACACACACAAACACAATTATGAGGTCTTTAAAGGCAAAAACAACACAGACACAGTTTGTCGTAAATGCATGATGGCTTATGTTTCGTATTTGTGTTTTGCTTTAATACGTTTGTTTTTTTTTTTTATTTCAAAAGGGTCATGGAAAGAATATTGTACAAGAGCTTAATGAATATTTTATATATTTTAGTACCCTACTGTTACCTTTAACAGGGGCTGAAACTAAAATCTCAAATTAGTTTTATATAATTTTAATGTGTTTCCTCTTTTTTATTTGTTTTTTACTTTAAAAATTTTTCAATAATACCTTTGTGTTCTATATTTTAAAATTTTAGAAAATTTTTAAAAATTACTTAGACAATTTTTTAATTGTGTCTAATGTCCTTTTTTATAAAAAAAGTAGGGCATTTAAAAATCGCTATTTTTGGTTTTTTTTTTCTTCAAACTCACCTCCACATATTTCACTTACTCTGACCGGTGTACGTCCTATGTTGTCTGCATTTCTAAAACGAACGTTTTCTTTGAGGGGAGGTATCCAAGCTTCACCCTTATGTCATTTATGGCTAAATGTACAAAATATTTCTTGTTTAACAAAGACCAACTTGAAAAGAGTAATTTAACGGGCTTTTTATTACACAGAAATAATAAAAGACGACAAATAAGAGGTTAATTATGAGACGTACACTTTCGGCTTCAAAATAATGTTTTATTAAATATAAATGGACATTTTTAAAAAGAATTTAAGAAATATTTATTAAAAAGGCATTTATTGAAATTTTACCTCTCACTTACATACTAAAGCCTTCATCAAATCAAAATATTTAATAAAATTAATTATTTCAATTTCTTAAAGCACAATATTAAAGCATACTTTTAGGGACTTTACTTCCATTATATGAAAAATATATTTTTTTATATTCAATTAATTCTTGCATTAAAAAGCTTACCTATCTAAATATATATTGCAAACAATTACATAAAATCTATTTAGGTTTTATTTGTTACTAGTTTTCTTTTGATTTGAATAAAGACAATTTAATTAAAATTAATTTACTAGCATTGTTCCATCTTTAAAGCCGTAGAGAGTTTTGATTTATACGATTTGAAAAATAAATAACGCAATTAATAAAAACGCATAATACAAACAATAAAAATAACAAACGAAAAACGTTTAAATACAACAATTAATAATGAATTATGTTAATAGACCTATAAAAAAGCGAACAGTTGAAAACAAATTTTTAACAACAACATTAAAACCCAAAGCAAAACAGTGAAGAGCCAAAGTTGTACATGCGCTGGAATATGAAAAAACCTTGAGCAAACGCTGTTTATCGAAAAAGTATAAAACGGATGCTTGACAAATTTTATATTTGAAAACAAAAAAAATAAATATATTTTTATTTAAAAAACTGAAAATTTTTCTTAATTATAATTAAATGGAAACTTAAACAAATCTACATGTTTATTTTTTCTGAGAATTTTTAAATTAGAGCAGATTACTATTGATAGACTGTGTTATTTATGTTGTTAAATAGATCAAATATCGTGTTTATTACTTTTTCACTTATTGCAAATTACCCTTAACGAATTACGCCATTGAGTAGCATATGGGCATTTCCATGTCATCGTATGTGACTTTGGACTCCTATAAAGTGGAGTAATTTTTGCAAAAGTAAAAGTAACTGATACAAAATTAGATCTTTATGTTCCATTCAAAGGGTACTTTATTAAAAAAAAATTTATTATATTCCAATCATTGCTGTCTAAAATATCCAGAAAAATAAGAATATGTCGTACGTGACATAATACAGAAGTGATTTTAAGGTATTTATAGAAACATAAAAAATCTGTGAATGTTGGGAGGTATTTTTTCTTTTTTAAATTTCTTACACTAAACCAAATATTTTTCATTTAAAATCCATCATACTTAATTGAAAACAATCTTTAAATGATCTAAATGATGATAATAAGTTCAAGTTAATATCGTTCGTGACATATCGTACTTAATTGAAAACAATCTCTAAATGATTTTATAATAAATTTAATTTTCTATCATTCGTGACATATCGTGCGTGTCAGATTTTTCTCTAATAGTATTCTTAGGTAATAAAATTTATATTATGTTAAGAAAAAAAGTTAATTTGTAAATTAGGTGTTCTTGGGCCAGTTCAAATACGAATGACGGAGACAAATAATGTTTTTTCACTACGTACGTGACATTAAAATAACATCCAAGGGAAATAAAAAAAAATACCGTTAATTGGAATCTATATTTTCTTTTTTCTTATGAATCTTGTTAATTGTTGTTGTTACCTTAATTTTAAAACATATTTATAATTACAATTTATTTTTACAATTTAGTCGCTAAAAAAATAGTTGATTGCAATTCTTTAAAACAAGTCAAAGAGATAACCAGATTAAACTTTTATTATTGCTCTTAAAATAATTTATTAAGCTCTTAATACCTGCGCGTAATGAAATTTTAGTGTTTTTTTATCAATAAACTTATATTGAAAAACTCTAAAGAGTTTTATTTTTACAGTCGTGGTTGACATATGGAAATACCCATATGTAAGTAGTAACATTTAATAAGAAAACCTAATACATTTACAACTTTAATCCAAGGCAATTTCAAATCAAACAAGACTCATAATTCTTTGACGTTAGGAAACAAAATCTTAAGTTAAATTTCAGTTTAATTCTTTTAATAAGGTTTTACTAAAATTTTGTTCACTTTCGTTTATATCTGACATATCTGCTTTAAATCATAAAGATTTTCTCTTTAGGCAATAAATCAGGAAAACTATTTTGTTTGTTATATAAACCAATTTGTTTGATATTTTTTTTTTTTTTTGTTCTAAAAAGTTAATAATATGTGTTTTGTTGTTGTTTTTTTAGGTTTTAGTAAAGTTTTTTTTCTCCTTAAGAATTTATTTTTTTTAATAATATATCTAATTCAAAATATTTTATTTAAATGATCTATTTTGTTTTATTTTTTTTATTACTTAAAAAAACAATTGCTCCTTACTGTATAATTCATAACATCCATTCATAACATTTACATATTTAGAAAGACAATGGGCCTTGAAACAACAACAGCTCATTCAGTGTTGTCAGCATTTGTATTTCTTAAAATATTCAAAGTTAACTTAAAGGCAAGTTATATTCTTACAGGCGTATGCAAACGCGAATTTCAACAACAAAGCAACTTTATCGTAGTTGTTTTCTATTAAAAATAATTTGTTCAGCAGAGATGGAACAATTGCCACAATACTTTTTTAAAAAGGCTCGCTTAAGAGATTGTAATTTATCTAAAAATCCACTTAGATAATTAATTTTTTTTTTGTAAATTTGCCTTTGTTTTCTTTATTATATTTTAATAAATTGTATCTAATGATTTTTTTATCAATTTAGTTTTAAGGACACGGCGAAATTTATTTTAATTTTTCTTTTTTATTTTTCTTCGAAACTACTTATTCAATTTCTTAACTTTTTTCATTAATACTCTGGGTCTATCCTCCGAACTGTCATAGGCTACATTTCTGTTCTATTTTTTAGGTAGGCGTGGTACATTTCATACAAATTGAACACATTTTATGACATATTTTGAGAATATTCCCTTCAAACTTTGTACGAGTTATTTTGATAACAATTTCCTTATTAGGGGAAAAAATGAATACGAGTAAGGCTGGCGGTATGGTATCTTCCATCGAAATAAAATACATTTGATGTCATATATAGGAAACTATAATCGAAATTTAGTTAAAACTTTGTACGAGCAATTTCAACGACAATTTCCCTATTACAGTTAAAAATGGTTACGATCGGAACAGAGATAGTGTTATCCTCCACGAATGAAATACTCTCTGTCATCAACCAAAAAGCCGAATTAAAGATCGCTTTAAAATATAAAGATAAAAAATTACACATACAAATATAAAACACATACATTTATAAATTAAATATAAATAAAACAATAAAAATTTGCTGGTGGGTGTATCGAAGCGCACCGGGTTAGCTGGTATTAAAAAAAATCGTTTTGATAAAAATTGATTAAGACTTAAGTGGCAAAATCTTTTTTATGGTCGTGAATTTTGGTTTGATCTAAGAAAACATTGCTAAACCAATCATACGGGTTTAAAAAAACTCCGTGAATAAAACATCCTAAAAAAATAGAGAAGGGACTAATATTCCATTATTTAAAAACACTTGATGTTAGAGTTTGATCTTTTTTAATTTTATTAATTATATTTACAGATCATTTCTTTTTTTAAATCATCCATATTGTGGGACATCTTTTTTGTGCGCTTCAACTATCTTTTCACAAGAGCCCAACAGCTGTCCACTGGTCTTAGCTTCGGACAATTTGGAGGATTGGCCTCTTTAGGTACAAAATCTTTGTTATTGTGTTGGTGACACTCCAGAGCTTATTACCATAGCAACCTGATATCAACTAGAGCCAAAAATATGTAGACACACAGTGCTCTCTTAGGAAAGTAAGAAAACCTTTTTGATGTACTTACATATGTATATATCTTTACCTTTAGAGCTCACTGTATCAAATTATTTTCTTATTTTTTTTAATATTCTTAACCCTTCTAATATCTTGTAGAACTTTTTTTCTTCCCGAATCAAATTTCCTTTCCATAGTTAAATTATCCTGATACTGTTTGATAACATTGGAAGGAGTTTGGAAAACCATTAATTTTTTTGACCAATTTATTGTAGAATTTTTGGAAAATGTTTTAATAATTTTAGCACGTGCTTTTTTTGCTATTAAACTTACAACTAATCAACATGGTTGCAATTCATTATAATAACTGACATATTTTTTAAAGATAACTAGATAAAAAATGTTTAATATTGCTTCCGAAAAAAATTTAAAAGTCCCAGATGCCCCAAATGTTATTATTAAGTAACGCTGCTGATTAATATTTTTTATATATTTTGTATGTATTATTTTGTACTCGATGTTTTTGCTATAATTATAAGTGATTTGTTTTATTGAAAGTCATGTCTTGTTATGTTTATTATATTTTTTATATTAACACTAAAATTTAGTGTTTGAAAGTACAGTACACTCACGGTAACGTGAACATCGTCTAACGTGAACACCGCCTAACCTGAACAAGCTTTTGTTTACGTTGACTACTGTGTAACATAAACAAACTCAAAAAGCTCTATACCTTGAACCATTTTTTTCACTGCAAATGTTTTTTAAGCATGTAGACATTACTGAAATATTTTAAATTCGATTTTTAAAATTTAGGGAATCTCGTGTGTGTATCCTCCAAACTTTTTTTGTATTTTTGGCATCGATATTAGAAGTATTTCTCTTATGCGAAGCGTTAAGTCAGTCACCATGAGTGTTAAAAAATCTTGATGCTTGGAGTTTAAAGTAAAGGCAGTCTTCATGGATAGTTTGCAAAAAGGAATCTCGTGATCTTGTAATGAATTATATATAATAAACTTAGTTTTATATTTTAAAAATACAAATAATAATATAAATTTAAGTTAAAGCGTGTAAAACAAACAAATATTGTCAAAATTTATATTTTTCTCATGAAACTCGACAATCGCTAAAGTGAACAATTTCGCGAACACGAACTGCTTTGGTTTGAATTAGTTCACGTTAGCGCGAGTGCACTGCAGTATGAAATAAAATACATAATATTAGGAACATTTTGCTCAGCTCTTTAGAATTTACATCTGATTTATTCTGTCGTCTAGCATTCGAATATGAATCCAATCTTAAATGTTACACTCTTGCAAAAATGGAATTGGTGCTATGGACAAGGAATATCAGCATTTTAATACGCTTAAATTCAAAAATAAGCCAGCCGTTTGTGTTTATTTATTTATTTATTTATTTAGGTCTATGGATTCAAGATCCTTACAGACTTTTAGAAAGTAAAAATAGTTAAATACTTTCAGTTATTCAAGATAAAAATTATTTTATACTTTGCAATATTAACATTTAAAGAAAAATCAGCATATTGATAAAATTTATTAAATTCAGTACAAATTCTTAAAAATGGATTGTAGTTGGCATAATTTCTTCTGAAAACTTTGACAGATAGTGGATAAAAATAACGTGTAGAACGAGATGGTACATTAAAAGAGATTTTGGAAATCAAGAAATCAGAGCATATATTTCCCGTTATTAAGTTGAGAACAAACGAGACATTTAGCATTTATTGTTCCATTCCCCTTGTAGCCTTATACCACATTCCCACACTCTTTCAATAAGTAAGTTATTTTATATTTGACTAACAAGATATTCTTTAGGAATAATTTATATGGCGAAACAATGTTTTCAAAGTCAGCTAGTAAGTGTATAAAAAAAAAACTAAACCCAAAAGCACTAAATGAACAACACTGGACTCATTAGTTAAAATAAAAGTTATGACTCTGTTTATTTGTCATTACAACAATATTATTGTTTAATTTAGCGTCATTTACTGAAAAGAAAATCATTTAATGTTCTCGTATTCACTAATATTTTTTTTTTGTTTCTTGCGGGGGCTCTTATCTTCTTTACTGATTTCATGTCATTAACATTGCATGTTTAAATTGTTTGAAAATTTCTTCCGTTAATAAAGTTTGCTTTGTTTTCTTTTTTCTTCTTTTTTAGTGGTCTATTCAAGATTTCGCGCTATAGAGGGGGAGGCTTGTAGAGGTGATTTTGTTTTATTTTTGTATGTCACGCACGCACTTGTTGTGATATAGTTTTTATCGTATTTATTCATTCATTAAATTTCAGTTTTTTTTTACTTTTTTGCTAATAGCCTGAAGGTTTTGTAATCGTAATTTATTTACTGATAACTTTTCAATAAGTCTAATTTATTTTTTATAAACTTTTAATGTCGATAATTTTATCTGTTATTTTTAGTCATAGCGTAGAAGTGACTATAAACTTGTAACGAAATTTTCTTTCGTCTTTTTAATAATGAAAAGATATTTGTTGATTTCATAAGGTATCCTAAGTGTCGTATTGGAATAATGCCATAATTTTTCAAATTTTTTTAAATATTTCATTTAACATAATGTCCTGAATACATAAGATACCTCATATATAAGAGGCAACGGTTTTCTGCCTGCTCTTATGATATTCGAGCACTGTTTTTACCACAAGTTTTTAATCATCTGTTAAATAAAACATAATTATACCCTTCACACAGTGAAAAAGGGTATATATAGGTTTGTCATTCCGTGTGAAATTTTTACAATTTTTATTTCCGACCCCATAAAGTATATATTTTCTGAAAGCTTGTGAATAGGGGAGTCGATTAAGCCCTGTCAGTCTGTCCGTCTGTCCGTGTGTATGTTGAAATCAACTTTTTGAAGCCTCCCGATATCGACTGGACCCGGGTGAGGTATTACAATATCAGAAATACTCGGGAGTAGATCGGTATTGAAAATCACAAACATCAGTACATAAACAACTGAGATATGAGCAAAAAAAACACGACCACCTCGATTTTTTTTCACAAAAACAACATTACAACAACAACATACATACATACAAACTTGTATATTGGTTAAGGTAAACGTGGGATCGAATCCCAGCTGAGCCCAAAAAAATTTTTTTATTTTTTTATATTTTTTTTTTTAATTTTTATTTTTTATTTAATATATTATTTATATTTTTATTATTTTTTTTTTTTAACTTTTTTTTTAAATTTTTTTTAAATTTTTTTTTATTTTTTTTAACATACATACGTTAATTTTTAATTTCACAATGGGATGTTTTTATATATATATGTTTTTTATATGAATGTACGTATTTCATATGAGATGAACGGTGATACAAACTACTGTTATTGCATGACTACACGTTGTGAAGGGTATATAAGATTCGGCACGGCCGAATATAGCGCTCTTACTTGTTTTATTTAATACGTGTTTAAAGTTGTATCTTAGTTACAAATTTATTATTGTTTTCTATATACTTACATAAGTTTTTGCATAATATGCTGGCATTTACTACCGATTTTTATTCTGAGAAATAAATAACTTTAAAGAGGGTGGACATTAACGTGATTTTCAGTAAAAGTTAATTATTTGTTTTGGTCAGTAAGCGTATTGACTTTGCATACACAAAAAAAGATAAATATAAATTTCAATTACGAAATTAATACTAGTAATTAAAGAATTGTTTGATTTTGCTTCAATCATTAATGATACTATAAATTAAATAAAAATTTATATGTAGTTGTTAATGAAAAATATCAATTTAAACAGTATTAAAAAAATTTATAATTCCCTAATTTTTAAAAATTATTTTAATTAATTTAATCATGCCTATAATTGAAAATTGCGATTAATATAAATATAGCATTTATTGTATTGGTAATTTATAATATTTAAACTGTTTTAAATAAGGTTACCCAAAAAGAAAAAAATAATTTTTTTAATATTTTTTCCTAACATATATTTTAATTACATTTCATTACTTATATAATAATAGTTTAGTATAAGATTTAGGGTTCCACAAGTACACATAATATACCATAACAATTGCCGGACTTCTGAAAATAATTGGTAGCATCAACGACCTAGACATAATGAAATATTTACCGGTTAAAAAAGCATGATCAGGCAGAGTGTAGACTACTACTGACTTTCCTATTAAAATGAGAATCTTGAGGAATATACCAGAATACACGAAATATTGGCTTTGGAAACATCTAGAATGTAACTGAAACATTCTTGTATATTTAAAACAAGCCATATTTATTATATGTATGTATGTGTGCACCTACCAGAACTATCTCTTGTAGATTGTCCACTATTTTTTATTATTCTGCTCCTTGAATAACAAATATTTATTCATTATTTAACCTTCGAAATCAAATTTTCAAAAAATGTCATTTAAAATAACATTTTGTATTTTTTTAACTGAAAAGATTCCCAATGTTTTTTGGAAATTAATTAAAATTTTAAAAACAAGTCAAAAAGTCAATTAATTAAAAAAAACTTAAGCAATATTTTTTCTCTGTATAATATTCCAAAAAAAAAAATATTTTTTTTATGTCTTTTAATTCCTAGAGCAGCAAAACTCTCATATTCTTGCAGTATAAAATTTGTGTTTAAATTCTTTGTTCAGTTTTAGGATGTTCTTATGTTTAACGTTACTTTGCGGTCTACTCTAATAACGGTGGGTCAATTTCAAATTTAAATATGGTGCAGAAAACCTCAAGAATACTCTGTTTTATCAGAAAATTTTAACGTTACTATTGGTGTGTTCACAAGAAGTACTTACTGTCGTGCTGACATAATTTTCAAAACTAAGAAAAAGTAATGTATGTTTTTTTTGAAAATATGAAATTATGTAGGCTCTGCGTAAAATAAAATAAAAATGAAAAATCGCTGAATGGCCAAAAAAATTTAGGTTCTTATTCATAATTAGATTTTAGTTCAGATTTTAAGTGTAATTGAATCGTAAAAATAATTAAACATTTTCATAATATTAATATAAAATATGACCCAAATTTTTTAAATAATTGTGCATTTTTTAATGTTGCTCCAAATATGGTTTTTACCCTCAAAAATTAGAATTCAAATAAAAATTAA
Organism: Phyto melanocephala; assembly: GCA_941918925.1. Taxonomy (NCBI): domain Eukaryota; kingdom Metazoa; phylum Arthropoda; class Insecta; order Diptera; family Rhinophoridae; genus Phyto; species Phyto melanocephala. The sequence continues at coordinate 10,213,850 of OW799236.1, read as the reverse complement.
AATAAATATTTAAAATTTATTTTTCAACTCTGATCACTTTATACCGATTTAAAATATTAACTCCCCGATGAAATTTGATAACCTTTTATTTAAAAATCCTATGGCTAGACGCAGAGAAATTAAATTTCCATAGATTATGGAATAAAATCTTATTACTTAATATACTGGGTTAAGTTTTTTTTTCAAGAATGACCTATCGCGTTCTATAATTTTGAATAAAAATTTTGTTATGAATAGAACATCACTTAAAGTTATGCCCATGAATGCTTAAATTAACTTAATAGCACATCGATTTCGTGTATTTTTTTCTCTATTGTCTCTACATGTTTAATCTTTATTCTTAATGGCACAGTAAATAGTTCAACGAACTAAAATTTTGAAACAAGCAGAATTAGGAGCCTTGTTGTGCAATAGATTCCAAAGAAAAAGTTTCTCCTGTACAATGATGATGACCTGAATTGGTTAATTCTTTGTGGCATGAAGCAATCAACATTTTTTTCATCAAAATTTTACGCCAAGATTTTGGCCTGCAACTTTATGAGATCGCTGTAAAATCTCCTTAAAAAATTTTTCTTAAGCCAAATGATTATAGTTTATAATTTAACCTGAATATCCTGTTAAGCGAATTGGTTCATCTTAGCCCCAATAGGCATGTCAAACGCAATGACAAAAAACATATAGAGTTATTCGAGGCACTTTTACATACACTAAAAATAAAATTTGTGACCAAATGTCATAAGTCATGCCGATTTTTTATATAAGTTTCTATATTAATGCGGCAAACACCATTATAAATAGGAGGATATGGAATCAGGAAAAAAGGATTACCTTAAAGCTCCTTAAAAAAAACTTGGTCAAGCAAGTTGAAAGCCAAAGTTGGAATGAAAAAAAAAAATGAAAGGATATGGCAATGGATTGACCATGTCTTAATCAAATCCTCATAGAAATCTATTGTAAAGCTCTTAATTATAATCCCAAGATTTCAGGGAAAAAGGATTACCTAAAAGAACCTCATAAAAAAGAAGTAAGATGAAAACCAACGGATAAAGTTGGAATGAATAAAATGGCAAAAAATTAAAGGATATGGTAATAGATTGAACATGTTTTAATAAAATTCCTCGTATAAATCATGGAAAAAGAATTTTCTAAAAACTCCTAAAAAGGAAACTTGATGAATAAGTTGGACACCATCGGAAAAAGTTGAAACGAAAACAAGCTATCGCAGATAAAAGCTTCTGGTAAATATTTTTAGATGTTCTATGCTCTTTAAGGAGTAAAGCGAAACAAAAGTTAAAAGATTACATCAACGGTTATTGCTTGATGCGCTTTATCAAACGGTTAAATCACTAGTTCTTATTTATTAATAAATAAATGAACCTGGAGAGAATATTATCGTCAATGGCTAAAGGTGTTGAGATGGCAAAAAATACAAACTTCCAGAAATGTCAAGTCATATTATATATGCAAAAAAAAACAAGCAAATTTTAATTAACTTGGACGTCATTAAATACTTGAAAAAGTGTTCAAGAATTAAATTTCCGTAATGCGCTATCAGCCAACCTACATGATCGATATCATATTCAAACACTAACGGATTCGACTTATGCTTCTAATAAATTCAATATTTTTTTAAATTTAATATGTTCATTATTATTTCTTTTCTGCATTCCGAATAAAATTATTTTTTTTCGAAATGCCATTTCATTGATGTTGTTTGTAACATCAATTCTATGGCAATTCCAAACAGGACAGGGGAATAATACTTTAATCTATATTATTTATTATACAACCAGTGTAATTTAAGCTGCTTAAAAATAAATTTGTAACCAATTCTTTTTGTGTTTAATTTTTTGTAACTGCAAATTTTATGCAGTGCCCTCATTTTGGTTGCCATTACTGTTGCACATATTTTATTTTTCTGTTAAAATTGAAGAGTTTTTTCTGGGATACTTTTTATATATGCATTTAACGTTTAATCTTTATCTAAGTCAATGTATTATGTTAGTTACGTGTTAATCACATATACGACCTCTAAATTTAGGCTTTAGATATTTGCACATGATAAAACTTTCATAAAAAAATCCTCAGCTTTTTAATATTCATATCATTATTAAATTTCTAACTAAGATCAACTTCATAATTATACTTATTAAAATAATCCTTGTATAAATCTTCAACTTACCCTGCAGAAAAAAAATAACTTGTATGAGGTTGGAAATATACTAGTTGCTTTTAACTTTAAGCTAACTACCTATTTGGTCTTTTTTCATATATCAAACTATCTATCTGAACATTATTTAAGTTGTCAGAGGAGCCCAACTTGTTGACTTAGACAAAGTAATGTTTATTATATAATTTAGTTTTAAGTTTTTACCTAATTGTTTTATTCTAAAAGAGTGAGAATGACATGATATTAATAAGAGTGAAAAATTAAAGCAGTTAATATTTCATTTGTATTTAAAAACAAATAACACTTGAAATATACGATATAAAATCATAGAGAGCTTTATTATCTTTAACATAATATATTTAACGTATACGCTACCTTATCTATTATTTTATTCATTATTATGCACCTTGTTATAAAACTTAATTTGATACACACAACACATTCTGTTGTTATACTTCTTTACCAGCTGTACTATTTACATCAGCACTGACGTCATGGTTGCGATCTAACCTGTTCTGCAAACATCCATAACAATAATATTAGTATATTCTAGAATCAAAAATTGCTAACGCATTAAATGATAATAATTATAATCTTCAATAACAAAAAAAAATTATTCATGCTGTATATAATGAAGAAAAGTGTAACCCTCATTCACATGTGTGGCTCTTGTCTTTAATAAGGGTGGTAATGCTAAACTAAATCTGTAACAATATTTTGACTAATACGAATCTGTCACTTTTGCCATAGTCTCGCTACAACTAGTAATATGAATGTCCCAAACTAGTAACTAGTTAATAACTTAGCTGCAGGGTATGCACACTTATTTACTTAAACATACAATAATTATACACAAAGTCATATAAGAATATTGGAAGGTGTCTACATGTGTGTTTATTCTTTAGTATATCTATTGTAGTTAATAAACAATTAAACTATTAAGATGTATTTTATTAATTTACATTATTATACTTAATTTGACCTGTTTGCGTTTCAACATTTCAAATACAGAATATTTTAGTTAGTAAATATTAAAGCGTATACAATTAGTGTATGCATGTGTAGGCTTCTTATAGATGTGTATATGTATGTGTGTATTTGCAGTTATCATTAATGTGCGTAGGTTTAGGCATATAAATTTGTTTGAGTTATACAAAATTATAAGCTCCATAAATAATGAGTTGCAATAAACTTTAACCTTAAAATTTAATTAACACAACTCTGTACAACACTGAAGTCATATGTAATGAACAATTTTATAAAGACAGTCAAGGGCAAAAGTATATATATTTATTATAGAAATATTAAAAATTTAACTCGAGCTATTTTACCACAATAATATTGGTGTTTTGTGTAATTATTTGTAGAATTTTTGTTCTTAATTTGACTATAACAACAGGTTTTTCAATCATCCAAATAATAAATAACAATTACTATTGCTTTAAAATATTAAAAAATTAATGCAAGGATTTTTTTAAATTCTATAGTGGTACATAATTTTTGCTTTAATTTTTAATTATCCCTTTAGTTTATTTTCTTATTAAAATACTAATAAATGTATGAAAACTTTTACCCTGCACTATACTTATGAATAATATACATGCAAATTTGTTTGTATATGTGCATTTATGTATTAAAGCAAATATTTGCATACTTATATGTATGTGTCTTAGCAAAAGGAGATTTAAAAGATTATTATGTGTGCATACATAAGTACATACATAGAAAATTTCAAAGAGTTATACACACACTCACCCACAAGAAAATTATGATACATTCTTTAGCATAAGTTGGCAGTATTTAATAAAAAAGTTGGAAAAACTTTTACATGCTATAGTAGATTGAATTGAAGTAAGTTAAGATCTAGGTTACACTTAAGATTATCACAACTCTACTTGTATCTATATTTAAGGTTATTAAATCAACTCGACTCATGTCTTCCTAAAGCTAAAATTGTTTTACCAACAGATATTTTCATAATATTATACTTAGGTAAACACTTACAACTACAACAGTAGATAAATATTATGTTTGTGTGATGCTAATACCCAGAGGAAAGTGTAAATGTTAAGAAACGAGTACCATTTTTGAGGGTATTACCACCTTGAAATAATTGTTTAAGGATATTGCTGAATAATATGCTAATAAACTAATACTATAGACAGACGACAGCGTTAATTTGCATTAAAAGCCTTAATTTAAATTAACTATTGAATTATCTCCATTCCAATGTGAATTTAATTTCACGTAAATGCACTAAATCATTTTGAATTTATACTGCATTCAGCAATTTCAATATGGCAACACGGTCGGCAATCAATCAAAAAATTTAAAAATCAAAAATGTAAAATAAAAATAAAAATAGATTCGATATGTTGAAATTTTTTACATATTTTTTGGAATGCCCTTCATTTTAGGTTTAAGTTTTCCATAATACTGGTATTGTCCATCCTAAGCACGTCACTCTCCCAAAAAGTACTGTTACGGTCCTTTAAAAAAAATACCATATACCCACATATGAATTATAACCTCCATGAAAAGATACCATTAAACCTACAAATTTCCACAATTCCCTTTCTCTTATTTCAGAGTGTCCTTCTGCCATCCCAACTTGTAGCAACATGTTCATATTTGTGATTGATTGTGCATTTACAATTTTTACAATTTTTACTAAATGCAATAACTGTCGTCTGTCACAGCAAAATTTTAATCTGCATTAGTGAGATTTTAATGCAAATTAACGCTGTCGTCTGTCTATTGTATAAATGAAACAAAAACGGAAATTGAAAAAATTACAAATTAAACCAAAAGACAAATTTCAAATTAATTATTTGACTTTAAATTATGTTATGGACTAGACTATTTATAAGCTGACATTCACTTTACACTGTTAATGAGTTTGTAAAAAGGTTGTGTCCGTCAATAAAGTATTTTTTGAAAATTTTTACACCACTTTCTAGAATTCTTATCTGTTCTTCTGTCCATCTTTCCGAACGTAATTGGTTCCAATAACTACTAGACGGATTTTAATATTAATTGATTTGTATATGCCCTTATCTCTGGGTTCATATAAAGAAAATAGAAAATAGTAAATAAAATATTATTAAAATATTGCTAGAAAGTTGTTGAGAAATAAAAAAGAAATATCAAATAAAATAACACTACCGACCATGAGCAGATCCAGCTTAAGCCTCTGGGGGAAATATATGCAAAACAAACAATTTTGAATAGTTCAATCACAATAAATATTTATTAAACAACAACGAAAAAAAATATAATAAAAAATTTTCTGACATAAAGTTTAACGAAAACACTTATATTAAATAAGTAATTTGTGTTTCCTGTTGCAGCAAATTTATTAAGCACAACTTCAGGATCAACTTTAATTTAGTTGTGAATGTGTAACATGGCTAACCCATATAGTCTATTCTCAGCCATGTTTTAATGCGACGAAGATTAGAAAATGATCTAATGATAATCTAAAGTCTAATGAATAATGTTTAATGCTATTTGGCAGAAGTTAATGGATGTTAAGTAAATTTAGAACGTCTTTTAAAAAACGTATTTTTAAGTCCTGGAGAACAAAATCAATCAGGGAGATGTATCCCTCTATGCGGTAGTACTCTTCTACATTTTTTATAGGATGATTTCGTTCAAACATTGGCTTTTCAACTGGAATTTCCATACCAAAGCAAATCTTTTATGTTTCTTCAAAAATTATTTCAAATTCTTTTTTTGTTCAAGACACATTATAAAATTTTGTATGAAATCTGAACTTCTTTTTAAATCTATTTCCTGTTTTTATAGCATTACACTAAGCGATTGTATGAGACTTAGAATATATATAATCTACACAAAAATTCGTATGTGCTTAATGAGTTTCTTAGTAATAAAGTTTTTTAAGATGTATCCCTGTCTTTCCAGAGCCTCTAATATATTTTCTATATTCACTTGAAATTGTAAAATGTAATCGTAATCAACCCATCTCGTTTCCCCAAATGGTGACAATTTGGCTCCTAAGTACTTTGTCAACAACTTTTTGTATATTTGGCACCTTGTTGCTTTTAGAAATAGAGTTGTTAAGTTTGTGGGAAAAACAAAAAAAACAAATGTGGAAACGTTTGTTTATCAAATAAGTATATAACCCAGTAAAAATTGAAGCTTACCTGTAAGCAGGTTTGTAAGGCAGAGAAGCTATATTCCCCCTTACAAACCTGCTTACAAGAGGCATGATTTTTTAATAGCGAATTCCCACTTTGAAGCATTACCTTTTGATAAAATAAGCGCGTTTTCACTGCTTACATTCAGCTGTGATGAAAATGCTTTCAGTAAGCACACATTTCATTCATGCCAAAAATTGCAACTGTATTACTTACAAGAAGTGCTCCTTTCATGCCTCTTATGAACTTGTGAAATCATTGCTGATGTCAGGCTATTACTTTATTTGCTTACATAAAGTCCTTCTTTATGCATATTAAAAATATATTAAATAATAACGAAATTTTTATATTTTTAAATGTTTTATTTTTTATTTGAAATAAAGAACTGCTTTAATCATTTATACCTGGAGAAATACTTTCCGAGTTTGATTCATCTTCATTATTAAAAAATGTGTTGTCGGCTTTACTTTGTTTGTTTAAGCACTTTTTCTTGTAGTAACGATTTTTATTTAATCTAAGTACTATACGTAAGTCAATTAGAAACTATTTTTTAGAAAGACCATCCACTTATAGTGCTTCTGCAATAAATAAAAAAGGTTATTATAAAAAAACGACGTACAACACAAAACTTACCATAAATTGCATTTAAAAACTTAGGGAAGTCTAATAGCCGCTTTTTGTCTTGCTTTCCATCCACATTAAAAATCTAAAAAAATATGTATAAAAAAATACAACTTATAAGAAATTTGGAAATGTTATAAATAAATATATATGGATACCTTTCAAATCCTTAATTTGTCTTTTGAGTCATCCACTGATTTTTTCTGGTCTTCAATAATTTCTGAAAATTAATTAAAATTATTAAAATGTATAATAATAGTTCATACTAAATGTACCTTTTAGCCCATCAAACTTTTTTTAGTTCTAGAATGCCCATTATATTATTTTGATTAGCAACTGTTTTCTATGTATATAAGTTTATTTAATTGTCTTTTTCCAACCATTTTTTATAAAATATGTAATATTTTTTTAGCAAAACAAAGAAATAATAAAAAAATCAAAGACAAAACGCCGTTAAATTTTTTACAAATTAAAAAATAAACACAAAAGAAACTGTACACGCACAAAAACAAATATTAAAAAAAAGCGGACACTAAATATAAACAGAAAACACGTCTTATCTGCTGAAATGCAATTTGATGACTAACATTTATTTATTATGTAATTTAAACCATCTCCGCTATACAACCTGCTTCCTTGCAAGGGATAAGAGTAAGCTCTTCAATTGTTTTCGCTTACATTAATACACAAATCATTTCAATTGTTTTTGCTTATTTTGCTGCTTCTTAGTAAGACGTACTAGTAAGAGCGTATGTAGCGCTTACGTACCTTTTACAGCTCCTAAAAGTAAATTTTTTTTTACTGGGTAAGTAATTTAATATTTTAACTATTTGGGGGGAGAGAAAAGGATATTTTCAAAGCCCCCCCACCGTATCCGCGCTTGCTACTGACTCTATACTTACGCTAACAACAATATCGAAATATGAAAATATATGCCGACCGGCTTCCACTAGTTATAAATAAAATTTGTCTTCAGCAAAACTATTTAGACAACTCAACTAAATTGAATAAGACTAATTTAAAGCCAAAATTTAATATTAATTATTCAACATTCCTTCTGTACATATATCTCAGTACATTTGCCTTTCACATACTTTGTACAAGAAATCTTTGTGTGTGTCTGTAAAGACATAACCAGACATACAGTCAAATTTCGGGTATATAACAAATTTAACTGCCTCTACATACATTGAATATTTTATCTATGTACGTAAGCAGTACTTATGTGTAGTTGTATGCCTGCTTGTTTACGTGTACAACAAAAACCATACATTGTTAATCATAACATTTCATACCGGAAGGAAGTGTAAAATTTCAAATGTGACAAATTGCATAAATCAACCGTTATGTTAAAATTTGAAGTAAAAGCAATTAGTTGTTGTCGTTTTAGAGCAGTTGCATCTCTACAAACAAACACATAACACCACACACTTACGTACATATTTAAAACAATACACTAATAAACTTGCCTCAATATAAACAGCAGGTCTTTTTCTTATTTGCATAACAAATACATATGAAGATGTGTTCATATACCTTATAATATCCGTTTTACTCTGTAGACATACACTTTAACCAGAGCATACATATATGAGATAAATATATCTTACTCCCCATACTTGCAGCTTATTTGTCTTTTTCTCTATACACATGTTTATTGTTAAGGAATTGTGTTTATACCCTTCACAATGAGTGTAAAAGGTATATATAGGTTTGTCATTCCGTTTGTAATTTCTACAATTTTCATTTCCGACCCCATAAAGTATATATTTGCTGAAAGCTTATGAATAGGGGAGTCAATTAAGCACCATCCGTCTGACAGTCTGTCCTTCTGTCTGTATGCCCGTGTTTCTGTCCGTCTGTCTGTCCATCTGTCTGTCCATCTGTCTTTCTGTCCGCCCGTCTGTTTGCCTGTCTGTCCATATGTCTCTCTGTGTATATGTTAAAATCAACTTTTTAAAGCCCCCAAATTTTTTCAAGACCCGTGCAAGGTACTCATAAACAACTTAGATATGATAAAAAAAAACCTAGACCAACTCGTCTTTACACAACAATACAAACTGGATGAACATAGGTGGGAATTCTAGTTAAGACAAAAATATATTTTTTTTAATATTTTTTATTTATTTTTTTTCGTATTTTTTTTTACTTTTATATTTTTTGTTTATTTTTTTTTTTTTGTCTTTTATTTTTTAATTTTTTTATTATTATTTTTTGTAACATACATACGTAAATTCAATTTATTATTTTACAATGGGATGTTTTTAAGCGGATAAAGTCATTATAAAGACAATGATACCTATATGTATGCCTATATATTTCTATGTATGTATGTTTGTATGTATGTATGTATGTATGTACGTATTTCTTATGAATGAGATGAATGGTGATACAAACAATTGTTATTGCATGACTACACGTTGTGAAAGGTATATAAGATTCGGCAAGGCCGAATATAGCACTCTTATTTGTTGTATATGATTTGGTTGCCCAGAAAAACATATTTTACGGTTTTATTTCTAAGAAAATATTTAAACAATTGTTGTCACTGGATTTTCAATTTTGTAATTTCATTAAGGGGGAATGTTTTCACATCATTCAAGTTATAAATTAATACATATTTTACTTAAAATTCAAACTGCATCTATGTGTTTAAGTGTGTATATGTGTACATGAGTATTTTGATTAAAACGATTAATCTAAAGATTATGGTTAGTATTTTAGTTATGTACTCATTAGCCTTAAGAGGGATATTTTGACATTTACAAGACAATTTCAAGAGAAACCCTTATTAGAGTAATAATGTTTATTTAAAACATAAATTGAAAAATTAGGTAAGATATTCGTAATGTGCTTAGCGTGAAGATAAGCACACAAAGCGTATGATGAATTGCAAATACAACACAAATATTTCCTACACATTGAGGACCAGCAACAACATTTTCTTCAAATAACAGATTTTTCACAAAACTTTTTAATAATTTTAACTTATTTAATATGGGGTGGTCCAACCAAAAGGCACAAAGTTAGTTGTGAAAAAAAAAAAGAAAACTTTTTAGAGTGTTATCTTAACATATATTTTATTGTGATAAAACGATCTTCGAAACCTATGTATGAAACTAAAAATCGGCTATATGCTTGCCACGGCTTAGGTGGTGGCATACTTTTATCCGAAGGTCCAAGTTTTCTCTTTTCAGTGACATTGATACAAAACTGAGGTTCAATGTCGTCAATGTTCCAAACTATTTTATCCTTTAGCTTTTGAATTGTTCTTGGTTTATTGACTTACACAATTTCTTTTAAATATCCCCAAAGAAAAAAGTCCAGCGGTGTCAAATCACATAATCACGTCGGCCAATTAGCATCGCCATGAAGTAAAATAACACCTTCATTGAATTTCTCGCATAGAAGAAAAATTCTTTTGTTGGCTATGTGGCAAATAGCACCTTCCTGTTGGGGATATGAATCATCCAGATTCATACCCCCGATTTCTAGCAACAAGAAATACATTATCATTTCGCGATAGCCATTATTAATCACAGTAACTGTTTGGTTGACCTCATTTTAGAAGAAGTATGGCCTGATGATGTCGTCAGCTCATAAGCCGCACCAAACAGTCACTCTTTATGGATGCATCGACTTATCACTCGTACACTTTCAAATGCCAAACTTTTAGTAACCGAATTATTTTAAGAAATTGACCTTTAAATTGAACACCTCGTTGATATGATTTGACACTTTAGCACTACTTATTGTGGGGGTTCATCGAATCTCTGGCCTATGCTGATAAACCTTGAACGATCGATCATCGAAGTAAACATTCGATATACTATTGATGAAAAAATACCGCGTATACTCGAGAAAGCGGTGCAAAATTGCACAACCCATATGGCTTTTAAATGTGAATGTGAATTCCATATGACAGAAAATATTTTTAAACATTAAATGCCATAAAATTTTAGAGCTGCTAATGTCAAAATTTTGGTAATAACATTGAATTTGTTGTTTAATTTATAAAAAATTATGTCTCCAATAACTTCTTGAAATTTTCAATGAATGTCTTTACACTACAGAACATGTGAATAATTTAATTTAAATACTAATAACAATATTATAACCCTAAATAAAACTGTATATTTAACACCATCAAATCAAAACAATGAAAAAAAAGCAGCCACAAGTTTCAGTAGCTAAATTACAAATTAACTTTCATAAATCTATTTAAACCACACACAAAACTAAAGAAAAAATAAACAACAAATCCATAGAAACCCCAAAAGCCACATACGATATAAATTGACTACAGTAATAAACAAACACACTAACATCAGCGTATGGAAAAATGCTTACACATACACTCATATCATTTTAACTATTTTAATGGTGTAGAAGTGTAAATTTAGATGTTTTTTCTTAGGTGTCATCCAAACATCCACAATATTTTACTTTAACGCCAAAATTTTGCACATATTTTATGTCATATTCTGTGTACTTTTTTGCACTAGTACTGCATGTTTCTATGACTGTCATATGGTTTGCCGTAAGGTGTCATATAAAATATTTATAAAGGCTTGATGTTCATAATTAGAATGTCATTAAATTTACGCGGTTTTCAGTAAGCCACTTTTTAGATACAAACAAAAATTACAACAAAATATTGTAGAGACAGAAAGAAAAAAAAATCTAATTTATTATGTTTGGTTGTGTGTTACCACAGCTTACAGCTGTCAGCAAGTTTAAAATGTGTAAAATTAACTGGTGTTTTTTGCATACATACGTATGTATGAAATATGTAAGTGGAATATATTTGATGCTGTAAGATTATAACCTGATTAGCCCATTTACATATTAGCTGAAATTGTTTTTAAAATATTTATGCCCTTCACATGTGGTGCCACGCTTTGTCATTGCTTTTGTAATTTCTATAATATTTATTTCCTATCTCATAAAGAATACATATATTTTCTGATAGCTTTTGATTAAAGGTGACGATTAGGAATGTCCTTCTGTCCGTGTATTGGTGAAAGTCTACTTTTAAAAGCAACTACATGCCACACGGAGCTGTATGTGGTAACAATACATATTTGGTAATGAAATGGTATTAAAATCCAGCACAAATTAAAATACAATAGCTTCGGTGTTTTTCCCAAAATTTAAAAAATTTAATAAACGTTTGGTTTAACGCATTATTTGGTCAATGAGGCCATCTTGTTGGAACCATTTCTACTGAAATTTTTTTGCAATGACATGAGAAATAAACACGTAAGAGCACTATATTCGACTGTACCCATTTTCAATAACAAACATTTTTATGTACTAGAAATATTTTAGCAAAATTTTTTCATCCTAACTTTCCTGTTCGAGATTAAACGTGCTTTCAAAAGCCGGAAAAATGGATGGACATAGCTAGATCGTCCTAAAATTAAACCAGAACTTAGAAAATAAAATTTATGGGGTCTAAAACGGAATGACTAAATATATATAACCCCACACTTTTTTTTGTGGTGGGTATAAAAATCACAAATCACTAGGGCGAGTTGCTGAGACGGATCGATAAATTCTAGTCCTGTGTCACACTCACGTATATTTACAGCAGCGATGGCTTCCTTGTGCCCACTGTACTGTTTCTATATGAATAAATATAATAATATAATATGGTCGAGAAGAGATTCAAAGTATTGTGTATTACCTGCTTCGATTAGACTAGGGCAATTATGTACACAGTGAACTTGAAAGTTTGGAGAACAAAGTTAGAATTTTTGAAATAAATTTCCACGATTTGCAAACAAAAAATGTCTAATACACAGTTTTTCAGCTGTCCCTATAGAAAGTTCTATACCTCAAAAAAACACTTGAGTTAAATTTATTTTAGATGTTTTATTCGAAATTTTATTTGAACTAACTCTCGTTTAACGATATTAAATATTATCTTCCTTCCTTTTTTCGCCTTTATTTTGCTTTTTCTTTTACTTGCTTGACTATATTTGGATGTCTTTTGAATACTTAATTTTGGCTCTAGCTCTAACACAACATTTAAAATTCATTTAAACTCCTTCAAATCTTGCAAGGAAAATGAGAACAAGGACAGCAATTATGCAGCTTATACGCGGGTATGATTAACAATTATAAAGAAACAGGTGTTAATTACTTGCAATTCTTTTAATTGCAACAACTACAAAAATTACTAAAATAAGACTAGTAAAATATACAAAAAAAAGACCAACAACAGACAAGTATTAAATATTTAATAAGTATTTCACTTTAAACACTATTTCCTCCTATTAAGTTTTGCCAACAGTAAATAGTTCAGGCACTTGAAAGAAGCGAGTACTAAGGACAAGAAATATATCCTTTAAATATTGTAACTAACAATAAGACAGAGTTAACACCCCATATGAGAATGCACTTGATTGTCGTCCATAAATAACATTAAACTTCCGACAAATGTTTGGCAAAAAAGGTTCTCTTTCTTTTTTTTTTGTTTGTCTTATAACGAGTAATTTTACAGGGCAGTGTAAAGATACCCACTTTATTCGTCTATGGATTTATGTTTATGAATGTATGTGTGGTTTGCAATGGTTCAAATTCATTTTTATATATTCATTTTGTTATTTAAGTCTGACATTTCATAGTTTGAAAGTAGTAAATACTTTCTTTTAAGCGGAATCTTGGGTTTTACTTTAACGTAGTTTGTAGTTGCACAAACCACTAGTTGTTGCATGTGTTGCAAACGTAAATTTTTATTTATTACAATAAATATAAAATGAAACATGTTTGCCAACACTACACAGGCACATATAAGTGTGTAAGTGTGTGAGTGGTTGAGTAAGTCGGTAACACTAACAACTACAGATAACAACGTCATGGGCCAGACCTATTTAAAATTGTTTCGTAAATACTTAGCAACAAAAGAAAAATTAAAGACCAAAAAAATTTATAGAAACAAGGTGTTTCGGTATTAGGTGTTTTATGTCTCTTAGTCATGTCTACAGTATAGTCGGTAATTTAATCTATAGTCTGGTCTAAATTTGTGACAACATTTGGATATGACATCTGCAACCTAGGGAAAAAACTTTTCTAGTTATTTCAAGAACAAATCTACCTTTATATAATACATAGTAGAAAGATTGGATTAGGACCGTCTCTTTGAGGTACTACTACGTAATTGTATAACTCTTTCGCATCACAAATTACTTCTCAAAAAATTATATCTATTTGTTTTAATTAAATAACGTAGGAGGTTGATACTTTTAAGCGGCGATGTTAATTGGTTCTATTCGGGAGGAAGAAGTTCAGAAAGACAGACAGACAATCCACTTAAACAATAATTTTTTCTTATAATTCTTACCTTTACTGTAAAATACAAAGATAGTACAATGTTAGGTCTGACAACAGCTTAGTCTATAGAATATTTCTTAGTTTATAATTTTTCTTGGATTAGTCTATGAATAGGTTAGATTTGGTTGAGAAAAAAGGACACCAAAATTCCAAAACCATGACAGGGCATACGTGTAGCTTATTTAATATGTTGTGTGCTCTAGGATTAGGGGATTAAAAATCCCTTCATAAATCCATAATCCTGATTTCATTAAGTGTTTGGACTACGTCAAAGATCCACTCCCTTCAATGTGATTTCTTAGGGATTTTCAATTTTAATTTCTTGGGTATTCTTAGTTCGTAATAGGTTCTGCATAAAAATTTTCGCGTCTTATATACCGTTTAATCTGACAGTCTAATGTGGGCTAAGTAATTCATCTCCGTGAGACTTATTATTACATTAGTTAATCCCTTAAATGTTAGTCAACTCAGTTTCCGGATCTCCTTCGATTTCCCAAGATTTTGGTCATACCATAGCAAGTTTATCGGCTTACATACACCATTATTTTGCCACTTTTCAACGTGATCATCAACCCCTTAACTTAAGGTAAATTTCTGAAGGGCTTAGCATTTTCAAAGATGATGCTATCCAAAATGATCCCATTTTGGATATTTGTCGACTTCTTTTTTTCTGATTATGCCGTGATGACCCGGTATCTACACAATTTACAATTCTCATAACAGTTTTTCTCACTTTTATATTACAAAACATAGCAAGACTCGACTTTTTCGTTTATTAGGATCTTGATATCAGATTGGCTGTCTGTTAAAATATGAATCAGATCTTCGTTATCAGTCTCCTTTATTTATTAAATTCCTTCCATCACTGCCATAATCTCAGCTTCGAAAACAGTACTGTGGTCTGAAAGACAAAAGTTTCGACTTATGTCACATAAACTCTTTCCAGTCTTCAATTCGTCGCTTTAAATATCGGTACTTGGATATTTCTTACCCTTATTACTTCATCCCATTCTCTATCCTCTAGTATCATGGCGATATAATTCACGTTCTCACATCACGTTAGGATTTTTTCACATGTTACCTCTGTGATTTATCCAATTGGAAAGATATCGAACCATGCATTTGTAAATATCTGGTTCAGTATACTAAACCCTATAAATAAAAGCTTCCTTGAATAGGGGTTGATAAATATTAACTTATTATGGGAAGTCCCATGCCCAATAGGGGTACAACCAATATAAGGCCCTATCACCACGCTGTAGCCGATGTTGTGCTGAAACCGAAAAATGTTTCCTCAGGTCATTTCGGAACAAAAACGTTTCGCGTCGAAGCCGATTACTGAAAGCCCTTTAAGATATTTTTTTTATTTGTTCAAAATTTTTTATTTTTTAAAATTTTTTATTTTTTCAAAATTTTTTATTTTATAATTGTTTAACTATTTACATTTCTTAATCTAATTATATGATTATAATCAAAATCACAATCTAAAAACTATCTTTGTTAAGTGAAATTACTTAATTTTTTAGAACTTACTGATCCCAAACTTAATTGCATTGAACGCGGAAACTTTTTTAACGATATCGAAAATTTATAGATACAGTTCTTATTGTTTTTTTATGCACTACATGGTATGAATAGGGCCATAAAAAAAGTTGTATCCCTAAAGCCTAACATTAAAATTTGTTTGCAACTATCACTATGTGTAATATATTGTTAGGAGAACACACTATAACCGGAAAGTTCCATACGAATCGGTGTAATAGAATTAATTGAATGAGAGAATATTATTTAAATGGCGTCGTATTCCCACAGCACTGAATTGTAAAGAGTACAAATTTTAAACAGGTTACGATAGATTTTAAACATATACATTTTTGAGACGATATCTGGCACTATCATGAAAAAAATTACAAAAAAATAATGAAAGCTTTAGGAACATTTTATTTTTCTAATATACGTATACCGATTTTTCGTCAGTCGAATATTTGGTGGGTAAACTGGCCGATTTAGAGGATGGTGTCCTGCGGTTCGTAACTTATTTAATCGCAGATATATCCAGATTATTCTAATCATATATCCGATACTCACATAGAAATAAATATGTTTGTAAGTTATTCGATTGTGCAAAATTTGTATTTCATGGGTTAAAAATGTAAAAAAAATATTGACAGTTGGGTTTTTTGCTTACATCTCGCTAAAGTACGGATTAGTATTTAGTGTTTGCAGTGCTAATTTCTGTACAAATTTTGGGGTCTTCAGAGAGTTAATTTCAACACAGATTCAAAGACGGATATTATTCAGCTGACTTGCTATCTTAGGGTTTCTTATAATATATGTTTTATGGGATCGCAAATAAATGTTGCAGCAAGTGCAAAACGAAATTAAGTTTTTCAATAATTCCAATACATTTCACAAATACACTTCAAATAAATTTAATGCAATAGTATAAAAACATAACATTTTTAAAAGCAATTTTACCGAACGAAATTCTCCTGTAAAGTTAATGTAATGTAATGTACTATACCATCTCGCTCTACACGTCATTTTTGTCTGCTATCAGTCAAAGTTTTCGGAATGAATTATGCCAATTTGGATATGTTTTTAAGGCTTTGTACCGAGTTCAATAAACTTTATCAACATATAGATTTTTCATTAAGTTTTAATATTGTAAAATGTGAATGTGTGCCAACTTCGATCCGTTTTTAAGGATTTGTAACGAGTTCAATAAACTTTATCATCATATAGATTTTCGTTAAGAATTAATATTGTAAAATAAGAAATATTTTGTTTTAAATAATTTGTATGTACTGTTGCATAGCTTGTAAGTATCTACAATCCATAGACTCAAATAAATAAAAAAGTTACAAGAGTTAGGGCCTTTCTGCTTATTATCAATGATATATTTTAGCCATGTGCGTTGGAGAGTATATAAATGACTTTAAAAATATCTATTTGAACCCTTTCTAAAGACACCCTGTACGCATTTAATACGTAAACTGTAAAACGTTTGAGTCATGTAATTTAAGAATTTCCAACAGAAAAGGAAGTGTTTAAGAAAATTTCGTTTAAATGTGGAAATATTTAAGGAAGAACTGAAAAATAATTGCTTGAACTATTTAGAACTAAAGTCCTTTAAGAATATTTATAAAGTTTCGCTTAATTTATAGCTTAAAAAGGATTTAATTATTTTATTAGTAAATTACAAATAGACAAAAACCTAAAAAAATTTTTGAAATATATAAAAACCTTAATAAGAAATTCCGGGCAATTATAAGTCTTCATTAAAGCAAATGTATTTTTATCCCACTGTTCACGTTAAAGTAGTGGCAAGACAAACTAAGTAAAAAATAAAAATAAAAAATGACGCTTATAACAAAAGGTCATAATTAATTTTATTAGCTGCTACAAAGTAATAAGGATTCAGTATAATTTGTAGAAAAAAAATAAGTTAAAAGATGACAGGGTATGAATGTTAAATCAGTTGAAACATAATTAATGAATATTAGGGCAACTTTAAACTGTTTACAGGTTTGTAAGAAACTATTTATGAAAAAAATTTTAAAGTTATGAATTTTAATTCATAAATCATATCAATTGCTAAAGTAATGAAAGTCCTCGAGGTATTTGTAGATTTAAAGTCAGAGTTATTTGTTATTTGTAGGGTGTTTAGTAAGAATTCACTTTTGAAACATAACTTTGTGAGAAAAAATATCTATTAAAAAATTTTTTAATTTATGAATTTTTATTACACAAATCATATCAATTGCTAAAGTAATGAAAATTTTCATGATATTAGTAGATTTAAGTCACATAAAGTCAGAGTTCTACAATATTCCTTTGTAGGGTTTTCAGTAAGAATGCACTTTTAAAATTCAATGTATATTTTTAATTTTTATTTTTTTTTTGTGCTAGTGGCAGCTTAAAAATTTTGGTAACCGCTCACAAACTTCGCAGAATTTTCAGTGCATAAAGTGCATCTAATGTAACAACTATTAGAAAAGTTGTCAAAAAATTTAAAGGAACTGGGACGATTATGGATAGTAAGAATCCGGTGCGTCAACAAATCTCTTCGTCTATTAAAAAAAAATTTCCTTAAAATAAGAAAGTTGTCGAAAACCCGAACACATCAATTCGACATCCTTCTCAAAAAATTAAAATTTCACGAAGCACTACACAGAGAATTTCTACAAAAAATTTTCGTCTTCATGTGTAAAAGTTCAGCTTACTCAAGAGCTCAAACCAGAAGAACATGAAAGTTGTAGCGAGCTAATATAAAGCACTGCAGGGCACTTCACTTATAAACACAACTGTACCGCAGGGTACCTAAACTCGCAATTATTTGGGTCAACTGCAACATAAACCCTGTTGTAATAATATAAATAAATGTGTGTGAAATACGCCGCGCTTGAGAGATGATCGCATTACTTGAGTTCGTCTGGCAAGCGTCTAGCGGCACGTGACAATATCAAGTGTTTGTGTGTCGTTACTCTTGCCGATTTGGGCAATAATATAAACACACACGGACCTACTTTATTTGCGTGTGTGTATTACAGTGCCGGCATGCTTTGAATTACTTTCATTTTTATATTCTTTCCTACGGCATATCAGTGTGGGACTGACAACTAATTTTTAGGAACTGACACTAGTTATTTATCTATAATAAGAATTTTAGAATAAGAACTAACTAACACTAGACTAGTTTTAAGATTCTCATAAGGAAATAAATTTTAAGAACAATAAATCAGTTATAATTTAACTACACTTAGTTAAGCTTCCTAGAGGAGCTCCTAAAATAAAATATTTAATAAAACTACAGTGGAGCTTCAATAGAGCTCTCTGGAAAATAAACCATGAATACTTGCTTCAATAAATTTAATAACAATTTACAAAATCACCGACAATTTATTCAATAGGTAATTGAATAAAGTGAAATTAAAAAAAAAAAAAACAATCTATTCAATGAAGCGAATTTTCATCTGAAGGGCTTCATGAATACGATTAATTATCCAACTTGGAGCTGAGAAAATTCTCACACAAGCCATAAAAAAAAGAAGTGTACTTACAACGAGCCACTATTTGGTGCGGATTTTAATCAGGCAGCGTGATTGTTCTTTTCTTCTTTGAAGTTGAGGTCGAATTACAGTGACAGCTGTTAACGGCATTCGTTGCAGGAACATGATAATGCAGGTCTTGTGACCTGCATGGCATGGATCTGGACGACATGTGGTTTCATCAAGACGTCGCCACTTACCACATTTCGTTTGAAAATATTAATTCTTTCAAGCCAGGATTTCCAAAACTTATTACCTCAAGAAAGCCTGATGTCAACTCTCCACCAAGATCATGCGATTTAACGCCGTGCAATTTTTTTCTTTCAGATTTTATGAAATCAAATAAACCAAAAACAATTCCTGAGCTTTTATTAGAGATCCAACGTGTTATCGGTGAGACACAGCCACATCTCTGTGAGAAAGTTATGGAAAATTTTATAAAAAGTGTATTGGCCTGCCATCAGAGTCGTGGGGGCCATTTAATGGATATATTAATTCATACTTAAATGGAATATGTCTTCTTAACAAACCAATAAAATTTGCAATTACCTCAAAAAAGACTTGTTTTCATTTCACAACGATAAAGTGCATTCTTACTGAGACACCCTTTAAAGCACCTTTTAAAGAGGATGAGCTCAATTTAATACAATTTCTTAATTGTCATTAAATAAATAAAAATAATATTTACAAGACCCATGTCATTAAATAAATATATATAAGATTAACATTAAATCAGTTCAGTCCTATTTTCAATATGATTTCAGCAGTAAATTTAAGTAGATTTTCAACGGAGTAAATATTTCCAACCAATCCTTTCCCACTCAACTCTACAATCATCTTTATTTTATTTATTTTTTTCTTCCTTGCTGTTTCATAAATCTGTCAATTTATAAATTATTGATAAACAACAACAGCCACGACTTGAGTACTTGCAATGACTAATGTTTGATCATTGTGGAGCTTAACACCAAAGAAGTATATTTTTTTTTTTGTATTTCTTTCCTAAACACCCATCATTTTTTCAATTTTTTTATTCGCAACATATAACAACAATAGATGGTAATAAATTTTTCTAACAAATACTGTGTCAGTAAATATTTTTTTTTTCTGAAAACCGCAGGAACATCCAGCAAAAGAGACTGGATTTGAAGGAAAACATGAAATATAAAGTAGACTCCTCTTAACAAATTGAGGGTTATTTGTGTGCTTGAATATATTGAATACCCAGAAATAATTTATGCGCTCATAATTTACCTTGATTTTCAATGGTTTAAAACGTGTACGTAAGAAAAGAAAATCTATTGTTTTTCAATTTTTTTTTTTTTTCTTAAGAAGAAGAAAATAATTTTTTCATTTATAAGTGAAATAAGAGAAACAAAAAATAAGTTTGAAGAAAACTTGTTGTAGGTTTGATGTTTATATAATATTAATAGCATACTTTTAGGCGATGAAATAAAAATAAGTGTATACAAATAGGATTTAAAAATGAATATGTTTAACGTAAATTGAAGACTTGTTAGGAAAATCATCAGGGAATAGAAAAGGAATTTTTAGTCGTCAAAAATATCTAACTATTTGTAGTAATTGTTTCCACAAAAATTTTTTTAAAGGCCAACATACTTATCTAATAATAATCGATCACTTATCGTCCAATTCATAGGCAGAAACAATTTAGAAAAATATATATTTTTGTATGAATATTACTAATTAATTCTTCGACACCAAATTGTAAACCGTAGTCTTCTAAAATTTACAAAGGAAAATCGATTTTGTTCAGCTTCTTGAAAGCGGAGGGGAGCAATATGAATACCAAAAGGATTAAATTGACTAGTGGATTATAAAACAATAAAAAAATTAAATTCACAATAAAAGCCACTACAAAATGGCATACAACAAATTTATATATAAAATCAAATCTAGTAATTAAAAATGTATCAACTTTACCCCCTTTAAACAGTAGAATACAGTAAACTATGAAAAAATTTAAATCAAGCAAAATGGCAGCTATTTTTTTCTCTCTTTTTATGGGTACAAATGAAAGAGCTTGACTTGTAGAATAAAATGGGGTATAATATCAAATATGAAATCTAGACAAAACTGTATAATATCATGACAGGTTACAAATCGTAGATCTATGCATACGAGCCCAAAAGTAAACATCAGTCGACCATATGAGTCTTTCAAAACGTGCAAAACCCTACAAAAGTCATTCAAAATACATGTTTCGGAGGTACCTCAATTGGAATGGAAAAATGCTTCGAAAACTGGTTCATACGTATGCAAAAGTGTATTGATCTACATGAAGAATAACTTAAAAAGCAATAAAGCCAATTTCAATAATTTGTTGCCTATAATGACTAAATATCAAAGACAAACCTGATATAATACGATACAACAACGCGCGAAACAATACTTTATTGAGAAATTATTTTAAAAAGTAGATAATTTCGCATACAGAACCAGCCAACTGACCGTTTAGGAAATGCTCTTACTATAAAAAGAACTTTACTGTGGAAGTGAAGAAGTGAAGAGCCTTTATAAAATATCGCAAAATATTTTTTTTATATAAATACAAATGCGTTATTTTAAATAATTCAGGAGGTTAGTGTTCCTAGAGAAAAACATATGTCCCCTCGAGCTATAAAAACAACGATATACAACACTTTAACATCTTACTGTAAATAACGAAAATATAAGAAACAATATAAAAAGTCGGCCTACGTTCGAAAAAGAGATTTTGAAAACCCTTTTTCAAAATACTTTATATTCAAAGATGTGCCGCGAACTTTTTTCGTTGACAGTCTAACATGCATTCATGCATACACATATCGGGTGATTCATCATGTGGTTTGTTTTTCAAAAGGCTTTTTTGACAGATAACGCATGACTCATATAAAACTGCTTTTTAATTGTTGTTCAGTATCGTTTGTCAAATCATCATGGAAAGACTAACACCACAACAGCATCTCTAAATTGTTCAGGTGTATTACACAGAAAAAATTAAATTTCTGATTCAATAAAGAAATTTAGAGAACCAAATATGATATTTGTTTGAATGAGGACCTATCACTAAATTTGTAAATTCAAACAAAAAAAAAACTTATTTTCTTTCCAATACAGTTTTATGTTTGAATCTGTAAAATTTTTTATTAAAATATTTCCGACTTTTAAGCAAATTATTAACAGAAACAAATAAAAAGTTTATTGAAACAATTTCCGATTTTCAAGCAAATTGTTAACAGAAAGAAATAAAAACTTTATTGAAAAAATTTACAACATTTTTTAATTCAAGAATATTTTAAAAAAATATTTATTTAATTCAGACAAAAATTTCAGAAAATCAATCAATGACAAGCTAGTTAAAATCGCAAAGAAATATTTAATCAAAGAGAATTATTTAATTAATAAAAATAGACGTATGACACACAAGACAAGAAAAAAGCTTCTTCAAAGTGTTGTATCAAACTAAAATATTTAAGTCTACAGTATCTTTAACCAAATAAGAATTATAAAATTAATTATAGAAATAACAAACAATGAAGACGCACACTAACTGCAAATAAAAAAACTTAATTTGTTGTTTTAGCATATGTGTTCAACTAAGGAAATAATCAAACAAAAAATTATTTGAAACAATTAAAATATTAATAGAAATTGAAATTAAATCTAGGCAAACGATTGTTTAAAAATATTTTATCTATAATTTTTTCTGTGTACAAAAAACAGCGTTCTGTGAGAAATTTTTTTCGTGTGATTCGAGGAAAATACGGTGCATATGATCGACGTACTGAACACACTATTGCCAATACCATTCGCAAATTTGAGTCCCAATTTATATTAGCAAATAACACTTGACCTGTTAGACCTCAAACAACACGTAGTAAAGAGAATATAACAGCTGTAGCTGGGAGTGTTAGTGACAACCGTGGCAAATCAATTCGTCGTCGTTCTCAGCAGCTTAGCTTGTCGTATTCGACAATTTGACGTCAATGGACTATGTGTTTTCTAAAATTCAAGCTCATGGCCGCATTGAGCTCTGGTTACCAGAAAACGGCGCTACGAGCCATACAGCGAATGAAATAAAGGACTGGCGTAGAAATCATTTTTGGCAGCAACTAATTTTACGCTTTGCCACTCTTTTGAAGCCAACAATAATTATGATATGCTAGAACGAGTCGCCCAAAATTGGACCTTCCAAATCGTCTTAGTCACTTATATAATTTTCAAACAATAAATTCCATCTACTGTTCTTTTAGCCAATTATAAAAATTTAGTGTTCACTTAAAAATTTATACATTTTATTTTACATTATAAATCAAATTTCACAATGAATCACTCAATATATGTATGTATAAAAAAATTATAAATATTTTTTATTTAACTTTCATTAAATTAAATTTCTTTTAAGAAATTCTTAGAACACAAAGTTAATTGCTTTAATTTTTGTATTCAGGCAAATGTTCTTTGAGACATGCTGAATTATGTTAACAAAAAAACTTGCATATTAAATAAATAAGAATACTTTATACGGCTGTGACGCATTTGAAACACTCTCCATCAATTATGTCAATTGTAATGATTATTATACTTAAATTAAAAACACCATCAAATATATTTTAAGTTCTATAGATTTATTTGTTGTATTAATATTCAACCTGCTGAAGAGCACACCGTCTTGTCATGATTATTCACTATTGATTATTGACATCAATTCTTTATGTATCATAACTTATATTCGATATATTTTTACAATGATATATGTTTGACAGTATTGTAACAAACATATTTATAATAAAATTATAATTAAATTTAAAATAAAATTAGAAAACAAAATATTCGTACAAAAAAATGTTCTTTTATAAATAATATTTTTAATAGAGAAAATACGACTATTACACCATGTATTCTCTAAAAAATTTCTGTAATTGAAATTTATCTCTTCTAACCATTATAAATTATTTAAATTAATAATTTAACTTTATTAAATAAAACGATATTAAAAACCTCAGTCAAATCGAAACACAGAACGACACAAATTCCCAAAGCATACATGCATATGCACTTTGTTGGATCCTAGATGAATATAGCCGGGTGTTACAACCCAAATGATGCACACACCTGAATATGTACGCCACCTTTTACTGTTCATGTTGCATAAAAACTCTCTATTATTATTTACCTTAACACTATAACAAGTCAGTTTTGTGCCCTACTGCAATATTTGACATACAATGTCAAATATTCTTCTAAATTGAATTTTTTTTTAAACACAAAAATAAAATACATAAAGGTTTTTATTGTTTGAGACGAAAAGTTTTCTGCATGATTAAATAAAAGATTTACAAAACTATCAAAATTGTAACAAACGTGCAGTAAAAATTACAAACAAACAAAAAATGGGGAAAATAAATAAAAAAATCTTTTTGAGCAAAACTTCTCTCAAGAGTTTTAAAAGGCAAACATGAAAGAAATTAAAAAGTAAATAAATTTTAAATTTAAAAGCAATGAAATATAAATAAGATATACATAAATTATTTTTGTTAAAAGAAACATAATAAAATATTTAAATTTGAAAGTAAATAAGAAAATTAAGGTCTTTTTAAGGCAACTTGCGAAGAAATTTTTTAAAAAGAGAAGTTAAAAAATAATTAAAAATATTTGGTGAATTATAAATTGTTTTGATAAAAAAAATTTATTAATAAAAGACCTAAAGCTTAAAAAAGCTCCTACATATTTGGTAAATTTTTAAATTATTTTGTATTTTTTTTTTAATATAAATGTATGCTATTACTAAGCGTGTCCCCAAAATTAGCTATATATAAAAAGTTGCCATTATTTGTTCTGCGAAGTGTTGGCAGCACTTAACATAATTGGGTTGGCTAAACATTTCGGTAAAGTTAAAATAGAGCATAAACAATAGAACAGAATTGCTGTTTAAAATTCCATCCAATGCACTTATGGATAAACTTTGCCTTAAATTAATTCTTAGGCAATACCCTGCAGATAAAGTAACTAGTATAAGAAATATTAGTTAGAAATATTTTAGTTACTTTAACTCCAAACTACCCTGCTAATAAAGCAACTATATACTAGTTGCTTTTAACTTTAGACTAGTTACATATATGACCTTTTTTACAGATCAAACTATCAAATATGACACTAAGTTGACATAGCAGTACAACTTACAATACTGAAAAAAATCTAAAATACATTTTATATAGGCAATTTAAGCATCAAGCGCTATGAAATTTCTTTTGTCTCTGCCGGGATTTGAACCACGAATCTTTGACTTTAAAGTTTCAAGCTGTAACCACTACACTAACACACTATTATTTTAAATTGATATTAATAAGAGTTTTGTTTGAAAACAAAGTACTCAGCAATTTTTTTATGGACGATGTCAATGCGTGTGAGATTCATTACTTTTGCTATAGTCTCGTTACAATTAGTTGTATGACTGTCCCAAAACTTAACTACTTTGTCAAATGCTCGCATTTTATTGCTTGATCATCCTTTGTTTTCACTTTACAATGAACAAAAACTATAAAAATATGTTAACAGAATAAGTATCTGAAAATGTTCTTAAAACAGATTCTTTTTATTTATTTAATTTATTGCAATACAATTACAAATAACATTCAAGTATTATTAACAGAGCAAAGTAGTAAGGCCATTTGCCCGGTATAATGTAGCAGTGTCTGACAGGAATTAAACCTGCGCCCTCAGACTTACAGAGAAGCACGCTACTGACTAGTCCTCCGGGCTACTCAAAATATACTCTAGTACACAAACGCATTAAGGGACATATTTTTAAAGGAAATTTGTAAGGAAAATCTTTTTATGTATGTCCGATTTGTGTTTCATCATTTACACTGAAGGACAATGTGTTTTCATTGTTAAAATTGTGGAAATCACACCTCAAGTATTTCATACAAAAAATTTAGTGGCACTGGAATAGTTTTTGCTCAGAAAAAACTGATCATCTTAAGTCAAGCTGTTTAAATGTCCGAATCTAACCGGTACGTGAAAGTGTTAGTGAAAGATCAGAAACATCAAATCTCTACCACGCATACTCACTTTAGAATGTGAGATTCAGAGATCCTACATAAAATATTCCAAAAATAAACTCATTTAAAATGTGTCTGTATTAATAAGCTAAAGGCATCATTGGATCATACTTTTGCACAAACAAGACTAATCAAACAACAACTGCCTGTTCAACGATGTCGAAAGAAAACCCACGCGAAGTTTCATTCGTCAAATACGTTGAAAACAAAAACAAATTTTTAGTTTTTGTTGTTGTTTTCAATATATTTGTACGAATAAGATTTCGCTTGGGTTTTCTTTCGACATCGTTGAACAGGCAGTAAATTTAACAGGAGGTCCCGATTGCTATATAGCAAAGTATTTTCCATTTTTTTTTTAATTAAATGTTATTGATCCAAATAACAAAGATAAATGCCAGATTTCGTAAAGATTGTAAAATCATTGAATTACTGCAGGCGACATTTACTGGTCGGGTCTCTTGTGTTTTCAATACAACTTAAATTTATTGCTAATTTTATAATAATTTGAACACAATTATTTGACTTTTTTTAATTTTTTAATTTAACTGAGATTGAAATCAAATATGTTTTAAACAGCTTGATGACCAAGCGTAATTAAAATTAAAGCTAACAAATTGTGCACAAGTTCAACAAAGGAAAATATTTTTCTGTGTGCTTCTAACAGTATTGAAAAAAAGTATTGGGAGATGTAAAAAATACTTAAAATTTTTCAAAAATATAATAATAATAAATAATAAAAAAAACAATCGATGTATTAAAAAAAACATCGATGTATTTTAAGAAATATCGATGCAACATCGATGTATTTTTGCGATGCATCGCGTCGAAAAAAGCGTCGATGTTTTTTCACAGTGTCCATCCCTACCTGCTACTCTTGTGTCTTATTTGACATTATGATTTTACATCTATAAATAAATAATAATTGACCAAAATAACTTGTCTTTCTTAGTACAAGTTGAGAGGAAACCGCATTAGTTTCTTTTAAGGTTATTCCTTTATCGTCCTTTTTTAACTGAAAACTTCTTACCTTAAACCTTTTTTATTTTTTGAAACTTTGACACCACCTGTCTTATTTCCAAATTATTAAGTCTTTCAAAGTATTAAACATTTCCTTGCATAATTGTATTCTTCTTACAAATGGTAAGAAGAAAAAAGGTAACACGAATATATCAAAATGAGTATTTAAAAACAAAGCCGTGTTAAATACCAAAAAGAAAAAACACTTTATTTGAGTTTTTTAACTTTTTTTGCTTGTTCTTATAAACGCTTAAGCGAAAAAAGAAAGTATTTGGTAACACCTGAGAAAAAGTTGACCACCATCATCTTAATCATCATCATCATTAGCATTTGTGGTTATAGTAAATTATGGCCGAAACCTGGGAAAATACACAGGTGATTTTAATAAAAGAAATAAGATTTTCTTTCTACAAAAACAAAATAAAATATAAATTAGTTATACTTTGAGTAGATATTCAAATGGATACGGAGGTGCTTAGGATTTAATTGTGTATTAGTTACTTAAGAAAGTCTGAAATAAAAAACTTTAAGTTTAAGGAATTAAACAGGATCTGCACTAAGCGTAAAAAAGGTTACAAAAATTAGACATGGTTAAATATTACACTTAAAATATTACTAGTATTGATGATGATGTTGATGTTCCGCTATTCTCCAACTTGGGAGCAAACGGCCTCAATTACAGATTTCCATCGATTGCGATCGAGAGCTATTTGCACAGCTTCATTCCATGTACATTGTGCTAAAAATAGTTTATTTAGCGTTGTCTTACGCCAGGTTGTCCTTGGGTGTCCTCGTCGACGGGATCCTTGTGGATTATACGCCAGAGCGGCTTTTGCGATTGTGTTTGTTGATCTGAGCGTATGGCCGATCCATCTAAATGTTCGCCTTAAGATGTCTTGGTGGATTGGTGTCTGTTTTGTCTTGTGGAGCAGCTCAGAGTTTCTGATCGTGTTTGGCCAGAAGTATCTGATGATGCGGCGGAGACAACGGTCAGCGAATGTTTGGAGCCACCTTATAGCGCATTTATTCAGGCCATAGGATTCACATCCATAAAGGAGGATGGGTTTAATGCAGGTGTTGAAGTATTAATCATTTTATTTAATACCATTTTAAAGCATTTTAAAAAATACTCTTTCGCCTGTTTATAACTTCAAGTAGAGAACTGACCATTGACTGTACTGTACTATGTCTTTCATATTGTATGTCATTTTAGGCACCAAGACCTTTAGGATTTAACACCTTTAAAAAAATCCAATTTAATATAATGTTGCATATTTATAGGAAAAATAAAACTCATGTATTATTTTCCACATTTGAAATTTAAAATTCTTTTATTTTTACATTTCAAAAATAACACCTTTTTAGTATCAAATTAATATCAAGAATTAAAATTAATTTCTATTGAAATATTTTAAAATTGCTGTTTTATTTGATAATACATACAGTTATATATATAAAAAATGTATAATAAACAAATAAGAGTGATATATTCGGCTAAGCCGAATCTTATATACTCTTCACAACGTGTAGTCATGCTATAACAATTGTTTGTATCATCGTTCATCTCATATGAAATACGTACATACTTTTAAAAAAACATACATATATAAAAACATCCCATTGTAAAATTTTAAATTTAAAAAAAAAAATTTTTAAAAATATATAAAAAAAATAATAAAAATATAAATAATATATAAAATAAAAAATAAAAACAAAATAAATAAATAAAAACAATTTTTTGGGCTCAGCTGGGACTCGATGTCATGTTTATTCTAACCAGTATACCAAGTTTGTATATAGTATGTATGTTGTTATTGTTATTGTAAAAAAAATCGAGATGGTCGTGGGTTTTTGCTCATATCTCAGTTCTTTATGTACCGATTTTTCTGATTTTCAATACCGATCTACTCCCAAATATTTCTAATATTTTAATACTTCATGTGTCAGGGGGCTTCAAAAAATTGATTTCAACATATACACGGACAGACGGACATACTGATAGAGCTTAATTGACTCCCCTATTCATAAGCTTCAGAAAATATATAGTTTATGGGGTCGGAAATGAAAATTGTAGAAATTTCACACGGAATGACAAACCCATATATACCCTTTTTCACTTTTGTGTGAAGGGTATAAAAAGGATATCCAGTCGTAATTCAGCTTTGGTCGGTTCAAGTGCTCAAGCGTTACTGTCATTATCGTTGTCGAACTAAGGACAATCAGACCATCCTTTTCATCTGGCTTTGAAAGTTTTACGTCTCACTCTCGTATTGATTCATTGCGTGGCGTCGGTTAGTGGTACCGAGTTACAGTTATCCGGAGTCTTAATTGACCACATGAATAACTTTTAATATAAAGAAAAAATTAATTTTGGCGTTCAGTTTCGACTTCCTATATGATCCTATAGATCGACTTACGAATACTGAAACATCGTGGGATAACCTGGCAATTTCTATGTTATTTATATCTCCGCCAACAGAACTTTTAGAATTAAAACTTTTTAAAAAAGGATACAAAACTCTATAATAAACTTTTTCAAAAACCCAACCAACAATTTTTAAATTTTTATTTATTATATTTTTCTAGCCCCTTTAACATTTGGCTCACACATGGATAACACTAAAGGGAAATTTCAACCGAAAAATAAAATCTTTTTTTGAATTAAACAATTTACTAAATTATTTAATATAAAATAATGCCTAAAATCTTAATAGCTAATTTGTGATTTTTCACAAAACTATTTCAAAAATTAACTAACGCTTTTCTGATGTCACTCTTCCATAAAACCTAATGCAAAAGAAACCCATCAAATTGCACAACCTTATTTCTCTCTCATTATCATCTTAATTACTAACGAATTTATTGACCAACTTTCTATGCCAAACACGTAGTATCCTTTAATTTTTATGGCATTTTACTGCATGCTAGATTTAACATAATTTTTTAAATTTGTTCTGCATACTTTAAGGCTTTTAATTTACTTAAAGTATTTTTAAATTTTAAAACTCTTAACGGAAATTGTTTTGTACTTAAGGTTTAATTTTACTTTGTGTAGATAAACAAATGACCTTTGTAATTCTCTCAAAAACGAAATCAATTTAATTTCCAGCCTTTTTAAGACTACCAGCGCAACATATTTCAAAACTTATGACTTCAAACAGAAAATCATCAAATAGAAAACACGTTTGCTATTTGATGATTGTCTTGAAGTCATTATCATTTAGTATGTCATATCATTGTCATGTTTTTCGTGTAATGCTTTATAGCTATTGTGTCCCAAATGTGTTTTGGCTTGTCAACTAAAGTCTATTATTTGATGATGGGATGGTTTTTGTCTTGTTTGAATTTTTTTTCTTTTTTTTTTTGTTTTGTTTTTTAGACCAAAACGAAAAAATAAGGAACAATTGCTCAACGTGACAAGGTGAATTGTAAGGAGGATACGCCAAAAGAAAGAAAACGTCATACAAGTTAATGTCCAATGACATTTAATGGTATTTTGACTCTAGCAAGAAAATCATAAAAAAATAAACGTGATTTGGAACCAAGTGCAAAAGAGGAACATAACAATGAAACTGCCGACAGTGTAGTAGTTCTTAGGTAGTGTTATTTTTTATAATTTATATTAGAAAGTTGTGAAATATTTAAAGCAAAAAATTAAAACTAGTGAAATAAAAATTGTTAGACCTTAACTAGAAATATCACAAGAATATTTATATGGTCTAGTCTGTAATCAGCTCTAAGCTCTTTTCTTAAATTCAGGCTGTACTAATGTCTACAGCTTAGAGTGTTAAAAATTGACATAAGCAGTAGTTCATTTACGGGATTAGCTTCTAGGTTCGCGATCAATTTGGTACTATTAATTTGACAGTTACCTCACTGATAATAACACTGACTAACTGAGGCCTCTTTGAGGTTTAACTTGCTATTATTACCTGTTCTTGTATTATTTTGTCTCTCTTTCCTGCAACTGCTGATTTATTTAATATCGTAAATTAAGCAAATAAATACTCTTAAGGCACGCAACCATTGGCTTAACTATACAATTGTTATGGAAAGAGGGAATTGTGGTCTTATACAATTACGTTAATAATACAACGACTACAATTCTGGCCGAGAGATGACCTAAAGAGAGCTAAGTCCCTTCGTACATGTCTATCTCCTGCAAAACTCGCATGGAATAATGCGTTCACGGAAACTGTTCAGGACCAGATAGAATCGTTGTGCTTGGTAACAGTCCAGCACCAATTAATACAAAGGAATGTGAATTGTCAAGGGAAACTTGGATCATTCTATTCCAACTCCATACCGATCTATCCAGCATTCTGAACAGAGCGGAATATACCGCCATTTGGCCGAAATGCTGGGAGTCATCCCACTTTACCCGCTACCTTTTTACCAGTTTATCAAATCCAACTGAACCGACACCACTATCTCCCTAGACAAGTAAGCGAATAAGCTTCTTTCAACACAGGGGACCTCATTAACTTAATTTACTGTAACGTTTTCTTTTTTTTCTGTTCTTTTATATATTTCTCTTCCAACCCAATACAATACATACGATGATCCTGTAGGGACTACAGCAACAAAAGCCTCTGCATCAATCAGTAGTGCCCTATATGTGCTGTATTGATCACTGTATTGACTACTAAAAATATCACTGTTATATTTTTCTGTCCATGCTCTCCTAGATTCTACATCGCTATAGGTAAATCTATTTTATAGTTTAGTCCAAAGTAGTAGTAACGGGTGTGTTTTAAGGTTTAATTTTTTAGCAGATATTAAACTGTTATAAATTTGTCATATTTTTTGTTTTCAGTTTAGTTTGTCATTTTATCATGAGCAACGCTTAAAACTTGTGAGAATTTAATTCGAAAATCATGGTTAAGTTATGGTATGTTACAATGTGCTATAACCATATTATGATTAATATAATCACACACTCAACCATGAATTACTTTACGAAGCTTAGTGTGTAAAATACAGCAACTGATGCTTAAGGATGTTAATTTTAAGAGGTCCCAAATGTATTGATTTTTTATAGCACCAAGAAATTGATCTGTTAGATCAATCCAATGGAAATTTTTATGTAAGATTTTGGTCTACGTCCTTATCGTATAACCTATACGAGTATAACCTATTATTTGAGTCGTCAATAGCATGAGATGTTTACTAAAAAACATATCTTAGGTAGTGACAGTATTTCATACAATCGACAATCTGTTTTTTGATAATATTCTCTAAGGCTACGAGAAAGTACTGCATGTTTAGGCAAGCCCTACATGCTGGAAAAAGTACTAAATTTAACATTGATTTAAATTTAACTTTATTCAAAGCTATTTAATCCTTGTCGACTAAATAACTTTATCGAAATACTTATACTTTAAAATTACCTTGCTAACAAAGCAAACTTTGGTTTACAATAATGTAGACTCTGTATTATATTTTAGTTAAAATATATGCCCTTAAAAAACACCCTTTAGCTAGTATTAAGTCCCACTGTAGTTTGAAATTCTATAATCTACTTCATAGCATAGTCAATAATCTAGTGCATAGTTAAGTTTATAAATTTGTTTATGATAATCATCAAGTCATAGTCTTATTTAATATATTAAAATTTATAGCCTACCTTTAGGAGTAAGAATTTATTTCAAAAAATCAATAAATTTTACTGAATACATTAGGGCTGAAAAGTTTGTGATTTAAGAATATTACTTTTTTTCTCTCTCTCATCTTTAACACTACCATTACGAACAATTTTCTATAATTCTTACCAAAAATAAACATAAATTTACGATAATCATATATTATAACATCGATACACTTTATCAAAATATTTACCAATCATAGTAAAACTACTCCCTCCCTCCCCCAACAACGTATGCGTCTTCCAGCTTTAGTTCAATAACTAAATTTCAATTTCTCAACAATGTAGCATGTAAGTAAACTCCATAATGGCGTGCAACTTATCTTTAGCCAGAATACTAGGGAGTATGGTTGGTATAAAGAAAACAACATGAAAACTTTCTCACTTATAACATATAAATTTCTTTTGATAGATTTTTAATAAGTCTAAGCCATAGATCATGCAAAAAAGAAAAAGAAACTTTACTTTTATATGAAAAAAAAAACAACTTACCCATATTCGCCGTACTAGGTAATAAAACCTATAGGCGTTACAATTTAGTTTCCAATTACATATGCCTGTAGAAGTTTTCTTCAATATTTTCGGTTTATTTCCCTTACAAATGAGGGATGTTAAAATACATACATGTAAAGAAAAAAAAACTTTTTCTTGTAGTTTCTTTCTTCCTTTTTATACCCGCCACCAAAAAAATGGTGGGGGTATATTCATTTTGTCATTCCGTTTGTAACACATCGAAATATCCATTTTAGACCCCATAAAGTATATATATTCTGAATCGGGGTTTGATTTGATGACGATCTAGCTATGTCCGTCCGTTTGTCCGTCTGTCCGTCTGTCCGTCTGTTGAAAGCACGATAGAGGTCGCACCGAAAAAGCTAAAGGGCTCAAATTTTGCCAGAATCTTTCTTATAGACAAGGTTTGTTTGGTATTGAAAATGGGCTAAATCGGAATATTAGAAAGAGAGTTATAGCTCGTAAAGCAAGAATAGGTCGAAAAAACCGTGTCCTTCAAACATCGAAAAAAAAGGAATTGTGTCTAAACGCGTAAACGTAGAGTTATGAAACTTCGAATATATATTTCTCGAGTCAAAAGAATATTTCTCCCCAAAAATTGCTTAAATCTATGCATTAGAAAAGGAGTTATAGGTCAAAATGTACGAAAATTTATACCGCTCAGTGTATATTTGAAGTTTAAAACGTAATAAAACTGACAAAACTATATGTACGGTTCTGAAATTTTGCAAACATGGTTTTTTGGTCAAAGTCTTCGTTATAACGGAAAATAAATGTGCCACGCCCACTTTTTTTTTAAATTTTTATAAAAATATATTAGTCATATTCATTAGCATTTATTCATTGCAGATGGCGACATCTGTTGAAGGCGCCACTACATTTTGCAAACACTGAGGATGATGTCTTTGCTAAACATCACGTAGAACACTAGATGACTCTAGTAACATTTTTTTGCACAAACTACAAAGGAATTTTATAGGGGTTTGTGAAAACGAAAATGACCGAAGTTAGTTGACAAAAATTAACTAGAGTAATGATTTGTGCCCAACTTTACATATAGTTGTACACACAGTCTTGTGAGGTTTAAGATTTAAAAATATTTTAAAAAAATGTGCATCAGTAGATTTAAAATAAGTATTTGAATATTTAAAATACATATTTTAACAAATTTTTTTTTTATCTATCTATTCTTTTGTAAAGGGTGGTTAAATTTTAAGGGCCACAGGGTGATTCAAAATAGACATGCTCAGCATTTAAAACAGGAAATTTATTAGTAAGATTTTGATTTTTAAAGTTCTATAACCTTTTGCTTTTAAAAGATTTTCAAACGAAATAAGTTTTGTATAATTTTAAAATTTGTTACCCATTAGTACATGAAAATAAATTGTTTATAATGTTTAGAAATAATTTTTTTTTATCTTTAGGTCTAAATTTTCCTAAATTCCTTTTTTTAATACACCATAACTTCTAGAAAACATAAGATAACAAAAAGAAATTAGCACCATTTAGTAGATAAAACTCTCCTCTCCTTCCCATTTTATACCCGTTACGATCCGACCGTGATCAGCAGACCAATTTTTGTGACACAAGGTCAAATATTTTTTGCAAAATTTTAGTAAAAGAGCTAAACAAATTTTTTTGTAATGTGTTTTTTTGAAGTATTTGAGTTTTTATATCCGCCACCAAAAAAATGGTATGTATATTCTTAATCGGGGTTTTATTTGACGACGATCTGCCTATGTCCGTCCGTATGTCCGTCTGTTAATAGCACGATAGAGGTCCCATCGAAAAAGCTAGTGGGCTCAAATTTTGCCAGAATATGTCTTATACACAAGGTTTGTTTGGAATAGAAAATTGGCTAAATCGGAGTATAAGGAAGAAAGAAAAATTGCCTAAATGCATGCATTAGGAAGGGAGTTAGAGATCAAAATGTACGAAAATTTATACCGCGCAGTGTATTTTCCAATATGTTAAAAATTTTAAACCTAATAAGAGTGACAAATTTAGATCTACGATTCTGAAATTTTGCAGGAATTGCTTTTTGGTCAAAGGCTTTCTTCTGACGGAAAATAAATGTGACACGCCAACCTCCCATACAACGTTTTCTCTTAAATTCTTATAATTTCTCTATAAATCGAATAATAAAGGACTTTATTGAAATATCTAAGTTGTATTTATTAGCATAAATAACTTCGACACACCTACTATAACGCTCACTTTCCACGTTATTTGCTGTTAATGAAATTTAAATTTATAAAACCGACAAAATTAGAGGTATGATGATAAAATTTGCTACGGAAATCCTTCTAGTCAATGTTATTGTTATGCCAGAAAATTTAGGTGACACGCCCACTCTTACGCCCACATCCTATATAATGCTTTATTTCAAATTCATATAATATCTCAATGAATAAATATTTTGGAAGAATTACGGACTATATTGAAATATCTAAGTTGTATTTATTAGCAGAAATTTTATTGACACGCTTACTTTAACGCCCATTTTCACTGAAACACTTAATTTACGAAAACATCTTACCAGCATATCCAAGTTATAAAAGGTGGTTAAATTTTAAGGGCCGATGTTGATTTTGAATAAAACACAAATTATTTAGGAAATTATTATCATTTTTTTTTTTAATGATAATATTTGTATGGTTCAATTATGTATGGAACAAAATATCGGCCAAATGGCCCCGCGACCTCAACGGCACACCTCGATCCGATAGTCCAAATTTTAAATAACATTGCTGATGCTCAATTGTTTGGAACGATGATGAGTCGAAGTTGACTGTTTTTTTGCCACACTATCGCGATAAACAGCAATGCTTCTCATTTAACGAATTTAGAAGGCATTCATAGATGTTCTAACATTTTATACAGACCTGGGGCCGAATTACGGCATTCGATATCGATCGAAATTTTACTCGAACGATCGAGTATGCTTTAGGTATATAGATTCTAATAAGAGTTTTCAAATTTCGATCACGTTCGAGTGCCGTAATTCGGCCTCTGTTTTAAATTTAAAATTTAACCACCCTCTACAAAGAAAGCCATTAACAAAATAATAATTATTGTGCTTTAAATGTACACAAAATTGGTGGTGGGTATAAAAGATTCGGCACAGCCGAATATAGTGCTCTTACTTGTTTTTTTTGTAACAATATCAATAACATTGTATAAAAGAAAATAACTTTATTGTATTATGTTGTATATGAATGAATGATAGCGTGTGAAAAACTTTTTCTAAGGCCATTCATAATATGTATGTTTGTACCTTGCCATGTTTAAAATAAATTCCAAATAAAGTAGAACATAAGAAACATGTGAATATTTTCACATAAACTAACACCAGGGTTTACACCCACCAGCCTAGAACTGTGCTTTATTGTAAAGAAACTTTTAAGAAAATTGCTTTTGAGGTTATATTTAAATAAAACAATTTTAAAGAAGTTTGTTTTGGTGTAAAATAATATAAATATTTAAATTTTAGAACTGAAGAATTAGCCAGAGACATTCTATATATATAAAAGTGAAACTCTGTGTGTGTGTGTGTGTGTGTGTTAGCTATAGACTCCGTAAACAATTTCTAATAATGAGGTACTTGCACTGGACCGATTTTTCTGAAACTATGCACACATATTAGGCTGTCATGACTTTACAGTTTTGCGGCTAGAAAAGTGGGCAGTGCCACGCCCTTAAAAAAAGTTATTATTTTCAGCTACTTGAACTTCACCTATTTTTCTGAAACTTTGCACACACATATTGAGCTCTCATCATTATACAATTTCTTAATTGGAAAAGTGGGCAGTGCCACGCCCATAAAAAAGTTATAATTTTGAGGTACTTGCTCTGGACGGATTTTTCTGAAACTATGCACACATATTGAGCTGTCATGACTTTACGATTTCGCGGTTAGAAAAGTGGGCAGTGCCACGCCCAATTAAAAAAAAGTTATAATTTTTAGCTTTTTGCACTTGATATTCAATTAAAATTCAGAATTCATTTTTATTCATTAAGGGCAAAGTAGCAACGCGCGCCGGGCTTTTCTAGTAAAATATATAAATAAAATTAACAAAAATAAATCTTTGAAAATCTACTTATATTATATCTGCCACAATGTCAAATCCAGTCATTTTTAAAGAATTTTCTTTTCGGAATAAATTATAATTTTTCTTCAATTTTTATTTTACAAAAATCCCTCACAACTCTTATTATTATTTAAGCTTTAAAATATATATGTACTTCCAGTCAATTAAAATTTGCATAAATAATAATTCTTATCATTTCACTCTCAAACTCATTTTAATTTCATTATTATTCCCATACATTTTTAATTTTTTTTCCTGCAATAATTTAATTCATTTTCATTCTCCCTACATTTTCCATGCCAGACATATTTAAAATACCAGCATTTCCCTCTACGTTAACCTCAACTTAATCAAGTGTTAAATTGTAACAATAAAATTATACAAATAACTTTCCTTCTGGTTATTGCCATTCAACAATTACACATGTATTGTTTATTTCCCATCATCATCGTCATTATTATCATCGGCGTTGTCGCTGTTGTCATCATCCTCAAGTGATTTTTCCCGGTTGTCAATATAAAGAACATTTTGTTATAAATGAAATAACTTCCGGTTGAAATTAAATGAACCATATGAAACGAAAACACAACAACAACAACCAATAAACACATTTATACATCACACTATTTACATATACATACATACTTATCTGTATGTATGCTAGAGCACTGCACAAGCACATTCATATTTAGTACTAAACTTCACAAAATTACCGGAGAATGTAAAAATATTTCTATCAAACTTTGCCTCATTACACAATGAAGGTGGTTCCAGTTTTACTTTAAATACAACTATTTCAAAGCCAAATGTATTTTAGTGTCTTCAAAAACGTACATGTAAATATCAACTGACATAAACGATTAAAAATTTATTCTTCTCTTATTCAAAATTATGTACAAAGTATTAATCAAGAGAACAGAAAAGATTAGAGACTAGTACTACCACTAAAGGAATTCAAAATAGAGATAAATCTGTGGTCGCAAGGAAAAACAAGGTAACTCCATTTTTTTAAAACTCGAGAAAAACGCATTTACAGTTTTCGACATATTTCACTAGTTTTTTTTTTTTAATTCATATTCTAATGTGTGCGCATCAAAAAGAAAACATAATTTTACATCCTGTTGAACATTTCGGGTTGCAGTAAAAAGCTTTTTACCCGTCAGAAGCGAAAATCAAGGTCAGTTACCTGATTTTTACCTAAAAATGGAGTTACCTGGTTTTTCCTCAAAATTTCATTGTTTGAATTTATTCTTATATTTTATGGAGTTAAGGCAACTTTTCATCGTCTTATGCAAAAAAACATTATTTAAAAATAAA
The DNA here is from genome assembly GCA_941918925.1 of Phyto melanocephala. Classification (NCBI taxonomy): domain Eukaryota; kingdom Metazoa; phylum Arthropoda; class Insecta; order Diptera; family Rhinophoridae; genus Phyto; species Phyto melanocephala. Next base: position 10,174,861 of record OW799236.1, on the reverse strand, counting down.
AAAAATTAATATATATATATTTTTTTTATTTAATTTTAAATTGTTATAAGAAAAAGTAATGAATTGCGTATTGATTTGAAAATCGAAAATTTTTAATTTTTTAGTTTGCTGTTAAAAATAAAGGAATTCAGTTAATTTTGTTGTATGTTAATGATACAATTCTAGTTTCAATTATTGTTTACATCAACGATCAATCTCCTAGTGTTTTTCTTTAAGATATTATGGAGTTACCTGATTTTTCCTTAAAACACATGGAGTTACCTTTTTTATACCCGCCACCAAAAAAATGGTGGGGGTATATTCATTTTGTCATTCCGTTTGTAACACATCGAAATATCCATTTTAGACCCCATAAAGTATATATATTCTGAATCAGGGTTTGATTTGATGACGATCTAGCTATGTCCGTCCGTCTGTCCGTCTGTCCGTCTGTCCGTCTGTTGAAAGCACGATAGAGGTCGCACCGAAAAAGCTAGGGGGCTCAAATTTTGCCAGAATCTTTCTTATAGACAAGGTTTGTTTGGTATTGAAAATGGGCTAAATCGGAATATTAGGAAGAGAGTTATAGCTCGTAAAGCAAGAATAGGTCGAAAAAACCGTGTCCTGCTAACATCGAATAAAATGGAATTGTGTCCAAACGGATGAACGTAGAGTCATGAAACTTCGAATATATATTTCTCGAGTCAAAAGAATATTTCTCCCCAAAAATTGCTTAAATCTGTGCATTAGAAAAGGAGTTATAGGTCAAAATGTACGAAAATTTATACCGCTCAGTGTATATTTGAAGTTTAAAACGTAATAAAACTGACAAAACTATATGTACGGTTCTGAAATTTTGCAAACATGGTTTTTTGGTCAAAGTCTTCGTTATAACGGAAAATAAATGTGCCACGCCCACTTTTTTTTTAAATTTTTATAAAAATATATTAGTCATATTCATTAGCATTTATTCATTGCAGATGGCGACATCTGTTGAAGGCGCCACTACATTTTGCAAACACTGAGGATGATGTCTTTGCTAAACATCACGTAGAATACTAGATGACTCTAGTAACATTTTTTTGCACAAACTACAAAGGAATTTTATAGGGGTTTGTGAAAACGAAAATGACCGAAGTTTGTTGACAAAAATTAACTAGAGTAATGATTTGTGCCCAACTTAACATATAGTTGTACACACAGTCTTATGAGGTTTAAGATTTAAAAATATTAAAAAAAAATGTGCATCAGTAGATTTAAAATAAGTATTTGAATATTTAAAATACATATTTTAACAAATTTTTTTTTTATCTATCTATTTTTTTGTAAAGGGTGGTTAAATTTTAAGGGCCACAGGGTGATTCAAAATAGACATGCTCAGCATTTTGCTAAAACAGGAAATTTATTAGTAAGATTTTGATTTTTAAAGTTCTATAACATTTTACTTTTAGAAGATTTTCAAACGAAATAAGTTTTGTATAATTTTAAAATTTGTTAGCCATTAATACATGAAAATAAATTGTTTATAATGTTTAGAAATAATTTTTTTTTATCTTTAGGTCTAAATTTTCCTAAATTCCTTTTTTTAATACACCATAACTTCTAGAAAACATAAGATAACAAAAAGAAATTAGCACTATTTAGATAAAACTCTCCTCTATACCCCTATACCCCATTTTATACCCGTTACGATCCGACCGTGATCAGCAGACCAATTTTTGTGACACAAGGTCAAATATTTTTTGCAAAATTTTAGTAAAAGAGCTAAACAAATTTTTTTGTAATGTGTTTTTTTGAAGTATTTGAGTTTTTATATCCGCCACCAAAAAAATGGTATGTATATTCTTAATCGGGGTTTTATTTGACGACGATCTGCCTATGTCCGTCCGTATGTCCGTCTGTTAAAAGCACGATAGAGGTCCCATCGAAAAAGCTAGTGGGCTCAAATTTTGCCAGAATATGTCTTATACACAAGGTTTGTTTGGAATAGAAAATTGGCTAAATCGGAGTATAAGGAAGAAAGAAAAATTGCCTAAATGCATGTATTAGGAAGGGAGTTAGAGATCAAAATGTACGAAAATTTATACCGCGCAGTGTATTTTCCAATATGTTAAAAATTTTAAACCTAATAAGAGTGACAAATTTAGATCTACGATTCTGAAATTTTGCAGGAATTGCTTTTTGGTCAAAGGCTTTCTTCTGATGGAAAATAAATGTGACACGCCAACAACAACGTTCCCATACAACGTTTTCTCTCAAATTCTTATAATTTCTCTATAAATCGAATAATAAAGGACTTTATTGAAATATCTAAGTTGTATTTATTAGCATAAATAACTTCGACACACCTACTATAACGCTCACTTTCCACGTTATTTACTGTTAATGAAATTTAAATTTATAAAACCGACAAAATTAGAGGTATGATGATAAAATTTGCTACGGAAATCCTTCTAGTCAATGTTATTGTTATGCCAGAAAATTTAGGTGACACGCCCACTCTTACGCCCACATCCTATGTAATGCTTTATTTCAAATTCATATAATTTCTCAATGAATAAATATTTTGGAAGAATTACGGACTATATTGAAATATCTAAGTTGTATTTATTAGCAGAAATTTTATTGACACGCTTACTTTAACGCCCATTTTCACTGAAACACTTAATTTACGAAAACATTTTACCAGCATATCCAAGTTATAAAGGGTGGTTAAATTTTAAGGGCCGATGTTGATTTTGAATAAAACACAAATTATTTAGGAAATTATTATCATTTCTTTTTTAATGATAATATTTGTATGGTTCAATTATGTATGGAACAAAATATCGGCCAAATGGCCCCGTGACCTCAACGGCACACCTCGATCCGATAGTCCAAATTTTAAATAACATTGCTGATGCTCAATTGTTTGGCACGATGATGAGTCGAAGTTGACTGTTTTTTTGCCACACTATCGCGATAAACAGCAATGCTTCTCATTTAACGAATTTAGAAGGCATTCATAGATGTTCTAACATTTTATACAGACCTGGGGCCGAATTACGGCATTCGATATCGATCAAAATTTTACTCGAACGATCGAGTATGCTTTAGGTATATAGATTCTAATAAGAGTTTTCAAATTTCGATCACGTTCGAGTGCCGTAATTCGGCCTCTGTTTTAAATTTAAAATTTAACCATCCTCTACAAAGAAAGAGATGTATATTTTATTATAAAGAGATTATTCCAAGCGATTAACAAAATAATAATTATTGTGCTTTAAATGTACACAAAATTGGTGGTGGGTATAAAAGATTCGGCACAGCCGAATATAGTGCTCTTACTTGTTTTCCTAAAAATTGGTATTTAAGCGATTTTTATTTTGTAGATTACTTTTAAATGTGATACTTTTTCAAAATTTTTATCTGACAGAGTGATGGTAAATCCAAAATCCATCCAATTTCTGGTGTTTTTTCAACTTTTTGGAAAAATGGAGTTACCTTGTTTTTCCTTGCGACCACAGAAATATATAGCGTAGGGTGTATTTTAGATGTGTACAATTTCCAAAATAAATAACTCCAAAACTAGCTGTCATGTTTAAAAAGTGGGCTTGACTTTTTTAGTATACTTTTGCAAATCACCATGTTACAAAGACTTACACCCAAACAACGTTAAAAAATTGTGCCTTCTGAGAACGCAATGCCATAGACTCTTCTGATAAAATTTATTTTATTGACTCCCATACCGTGTATATAGAAGGAGACATCGCCACAGTAGATGCCACTGTGACAGAGACTCGAACTTATCGATCCAACACCATTCTTAGCCCGTCCACTACTTGAACAATCTAAATTAAAGATAATGGCCTACATTCATACAAGATCCAACTGTTGCAACAATTATATTCAGAGGACCACTAATTACGTCATGTGTTCGATAACTGAGCTGCGAATCAACTGGAAGTTAAAACAGATTTTTTTCATCAAACCATCTTCAGCATTGAGGTTAAAACTACTTTTAGTAAGGAAACGTCAAATCTCCGGTCTATGCTGTTAAACCAAAAACGATTCATCATTTATAAGCCAACATTCGATGCACTGTTGACGGAATAAGACTGGCAATGCTCGAAAAAGTCGTGCAAAATTAAATCAATAAGATGACGTTTATAAGGCGCAGTCGCGGAGGCTATGTCAAAAATTTTGTATATCATATTTGTGAGCTACAAAGCTAAAACGTGATCATTTCATTGAAACTGTTATGTTTTATTTTAAAAAAAGTATATAGAATAATCAGTTCAAAAATTTAGCTTTCTGCAGCCTTATTCTGTAACTCGCTAAACCTAAATTTTTATATAATAGGATGGTGGTAGAACACCCCTCTTAGGTATGTTTTAGGGATATCCCCACAACACTGGGCAGTGGAGTTATAATGTTGAAATTCTTGAGGGAGGGCTGCTATAGTTGATAACAACCACCAACATGATTCGTCACTAATACCTACAAGTGACAAAAAAACTAAATAATAAGAGGTAGGCTGCTGCTGTTAGGGAAATGTTTATTTCCAATTACGAACCTTGTTTTCTTCATTCCGATCGGTTTACTTCGGGTTCCTTTTCCTTTCTAATTATTTTCATTTATTAAATAAGCTGGTATGATTTTTTTTTTGTATGCAATGTGCGAGCTTTAGCCGGAGCCAAATGCCAGTATGGCAGCGCCGCCGATAATCTGGCCAAAGTTTAAACTAGGGGTTGCATTAGCAACCAAACCGCACACATTGGCACGCATGCGAGTAAAGCAAATTGCGAAGTTCTTTTATATATTAAACTTCTCTTCTTTTTAGCAATTAATTTAGCAAGACGAAAGATGAAGTGAAGACCATTACTCTTATTTATAGATATTCTCTTATGCACGACTTGAAGGAATTGTTTTTCTTTTGAATGTTTTAATAGTACTTTTTTTAGTATTTGACAGCTTCAAAATGTAAGCAACAAAATACCCATACATTTTTGTATACGCGTACATATTAATATTCAATATAATTTTTTCGAATACATTCGATATAGTGCGAGAGAAAATCAATGTTAATACCAACACTCACACTTACATTAGTTCATACGTATTTGCATTTATGAGTTCTTTTGTATTCTTATGTTGTTTATAAATCAAACAGAAGGAAGTGGCGAATTGGTTATAAAAAAATACGTTGTGTATTAAAACGTTATAAATATGATGTATGAGATTTTAACAGCAAAAAAGGAGGTGAAAATATTAAAATGAATTAAATATGATAGAGTTTTAAATAAATTGGAAAGATTGGCATTAACAAATACAAATTGTATTAAATCATTTTAAGAACTTTAACAAAATATTAAGATCTTGTCGAAGATTTGCAATACAAAAAAAAAAAAAAAATAAAGCGGAATTCACTCTTGGTAGCATTTTTGCAATTAGTGCAAATATGCACTAATTTTTTGCTATCAAGCGTGAGTGCATTTTTCATGTGTGTTGCAAACTTATGGCAACGAGCTGATTTTTTAGGTATTTATGAAACAACAAATCTTTTTTTAAATTAAGAAGTAAGATTCTGTGTTTTAATATTTTCCGAAAAGAAAATTAATTAGTTTTCAATAAATTACAATGCCTAAATCAACGGAAAAATATAATATCACAATTTTTTTTGGTAAAAAATGCCATGGATGAAATTGAATTTGTGGAGATTTTAAATCCTGAGAGTAAAAAAATTGTGTATCTGTTGTGCAAATTTGTGTGACATTACTTTTCACTGATTTTTAGTTCTGCATATTTGCTCAAGTGATGCAAATTGCAATTTAATAGAATTTCTTTTTGTAGTCGTGCACAAGTTAAATTGTTTGTTAGACTTGCACGGTCTGCAAGACTTACAAGGGTAGTTTGCATCAAAGAGTGAGTTCCGCTAATAATAAAAATATGGTCTGGGCTTAGTATACCGAGTGAATTATTGACATCTAGTATTTTATTTTATTCGGAACACAAAAGAGGAGTAATGTGATATTGTTGTAATTAGAGTGAATAACAAAATATATGAAACTTTAAGTATTAACGAAATTCTTCAATAGGGGAGTCAATTAAGCATTGTCCCTCTCAGCGATTTCACCTGTACGATTATGCCTTGAATTTTTATTATATAACAAAATTTTCCAATGAAAATTATTAACAACCAGCATACCATACTGTAAACTAATACAAAAGAAATAGCAATACAACATACAAAGGAGTTGTAAATTATACAATTATTTCTCTATTTCATTAAATTTTTTTAAATATAAAAAGATGTTTATTTAACTAATAAATATAAATACTAAAATTTAATTAGCATTAACATTCTTTAGGTTTCCTTTTGGTTTTGTGGCTAAACTATGACCTTAGATTGTTAGAAATTATTTTAAACATGAGCCGCAAATGTATGTATGTATGCCTTAAAAGTTTTTACTTTAATTTTGGTAAATAAAATTTGTTATTGTTATAATAATAGACAATTAATGCTTGATGAAAATTTATAGTTACTGATTTGCAATAGAAACTTTCGAACACAATTATTTAAACATTTTATTGTGATATTTTAATTGAATATTGGTCAATAATTGTATTTTAAATAATTAAAGAAAACTTGCTGTGCTTAAGTAATTAAAGGGTGAATGTTAACTAAAATATACAAGGACTGCAAAATCAATTGCCTAAAAAGACAAACTGATGGACGAGCGTAAGCCAATAAATAGAGCTTAATATTTAAACCTATTACAGATTATGATATTCTAATTGATATACTAAATTACAAAATAAATTTATCTTCTTTACTTGAAAACTATTCCCTTGGATTTTTGATTAAATAACAACCCAAAAATCTGCGTTTTTAATTAACTCTTTATTTTTCTAATAACCTAATTTGTACTTAAAAAAAAATTCACCTGAATTTTAAACCAAACATTCAATTATCCTGACCTCCTTACCATATGTAAATGAGCAATGGAAAAAACACAGTTTTACACAATTTAAACCAAACCGTTGTCCTGACCTCTGCCATTTTTTGCTAATATTGCGTAAATCTTCATAGACAAATCCTCATAAAATAATAAAATTGTGCTTAACAAACCGACATACATACTTCATATGTAAAAAAAAATTAGAAAAATAGAGAAAAAATAAATGTTTTTGTCCCCCTCTATGCCATAACAAAAAATCTATTCCCCAAAAAAAGTCCTTTATCCTGTTGAAAAAAAATTCTCTCTTTATATCCTCTAGCCAAGCAGCTTAACTTGCATAATCCTAATATCACTACGGTCACAGTGGTCAATTTAACTACACACTTGACCTTTTTTTGTGTGGGCTAAGAGAAGCAAAAAGCATAAAAATGTCTTAAAAAACGTTAAGCTGGTGTTTTTTATCATAAAATTTTATGGTCGAAAATTTCATTGAAGCTCAACATTAACACTACTAACAATTGTGTATTGAAATGGCGATGTGTGATGGTTTGTGGTTGTCATCATGAGGGGTTAACAATTATGTTTTAGGTTTTCAATGGTTTTTAAGAGATTTGTTTCAGGGACGTCTCTTGAAGTTTTTTTTAATGCTTTTTTGTGTAAATTTTAGCAGTAACTAACAGACGAAGGTAGAGTGATAAGTTTCTGTAAAAATGTTTTATTTTTTTTAAGTATTTATTAAACAAATCGAATTCACACAGGTGAAATTATCAGCAAAGCTGTCGAAAAAGCATTTTGTTAAAATTTTTTGAATTCCCTTTAATTTCATTTATTAATTCAGGGATGGAAAATTAGATTTTCTTTTCGGTCTTAAACAATTAACTTGAGATTACTTTTTTTATAATAAATAAAAGAAATTTAAGTACATTTGTTGCTTTTGCACTATTTATAATGTATTTTAATTTCTTTTTATCAATTTTGTTTTCATTAAACAAATCATAACAACTTTTCCATCCCTGATTTTTTTTTATTTTAATACAGTATATAAATGGGAAATACTTTTAGTTTAGTTATGAAAAATAATATCTCGCAAGTGATGGCCATTTTCTGCTTCGCAAATTCGTGCTCTTTCCAACACATTTTCCATAACCTTTCGCAAAACTTCAGGTGTTATGTTGTTTATTTCGTCGCGTATATTGCTTAATTGCTGAATGGTTCTGGGCTCATTAATGTAGACTTTTCCTTTCAAATAACCCCAAAGAAAACAGTCTGGAACGGTAAAATCCGGTGAACGCGGAGGCCAATTAAAATCACTTGTACGCGAAATAATTCGTTCATTAAAGATGTCCCGTAAAACTGCCATTGTGTCCCTTGCAGTATGCGCTGTGGCTCCATTTTGTTGGAATTATCCTTGCGGATGATTTTCCACAGCTGGCCTTAAAAAATTTTCCAACATTGTCCGATATCTGACCCCATTGATGGAAACGGCAACCCCGTGTTCATTTTCAAAAAAATAGGGATCAATTATCCTTTCCGATGAAACACCGCACCAAACCGTACACTTAGATGGGTATAATTCTCGCTATTGAACTACTCTTGGATTTTTCGTACCCCTTCTCCTGCAGTTTTGCTTATTAACGAACCCACTTAATTGAAAATTGGCTTCGTCGCTCATAATTAAATTATGAATAAAATTATGATTTTCTTCTGCTTTTTGGCGGAAAAAACTGCATAATCAAGTCGGTGCTGGTAATCTGTCGGTTTCAATTCTTACGCTTCATTTTAATTTCCCCAAGTCTTCTTTGCAAAATACTGAAAGGAAAAGAAAATAAAATTATAATAAAAAATTTATAAGCAATTCAAACCCCTTCGGTAATTTTGGGTCACCCAGTACATACCTGTATCAAATAAAGCCTATAGTGCACAGAGATTTGTATTCATATTGCAATTGCTTGTGTTTCAAACTCAAAAAAAAAATCCGCTACAACATTTGTAAAAGGGCTAGGTGAAATCATGAATCAATAAATTTTGTCCTTAGATTAACGAAATTGTGTAGCTATAAGATTAGGCGGTAGGACGTCGCAGAAAGTTATTAAAAGGTGTGCGAATAACATATTAAAAGGTGTATTATGAGCATTACAAATATTACCACAAACACAAAATACCCTTTCCTCTTAATACATTTTAGAGTATAAACAATTTGAAATTATTTAAACGCACACCCAACCCTCGTATTATTATTTATTTTTTAACAACTTAAGCTGCACAGTTTTTTATAGATTTAGTTTTATTTATTTCTTTTCTTCTATTTTCAGTTGTCCTTTCTGGGCACATAGTCATATATTAAAATTTCTTGTATTAACAAAACTAAAATTAAAATAAATTTCTACACACAATAAACTAAACAAACTATCTAAACCTAAACTACAAATCCTTTGCTCTTCTTTTTCTTTTTGACTTCTTTCGTTTTTCTTTTACTTGATTCGCAGTGGTATTCGATGATTGCACTGAAGAGCCTAAACCAAAAGAATTTGAGCATTTTCGGTGATAAGTGGTGATGGGTTTGCGTTGTAGCCAAAAGCGTATAAAAAAATTAAATTCAGATTTAAAAGCTTGTCTGGCTGGAATCTGTAGGGGAAAAATTTTAATTTAATTTAAAAGTAATTATTAAAAATATAGTATTATTCGTTAAATACCTTTTTGTTGACTGCTATTTTTTGTACATTCCATAAAAATTCACAGACGCCTATAATAAGGGCTATGGCTATGCCTCCTATTAAAACCACAAATAAACCACCTACCGATTCCATATTGAATTGTATGTCCTCTTCCAGAGACTTCTCATCCAAATCACAGCGCGTCTCATTACTATTAAACCATTTATTCTTGAGACTATACAAAACACCCTTTTCGCTGAGCTTAAGAATGCCCACACTTAAATTGGATCTGAAGGGAGCATCTAAATCAAAAAAATTTTAACTTGAAGATATATAACTTTTTTTCTTAATTGCTGTAGTATTCACTTACTCAAGGGCACCGCTATGCCATAGTGCTTCTCTCCAAATGGCTGCCCTATGTGCATTAGTTCACAATTTCTTTGCTCGTAATATTGTAGAATGGGCGTTTCCAGCAAAAAGGCATATCTGCCCTTGCTTCTTTTAACTCTATCTAAGCCTTCTTTATTGCTGGCCGTAAACGCTTCCGGCTTAAAACCAATCATTTTATTCCAAGCCAAACGATAGGCAGTTTCATTCGATTCGGAGAAGAGCTGAGAAGTGGAACCTCCCTTGACAGTGCCAAACTGTATTTTGTTTTGATCTACTAAATCGTGTAGATTTTGTATGGAACTTTCCAACTTTGAGGCTGTGATAAACGAAGCCAGCTTAGCAATATAAGTTTGAGAAATTAACAAACCAAAAATCCACCAAAATGCAGTAAAGATACGCATGGGAAGACTTCTGAAATAAAGGAATTTCAAATTTGTGACATTATTTACACGGAGTAAAGAATGTGTAAATGTATATAATTTAGAATGTATAGCATTAGACAAGGTGTATATTATACTAAAATCAATCATTTACATACTTTACCACATATACACTCTATGTAAAAAATAAATTTTTTCCCTGTAGTATTCAAAGTAAAAAAGATTTTAATTTACACAGTATAAATATGCGCCTTAACAATTAAATTATTTTTTAATTTCATATCAAGATTAAGAACATGATTAAAAACAACTGATTTTTAAATAAAAACAAGTATTTTACATTTTTTACACCGTGTAAATATTAGGTAAATATTTGAACTAGCAACAAATTTGTTAAAAAAAAACTAAATGAATATAAACTTTATGAAATTATTATATTTTACATGGTTTACACATCTGTTGTAACGAATATTCATTATTCCTTTTACATTTCATTAAACGGTTAACCGACATGTAAAACCATTTTTTTACAAGATTAAATTTTTTACCTATTTCTAATCAGGTAAAAATTATGTATATTATAAAATTTTTCAACAAACTTTTCTTAACCCTCTTTTATTGGTCATAAAACTGAGTAAAACCACAATAGTTTTAATATTTTACATTATGTAAACAATAGCACAATAATTAATGTTGTATCAGATTAGCTTAAATATATCCTGAACTAGGTACAAAGTAAAGAACCTTAAATTTTTCATTATTTACATCATGTAAAAATCATGTAAGTAATCAATTGAAACAAGATTGTCTTTTGAGACACTGAAATTTCATTAATTATCTAGTGTAAACAATGAAAAACAATGAATTAAGCAACAGGCTTGTATAAATGTTGTGTTTTTTACTTTTGTTAACTTTTTAAAATTATTTTATTCTACATTAGTTGCATTATGAAAAAAAAATCCAACAAAGACTATGTATATACATGCATTGTTTATTAGTTTACCCTATGTAAACAATAGGTAAACTACAAAATTTTGGGGACAATATTTACTTAAACACTTTCGCTTTGCTAAAAGATTAAAAAATTTAATTTTCTGCATTATTTACACGATGTAAAAAATATGTAAAAAATTAAAATGTTTACCCAAAATTTATTTTCAAGCAAACAGTTGCACGCCTAAATAAATTTTTATCAAAAATTTACATTTTATAAGATTTACCCAATATTATTGTTTATATAATGACTTTTCAAAAAAAGTTAGAAACATAACTTGCAAAATTGTTTTTATTATTTACATCAGGTAAAACAAATGTAAATAATTAAATTTTAATTTTTTTAATAAAAAAATTTATTCTAATTTAAACTTTATATTTGACTTAAGGTAAACAATAGGTAAATAATACAAATTTTTTGTTACCTGGGCAAAATATCACATCCCACACACAAAATGGAGCCAATATGCAGCCATAAAGTGTTTCTTAAAAACCACGGAGTCTCAGCTATGGAAGTTTCGCTATCAACAGCTTTTACCTCCCAATCATCTTGTGATAATCTAAGGAAAAAATAGTAAAATAATCATTGAGTTGCTTAAATTTACTTCACAAACCTACCTGCCCAATACCTTAAAACAGATGGACATTATCAAAATAGCTACCAAAAGATAAAACCAAACCTCCACTGAAAACGGTTCCAAAAAAGTAAATAAACTTTTTTCAGGTGGCTTGGGCTTATAATATAAAATACTAACACCCAATTGCATAAAGGGCACAGTAAAATCGACTACCGAACGACGAGCCTGGGTAATCGTTAAATCACAAATGCCCAGTTGAGCGTTCTGCAAAGAACGAAATATGGTCTAGAACAATTTTATTATAAAGGCTCCTTCAACTTACATTATCTATTAGCTGCCTGATAATGCCATTCCATTCATCTGTCACAGGATCCCTAGAGCCATAGGCATTATCTGGCACTGGTTCCAAGACAAAATCAAATCTACATTCTTCCGCCAGCTTATAAATCAAGTCGACAGCAAAACCCTCAAATCTTTCATTACCCTCAAAGTGTACACCTTCGGGTTCAGGGCGCCACATAAAAAATGGCTCCCCTATACGTGTGGCCACCGTATACTTAACTCTCTTTTGTGAAAAATCTTCTTTCTCACCAAATTTACGCTTCTTAGCCTCTTTAGTGGAATTCTCAGCTATTTTATCAAATGAAACTAAACCATAGTCCTTATTCCAAACATGGGTCAGACGATCTATTAAGGGATTATAGATTTCCAAATTAAAGTCGTCGCGTAAGCCAAAATCATTCACAAATAATCTTTGTGTTTTATAAGGAGGTTTAATAAGTTTGGGATTCAACTACAATTAAAAATGCTTCATAAAGAGAGTTGTTAGAAATTTCCTCTTAATCTGGATCTACCTGTTTCATAGCCTTCACAATATCCTGGCCTGGCCGCCAGAAACCCCTACCGCAACTTATTTTGGGTTCTAGAAATTGTATTGACTCAAATACTTGTTGCAGAGCATTTATATACATAACCACCGAATCGTACATACATTGTGTACGTATGGACACAATCGTATCCTCTTCATCATTTTCAAAAACATCTACTTCATTGTGCACTTGAGCCGGCACAAACGTTCTTAAACGTATGGATGCTACGCGGGCAGTAAAATGTCTGGAATACAAACTTTCTATGCCACTCAAATGAGTGTTTAAATTTGGGAGAAATAAATGCTGAAAGAGAAAACTTATTTACTTTCAACTTTAGAACAAGGTTCTAGCATAGTACGCAAATCAATCGAATAGATATTAATCATGAATGATATTAATTTGAATGAATTAAATTTTCCACATTGTGACGAATAATTTGTTTTGTTTTCCGAATTTTAAAAATAAAAGTTGCGAGACAAATGATATTTTAAAAAAATTGAAAATAAATTTCTCACCACAATTTAAATATAAAATTTCTTACATGAATCATTCATTCAAAGAACATAATCGAAAAATTAAAAAAAAATCGATTCACAAATAGAATTTTTATTTTCCTTGAAGAAAAGTTAGCAGCGTTGCCATTGTAGTTTATCATTTTCGTTGTGTTAATGGGAAAAATTTTACCATTTTAGGAATTAAAGAATATATTAAAAAAATTATAATGTTTAGTTAATATATTTTATGCATGCATGTATGTACGTATGAATCTATGCATGTAAAATATTAAGTGATCAACTAAAAATACAAATAAGGCTTAGGTATAATAAAACAAAAACTATGAATCTGATTTATCTGATTTTTTCTATTATATTTGTGGAATTTTTACTTGAATCGTAAATTAGTTTTATAAATAAATATACATACAATTTTCGTTCTTTTTTATCCCTAAAAGTTTTTGTTATAAAAACATGTATATTCAAAATTATATAGGCGCCACCGCCAAATGTAGGCGTGCAGCTATGATGGCGTCAAACATCGTATGTATTTCAATTTGGACAGATTTAAGTTGCCAGCCTGCTGTTATTTAATGCTTCAAGCAACTTAGAAAGCATTGTGATAGGCTTTGTAAAAAATGTGATTGTATGTGTTACACCGATAATGATTGATATAAAAAGAGACACACAACAATGCGACGGTATAATACATACAAACACATTTTTACAAATACTACGAAAGGCTTGACAAGTAGTTTGATCGTACCTTCACAATATATCAGCCATGAAAAATTATTTCAGTTTATTGTCCCGGCAACACAAGTTTCCGTCGAAAGAGCTTTTAGTGCTCTCTCAATAATATTAACAAAAATGAGATCAAAGCTATCAAAAGATACTACAAACAATTTGCTTTTAGTAAAACTTAATAAGAATTTAATTGAATATGTAACAATAAAAAACGAAACCACGGAACAATTACATATGATATAATATTTATTTTTATATATTTTGTTTTTATTTAGACTCATATTGTATATATCTTTTTTGAATTACTGTCCGATGAATAAATAAAAATTAAACTAATACAAATCAATAAATTTGTTAAAATTTTATTATGAGAATTTTTGTAAAGAATCTTAGGTTAATGCTTGTGGCAACTTGTTTTTTAATTTTTTGGGACATGAATTCATACACAATTTTATTAAGAACTAGCCAAACCCGGCGCGCGTTGCTACGCCCCTTAATGAATCGAAATGCATTCTGAATTTTAATTGAATATCAAGTGAAAAAACCTAAAAATTATAATTTTTTTATGGGCGTGGCATTGCCCACTTTTCTAGTCACGAAATTGTGAAGTCATAACAGCTCAATATGTGTGCAAAGTTTCAGAAGAATCGGACCAGTGCAAGTACCTCAAAATTAAAATTGTTTTTATGGGCGTGGCCCTGCCCACTTTTCTAGTCACGAAATTGTAAAGTCATAACAGCTCAATATGTGTGCAAAGTTTCAGAAGAATCGGACCAGTGCAAGTACTTCAAAATTATACCTTTTTTTATGGGCGTGGCACTGCCCACTTTTCTAATCACGAAATTATTTAGTCATGACAGCTCAATATGTGTGCAAAGTTTCAGAAAAATCAGTCTGGTGCAAGTACCTCAAAATAATAGCCTTTTTTTATGGGCGTGGCCCCGCCCACTTTTCTTATCACGAAATTATTTAGTCATGACAGCTCGATATGTGTGCAAAGTTTCAGAAAAATCGGTCAAGTGCAAGTAGCTAAAACTGATAACTAATTGTTTATGGGCGTGGCCCCGCCCACTTTTTTTCATCCATAAACACTCCCCGGTATGTGTACAACAACTTACCAAAGTTTGAGCCCGATCGGTTTTACAGTTTCAGAGTCTATAGCTAACACACACACACACACACACACACACACACACACAGAGTTTCACTTTTATATATATAGAAGATAGAAGATGTTAGGCGCCGGAAGAACAATGTTTCATAGGTATGTTTTTGTTTTTGTATTTCTTGCATTCATAAAAGCAATACTTCTAATTGTGAGTTGGTTTTTTAAACTGCTAAGCGGTACACAAACATCATACTTACAAACATTACACGTATACAGTTGGATTCGGGTAAGGGAAATTGATAATTAAAGGATTTATATTTTTGGCTTATGCAAGATTTTCATTAATAAAAAACTTTGGACAAATTGAAACCATTTTGGTTAAATAGATTTTCTACTTTTTATATTGTTTTAAACAAAATAAGAGAAAATGTTGCACTACAGTGCAACAAATTAGCTGTAGCATTGTATTTCGCCGTATATTAATAAGAAATTTTTTCTACTAAGCAATGTTTCCTTTATTGAAGTTTGTAGCTTTAAAAACATAAAAGCTGTAAAACTGATTTTCCCTTAAACGAACTTATTTTCTTTAAAATATAGTAAATATATTTAATTGTAGTTAAGTGATTTCTTCAATTAAACGGCGGCAGCTTAACCGAATTCGACTGTATTACATTTTTTTCTATACACACATTTTTTTTATGTGGCGCCAAAAAAATGTATGTGTTGTATTCCTTGCAAGGGATGATTTTCACATATACCTTTTTATTGATGTCGTTTGTTTTTTAGGTATTGTTGTTGTTAAAAGAGGCATTGGGTACAGTGTGACACACAACTTTTTACCTATAGGCGCTTGACATATGCTTATATATAAAGTAGCTTTTATACCGAGTTTCAATTTAAGACAAACAAGGATTTTTACTTTACTGAGTAAAAAAAATTAGGAATATAATGAATTTTCTGTTTACATTTTCAGGTATATACATATGTTTATATATGTGTTTTGCTAATACGCATATCCTTTTAAGACTTTACCTTTTTATACCCGCCACCAAAAAAATGGTGGGGGTATATTCATTTTGTCATTCCGTTTGTAACACATCGAAATATCCATTTTAGACCCCATAAAGTATATATATTCTGAATCAGGGTTTGATTTGATGACGATCTAGCTATGTCCGTCCGTCTGTCCGTCTGTCCGTCTGTCCGTCTGTCCGTCTGTTGAAAGCACGATAGAGGTCGCACCGAAAAAGCTAGGGGGCTCAAATTTTGCCAGAATCTTTCTTATAGACAAGGTTTGTTTGGTATTGAAAATGGGCTAAATCGGAATATTAGGAAGAGAGTTATAACTCGAAAAGCAAGAGTAGGTCGAAAAAACCGTGTCCTTCGAACATCGAATAAAATGGAATTGTGTCCAAACGCATCAACGTAGACTCATGAAACTTCGAATATATATTTCCTGAGTAAAAACAATATCTTTCGCCGAAAATTATCTAAATCTATGCATTAGGAGAGGAGTTATCGATCAAAATGTACGAAAATTTATACCGCACAGTGTATTTTTCGGTATATTTAAAAACAAAAACGTCATAAAAGCAACAAAATTGGATGTACGGCTCTGAAATTTTGCACACTCTGCTTTTTGGTGAGTGGCTTTTTTGTAACGGAAAATCAATGTGCCACGCCCACTTTTACGCCCACCTCCCATATAACGTTTTAACTAAAATTCATATAATTTCTCTACTAATAAAGATTTTGGAATAATAAAGGGCTATATTGAAACACCTAAGTTGTGCTCATTCGCAAAAATAACTTTGACACGCCTACTATAACGCCCACTTTTCACGTTATCTCCCGTTAATGAAATTTAAAGCTCATAAAACCGCCAAAATTAGAGGTATGATGATCAAATTTGCTACGTATATCCCCCTAGGCAATATCATTACTGTGCCAGAAAATTTAGGTGCCACGCCCACTTTTACGCCCACCTCCCATATAACGTTTTAACTAAAATTCATATAATTTCTCTATTAATAAAGATTTTGGAATAATAAAGGGCTATATTGAAACATCTAAGTTGTGCTCATTCGCAAAAATAACTTTGACACGCCTACTATAACGCCCACTTTTCACGTTATCTACCGTTAATGAAATTTAAAAGCTCATAAAACCGCCAAAATTAAAGGTATGATGATCAAATTTGCTACAAATATCCTTCTAATCAATGTAATTGTTGTGCCAAAAAGTTTAGGTGACACGCCCACTTTAACGCCTACCTCCCATATAACGGTTTATCTTAAATTCATGTAATTTCTCTATTGACAATGTTTTTGGGAAAATAAAGGACTATATTGAAATATCTAAGTTGTATTTATAAGCAGAAACTTTATTGACACTCCTACTTTAACGCCCACTTTTACTAAAAGACTACATTTACAAAAGCATTTTAGTAGCATATCGAAATTATAAAGGGTGGTCAAATTTTAAGGACCGATGATGAATTTAAATAAAACACAAATTATTTAGGAAACTATTATCATTTCTTTTTGTAATGATGATATTTGTAAAGTTCAATTATGTATTTAACAAAATATCGACAAAATTACCCCCCCCCCCAATCCTTGGTACCACTCCTCTATCTGATGGTCCAAATTTTCAATGACAATGTTGATGCTCAATTGTTTGGCATGATGATGAGTCGAGGTTGACTGCTCTTTTGCCACACTATCGCAAAAACCACCAGTGGTTCCCATTCAACGCACTAAGAAGGCATTCACAGATTTTCTAACATTTTATACAGACCTGTTTTCCAGAAATTTAAATATTTTTTACAATTCTCCCGATTGTGGACGAATTTGAACGATTATGTTACTCAAAAGAATTACAAAGTGCACAAAATGCATTTTGATTTGAACGCCCATTTTTATAAAAAACCTGAATAACTTTAAAGCGTTGCTCATTTGCGTATCTTTCCACGGATCAAATTGAGTAAGTTTGAGATTGCGAAATGTCAAGTGAAATGCAGAAAACAAATTTAAAGACTAGCTGTAGTTCACCTTCAACATGGGCCCTTAAAATTTAACCACCCTATACAAAGAAAGTGGTACATATTTTATTATAAAGAGATTATTCCATAGCGATTAACAAAATAATAAATATTGTGCTTTAAATGTACACAAAATTGGTGGTGGGTATAAAAGATTCGGCACAGCCGAATATAGTGCTCTTACTTGTTATATAAATGCCTAATTATTTTATTAGACCTATAAAGTTGTTTTCTTGCCCGCATCTTTAAATCAATTATAATTAAATTTATGAGGATAAAAATATTATATAAGTATGTATGTACATATATATAAAATATAATATTTATATACGATACAGCTACTTATATATGTACATATAAGCAAAATCCAATCTGTTAAGAACGCATTGTGTTGTTTAAATTATTATGATTGCTACTGTACATTATTTAATGTTAAGATTTTTTTCATACCACAAACAACAACAAATAAAAAGAGGAAATTTGTAAAACAAATTATTCGTTTTTGATTCATTTTGCTTAGAATGAAATATATTAAATTTGTGAGAGGAATGAAACACGACGAATTTTAAAAATAAAAATTGTATTGCAAACGAAATCAATAAAAAAAAATATTTTTATATTATTTGCGAAAAGAATGAAAAGAAATAAAAATACTAAATAGAATTTGACTCACAACTTTTATCTTTTTCAATTCAGAGCATAATCCAAAAAACAAGCGAAAAAAATGAAATTGTATTCACAAACATAATTTTTTGCGTACTATGGGTTCTAGGGTATAACTTACATTGAATGGTCCTGTCATATTGAAGAATATGGAGGCATTCACCACCTCTGTTAAAATGTCGTGTGGACAATCTAGTACCACAAACTTTTCACGTGAATTATTTATAATCTTCCACAGGACACGGTAATCATCACCGCGTGTGAACTTTTTCATCTTAACGCCAGTTCTATGAAACTGTTTCCAAGCCAATAAATGTTGCATGCGTGCCAGGTCTATTAAAAAGAGGCGAAAGTACAAAAATTCTATTGTCTATAATATCTAGATTTATAAAAAATATTCAGTATAGTTCTTTCAAGCAATGTTTTATAGATTTTCTTTATGTGGGCAAAATTTATTCTTTTTTAAAAATTTATTTAAAAATTTGTTAATATAAAATTTTTCATAATTTTTTAAAGAAAAACTTCGTTTGTAACCATTTCTTTACAAAAAATTGTCTTCTTAATTTTTTATTTGCATATGTACAGTGAAGCAAAAAAAGTGTACATACACCTTGCATTTAAAGAAAAATTTATTACCCTAACTTTTTTGTTCACTGTATGCAAAGAGTGGGCCACAAGTTATGACTGCGTGTAAAAATTTAAAGTGGTAGAATTTTGCTTTTCCGAATCTTACTGACCGAATTATCTTAAATTCAATTCTTACAAACAGGCGTGACTTTTGGCTCTCCCAGTAAATAAAAAAAATATTTTTTTTAAACAATTCACCAACATCAGCAACACTTTAAAAAAAACTTATTTACATTCTTTTACGTACTTGTTGAGCTCTCATAAACAATCGTAAATGATTTCCAGTCAAAATCTTTGCTCTTCAAAATATCCCACATTGCAGCAGACAACACATGCTCCGATGGCGCCACATTGACTGTATAATGATATTTACGTAAATTGTTTTCGGTTTCGTCACCAGACCAATCAAACCGTAAATGGGGTATCCCCGTCATATTGCACAATATGGCCACAATATCTAGAAAAACGAAAAGAAAAAAATAAACATAAACAGAGAGAAAAAAACGATTAAATAATGGATTTGATTTTCGGGAGATTGTTTGATTATAACGGAGTAAAATTTTTATATATTTTTCTCTCGGTTCTTTTTAGTTCTCCAATAAGTTCAATATTTTTATTTACGCATACATATGTATATGTATACATACATACAAACATATAAATGGCGGAAAACATTAATTTGCTATGGGGTGCAATAAAAATACTCCTACGAGTGATGTTTACAATTATGCGTGCCAGGGATGGCAAAAGGAATTTTTAAAAATTTAATATATCGTTTTAATTTTTAATCAGAATTGTTCTTAATTGTACTCAAGGCTAACTCATACTTGCTTTGTTGTATCAATTCGCCGTTGCATATACCTGTATAAATATGCCTTGATTGTACTTTTTATAAAAATCTTAAATAATTTGTGGCTTAAAAAGATTGTTGCCATGTCGTACGTTTGTGTACGACACTTGAGCCTTCCTAAGAAGCCATGTCACATATTTCCGTACGATAGGAATTGTCAGAGCTTGTGCGTTTCTGTACTGTAATTTTTTTACGTTTTTATAATAATTAGGTTAGCCAGTGCATGCATGCAGGCATAGGACTGCAAGTCGTTCGTGTCATTTTTAAAATTTTTTTATCTCTTCCACATATACATATATACATATGTAGTATATAAAAAATTCTCAAGGTATAATATGGTTGAATTTGAATCAATTTGTTGCCCAATTCATTGGATTTCATTGAATTTTTTCTAAACCTCAGTTCAATGGGTCCAATTAGTTGGCATGGTTTTAATTATGTATTGTTATGGGATGCTCGGAAAATTGCTCCGATTATCCCAGAAAACTATCGCCAAAAGATTGCTGGTCAAAAAAAACTCTACTATTTCAGACTATTTGTTATTGGTGGGGCCTACATACTGGTCGAAGTATACATACTGGAAGCGCCTTATTTCCAAAATGGAAAACAAATTTGAGAGTATTATAATAACTGATGTTCGAATTTGTACTGGACTTCCGGCAATCACCAACACTTTTGGGTGATGTTGCTTTCTCAATGAAAAAAAAATATTGGTTTAAAGGCTAATGCTTGCAGACGCTCCAGACCTACTGACTTCGGGCAACCATTTACGTCTCAGTGCTCTGTTGGCTTTTAACAGAAGGAGTTACTTAAGTAACTGTTTAGCTTTTTAAGAGCACATATCTGGTTCTGTCACTGATCAACGTTATTAGCCTCATAGCGCTAAAACCAAATAAGAGTTTGCACATTGCTCTTTCGCAGGGAAGAATTACAATTGGTCATGATTAAGTTGCATAACAGGACACACAGAAGCGGCTGGTTTGTCCCCAAAAACATAACCACCGTCAGATTATGGTACTCAATGTCAGTGCTGACGTTAACCAAACCAATACTTTAGTGACATGTCCATTTTGTTTTGGAAATATTTGAAAATTATACCAAATACAAATTAAAATTTAAAAAAATATTCAGTTATATCGATTTTACCATCCCTGGAGCGTATGTAGCTATGATCATAAAAACTAAAAATATTTTAAAGCGTTTCGTATTTCAAAGTAAAACATGAAACAAATGGAACTTCCTTTTAGAATTAAAAAGCAAATACAAATTTAAAATATTACTGCCGT
Source organism: Phyto melanocephala (assembly GCA_941918925.1). Lineage (NCBI taxonomy): Eukaryota > Metazoa > Arthropoda > Insecta > Diptera > Rhinophoridae > Phyto > Phyto melanocephala. Next base: position 10,153,259 of record OW799236.1, on the reverse strand, counting down.
ATTCATTAAAAATATTTTAGGTTTATTAAAGGCTTACTTGGCAAATTTCTGTACAACATCTGAAAAGGCCTTTAATAAATCCAAAATATTTTTTATAAATACAGCAGTTACTTTCTATATATACAATTCGCTGATATGTATACGTTGTTAAGTGTACGCTGATCTTACCGGTATATTTTTAACAACTCTTAACCGTCTGCTGTCATTTTCCCAATTGTGATTAAAAACACTTATCCACTTTAATGATTGAATATGTAAATTTTGCGTGAATTTCCGGATTTTTAGATTTAGCTTAAAACATTAAATTTTTATTTGCAGGTAAAAATACATACATATGTATGTTATACATCGTTGCCATACACCCAATTATTTTAAGTTTTCCTTGACATTGACGTTTGAATTAATTTATTGTTTACATAAAACAGTGTGGTAAACGATCATCATAAACTAAAATTTAATAAATATATTTATGAAGGTAATTAAAAAAAATTATTAAAAACTACAAATTATAAACAAGATGTGTAAAATAATTTGTTTACATTAAAGAAAAAACAAAATATGAATTAAAGGAACTGGAAAAACACACTGTTGAATGTGATTAAGGTAAATTATACAAAATTAAAAAATTTTAAAAAATATTTGTTTAAGTATTAAACAAATAAATAACATGTTTTATACACAGCATAGATCGAGGAACTGTGTAGGTTGAATACGAATTTTTAGTACTCTATGTTTTAGAATGAAAAAAGTTAAAGAGAACATCACCGTAGTCTTTAAGTTGCTTTTGGTAAAGTATATTTCATCAAACAAACGATCAACGAGAGTGCATTTTGTCTGAAGAATTTTTAGCTATTTAACAATTTTTTCGTTTCAGGTGTAATATTCTTGTTTAAAGCCTTCTGTTTCAGCTGATAATATTAAAATTTATATAAAAGAATAGGAGGTTTCCTTATAAATATAATTAAACATAATTTCAATATTTTATTTCCAACAATTCGAAGAACTAAATATGCCATTCACAACGTTCATACGCAGCAAAAAAAGACATACAAAAGAAATAGTGAATTCATGAGTTCAACCCATAATGAAGTGGTTTAATTAAGGTAAAACATTCATGATTTCAACATTAGTGTGTCATTGGAGAGCATCGGCCTTATTCATAACAAAAAGTTAGCCATAGTTTAAACACTACGTACAACGAGCTGCTAACTAGAGTGCCAATTTAGCTTGGCAGCTCGTTGGCACACAGTTTATTCATAAGAAACTGATATCTGTCTGCCAACTTTTCATATATCAACTCTGAAATTGAAAGAAACTCCTTAAAAATGCAACCATTTTTTTTTTTTTTGATCTTAACATTTTTTGTTTTTTCATCCATATTAACAATTTTTAAAATTAAAAAATAAATTAAAAAAATAAACGAACAATAAATTTTTTATAAAAATTGAAAAGCAAGGCAAACGGTCTGTAAATTGGCAACAGTATGAATAGGTAGGTAAAAAAATATTGGTAATATAAAACAACACAGAACAGCTGTTTTTTACAAGTTGGCAAACGTTTGGCAGCTCGTTAACAAGAGTTTAGCAAATCGTTAGCCAGAGTTTGCCATGTGTGTTATGAATAAACTTTATGCTATCTTTTTTTTATGAATAAGGCCACATGTGTTTATATGAATCTATATATATAAAAGTGAAAGTCTGTGTGTGTGTGTGTGTGTGTGTTAGCTATAGACTCCGAAACTGTAAAACCGATCGGGCTCAAACTTTAGTAAGTTGTTGTACACATACCAGGGAGTGTTTATGGGTAAAAAAAAGTGGGCGGGGCCACGCCCATAAAAAATTAGTTATCAGTTTTAGCTACTTGCACTTGACCGATTTTTCTGAAACTTTGCACACATATCGAGTTGTCATGACTATACAGTTTCGTATTTAAAAAAGTGGGCAGTGCCACGCCCATAAAAAAAGGTATCATTTCGAGGTACTTGCGCTGGACCGATTTTTCTGAAACTTTGCACACATATTGAGCTGTCATGACTATATAATTTCGTGATTAGAAAAGTGGGTAGGGCTAGGCCCATTAAAAAAGTTATAATTTTAAGATACTTTCACTGGACGGACTTTTCTGAAACTTTGCACACTTATTGAGCTGTCATTACTATACAGTTTCGTAATTAGAAAAGTGGGCAGTGCCACGCTCATAAAGAAAAAGTTATAGTTTTAAGCTTTGCACTTGATATTCGATTAAAATTTAGAATGCAATTAAAATTCATGAAGGGGCGTAGCAACGCGCGCCGGGCTTTTCTAGTATATTAATAAAACTCACATAATTCTAATAAGTGCATAGAACGCATGTATAGTAGATGAGAAGAAACTCATGTTTTACAAGTTAATAATGTTTGTTTACTTAAATTGAATTTATGCATGTTTTTTTAAGCACATCAATAAAAGATAACTAATTTGTATTTGTAGAAGGCATTCTTCATGCCTCCTTTTGCACTTATGAATTAGAAGTCATAAAAAAATGTTATTCACATTGAACTAGTTCAAAAATTTGTTTGCTGGGTAAGCACATTATCTATGTATGCATGCAAGGCGAATTTAATATCAGGTGATATCATCCCTGCAACAAACACAAAAAGGCCAAGAGAATGTCAAAACACAAAAAGACAAATTTTTTGTTTACTTTTAATTAAAATTTAATTTTTATAAATTTAAGCGAAAAGTTTTAAAATAAATAAGTATTTTTAATTTATTACCTTTATTTGTGCCAGTTTATATCACATATTTGTGTTTTATATCACATTTTTCACAATTTTCAGAACTTTAAATCACTTGGACAAACACAACGGAAATTTTGCATTTTTTGAATTAAAAACATTACAAATGTTGTTTATTCAACTTATAAAATGTGTTTTACTTATTTTCCAATAAGTTATTGCACAAATATTAGTATTTTTTATATTTTTTCCACAAATTTTAACACTTTTATAAAAATTTCCAATCAACGCACATAAAATTAATTTAAATGTAAACAAACTTTGACATTGTGCCGTAAAAATAAAACGAGCAAAAAACAATCAGCTGGCTTCTTAACATCACCTAATGTTGAATTCGCCTTGTATGCATGTATTTATATTTATTTAAGTTTTAAATTTCCAAAACCAACAAAGCAAATACAAAAGAAATTATAATGTCTGGTGGCGACAGACAATAATTTAAATTTGACTAATATAAAATGTGTAAAATGTTTTTTCAATTTAACAAAAAAAAAAACTACATACTTACCACTTGTAGTCTTTGAACTTGGGCCAAAAATGGCGGCAACACCATGCTCCAATAAATCGCAGGCTAAATACAAATTAATAATATTTGTAATGCATATTAGGTTTAAAAAACTTTTTTACCAACTCACTTAATTGCTGTAATACTATGCTGTCGTCGTCGCTGAGAAAATGTTTAACAGGCTCCAAATAGAAATCGTTATTTAAATCATTAACATCACTAATGGCCGTATCAAAGGCTGATAAAATATCAAGTTCATTATTAAAAAATATAGCACCTAATTAAACAAAGAGAAAAAAAATATTATTAAAATTTTTATTGCACAAAAAAAATTGTTTTTATTACCAATTTTCACTACTTGATATGGAGAAGTGGACTTTATAATAAACAAAATTACTATAATGTAAAATAAAAAATTCATTTTCTCAATGGCTTTGTAAACACCTTCAAATCTTATGAAACACAGTTTTGTTTAATTATAAGAACATATATAAAATTTTTCATTTATTTTATTCTTTTGTTAATAAGGAAGCTTATTTAAATAATTCTTTTTTTCAAATGCATTTTTGTTATCACAAAACTTATATAAAACAATTCAAAAGATTTTAAAAAAAAATTTTTTACATATATTTTTTTTAATACAAAATTTTTCCGTTTAACCGTTTCGCTTTATCTTTTCTATTCACCCGCTATATTTTGTTATAATATCTAACGTTTCCATATGCTAACTGAGGCTAATTTAATAAAAATGCGTGCGTTCGACCGCAGTAATTCTGTCTCTCCTATTTGGCGCCCTCAGTAATTTTACTTTTTTTCTTTTTTTGGATTTCTCATCACTCTTTTTGAAAATTTACATTATTTCTATATACAAAAATTTTTAAAAAATTTTAAATTTTATTCTCAGAATTTTCATTTAAAATTTTAAAAGGGAGATGTGTGTGTATTTGTCAGTCATGTTTATATCTTGTTTGTGTCTTCTCTAATCAATGCCATCATCAGCCTTATTTTTGGTACCCCTTGATGTTAGAGAAAAACTATTTCCTTTTATCAATAGCTTATTATTGTAAAATTTCTAATAAAAAAAATATCTTATTAGTCTTTGATCATAAATAATCTTGAAAATAATGGGATTCCAAAAGATAATAAAATAAGCAGAAAACATACTTACACTGAGAGAATTTTTAACTTGAATTTGGCTCTTTTTTTGCACTTTATTTCATTTGAATGAATAATGAATTTTTCATTGCAAATACTAGCTGTCGGAAATATAACATATTTGTGTACTTGCAAAGAAAGAACATTTATTGGTTGCCAGTCATCATTATTACGTTTAATAAAAGTATCATGCAATAATCATTTATATGACTACAGTTGAGATCGACAATCTTTGCTTTTTTTTACGGCAAATTATTGTCTTTTACTATTAGTTCCGTATATTGATTGTACTTACCTTTTTAATTGCAATTTTTAGACCAATATTTTTTTACATTTTCCTGATTTTTTTCAAATTTTTATGTATTTTTTTTACATTTCAAACTTTTTTAATATTAATGAAAATTATTCAGCAATAAGTAGAACAGGTAAAATCAAATTATTATTAAAAAATCATAACTTGATTGTTTTATAATCAAACTATTGTGTAACATATTATTTAATGATTATTTGTAAATCTTAATTCTTTTGTATATAATGTTTTTTTGGTCATAATAATTTTTATACCCTTCACAGTGAGTGTAAGGGTATATAGAGGTTTGTCATTCCGTGTAAAATTTCTACAATTTTCATTTGCGACCCCATAAAGTAGCTTAGGAATAGGGGAGTCAATTAAGCATTGGCCGCTTGTCAGTATGTCCGTCTGCCCGGGTGTATGTTGAAATCAACTTTTAAAAGCCCCCAGACATTTCCAAGACCCGTGTAAGACCCCAAAATATCAAAAATATACGGGAGCAGATCGGTATTGAAAATCACAAAAATCGCTCCATAAAAAATTGAGATATGATGGAAAACCCCTAGACCTCGATCTCGTCTTTTCACACCAATACAAACTGAATGAACGTAGGCTCGAATCCCAGTTAAGACAAAAAAAAATTTAATTTAAACTCTTAACTAATTTTAATAATTCTATCTCATTTTAATTTTGTATGTATGTGTTGCCAGATTGATTTTAATAAATGAATCCCTGAAGAAGTTGGAAAATACCAACGAAACGTCGGATTATAAAATGAAATAAATAATCTTTTATTTTTATTTTAAAATAATGAAACGTATGACCTTGAAAGCCCGAATTTAGGAAATTTATTGAAAAATATAAAAAAATTTTTATTTTTATTATTATTATTTTTTTATTTTCTTTTTTTTTATTTAATTAAAAAAAAAAAACAAACAAGCAAATACTGTTAAAGCGAATATAATATGACCGCCGTGATCATGTCATAACCATGGTTTTTCTTTGCGTGTATATAAGAAAAATTTTACAAACATAAAAAATATTACATTAATAGTACATTACATTACACTTATGCATAATACATGTACATAATTAGATTATAACAATTTTACTTTTTTCTAAAGGAATAAATGTGTGTTTTAATTCGCTGTAATGTTAAACAAGTAAGAATGCTTAATCGGCCGTGTCGAATCTGGTAATGCCCTTCACAATCTTGTAGATAGAAATAATGAGCACAGAGTAACTTAGCTTAGATTTCAGATTTAATGTTATACACCATTTTGCTTTAATATTTCCGACGCCATATTTTATTTTAAATTTTTATATACTAAACTATATTCTATTTACCAGTCAAGCCCTTTCATTTGATAGGGTTGAGAAAAAAATTATCCGCCATTTTGTTTAGGACGCCATGTTGAATTTTAACATGTTTATAATTTAGTGTATTCTATATAATATAGGGGTTCATTTTTTATACAATTTCCTTCTCATTAATATGAAATACGTATATAAGTTTTATTATTATTTTTTATAATGATTTTATAGGCTTAAAAACGTCCCATTCCATCGTAAAAGTACAAATAAGTTAATGTATGTATGTGTTTTATTTTATTAAGGAGGTTAAATCATCAGGACTCTAATACCCTAAAACACCTCCGTACACTGTCCCAAAATCCCAGCGAAACTACAACAAAGCTATACATCGCCGGGTGGGGAAGTTACAACACCCAAACTATGATAACCCATTACGGATCCTCTCAACGTTCAACGAGAACCAATCTAGCATATTCACATACATACTACGTGCAGAGGGTAACATAATTTCCACCGTGTTATTATGATCAACACTATGGCCTATCATCTGTTCAAGATACATACGTTCTCTCCCTATTAAAACATGAGCAAGAAAGCAACACGTATGTTTGTATGTTTAAATATTTATATAAAAAAAAATTATTTTTTTTTTCGTGAAAAAATGAAGTGATCCTGGATTTTTTCTCATATCTCAGTTATTTATGGACCGATTTTTCTTTTTCTTAAATATTTCTGATAATTTGATATCACGCACGGGTCTGAACGATGTCGGGGAAAAACTGATTTCAACATACACACAGACTGAAAGAAAAACATTGTTCAATCGACTTTCCTAGCTTTCAGAAAATATATATTTTATGGAGTCCCAACAGAACATTGTATAAATTTCTTACTCTCTCTGTAGGGTATAAAAAGAAAGGTAGTTAAAAGAATTTCACATTAAAAATTATTTCTGACTGATTAAAATGTAGAAACTTTATTGTTTTTTTAAACAATAAAATTATAGCAAACCTGTTTTGTGCTTGTGTAATAAAACTGGCATACAATTTATTATATTATTTATATTTATTTAATTTATTATATATCATTTATATGAATTAAAATTTGTTTTATTTTCATTTTAGTTATAATATACATTTCATTATAATGCTTCATCACACAATTATTATATCGTATTTAATAATACAACAAAATTTAAATGTATTGAGATATTATAATTTGAATATAATAGTTTTTAGTGCATTATAAGAGTTATAATGTATATACTCAAGTTAAAGCGATTAATTTGTATAAATCTATTATAATTTTATTATAATATATTTTTATATTTTATAATGATGTTTTTTTTTTGTAAATCTAACTTCCATTAAAATAAGTATTCATAATTTATAATAGCAATAATCATAAATATAATATTTTTTATATCGTACGTTGAATCAAAAAAGTGTTACAAAATAATCTCATACAAAACCCTCATACCCCGGGTTGCGTCGCTAATCGGGACCGGAAAAACGAGACGCAAAAGACGCAACCAAATCGCAGTTTTCCATACATTTGTATAAATTTTTATTTAATTCGTTCTGGCACCCATAATTTTAGTAAAAAAAATGAGAAATTAATAGAACATAAATTAATAAGTAAAAGTCTATCAGCGTCTCTGGAACAAATATCTTTTATTGTAGAAGCGGCTAATCCCAGGTTTTTTCCAATATCGAAAGTTTTCTCCCCTGATTTAAAACGCTTTAAAATATTCAGTTTTTGTTCTAAGCTTATTTGCTTTCTTTTTTGACTAATTGTTAAAAAATATTTAGGTTAAACTTTACTTCACCAAATGTAATTTAAAACTACCAACTAAGACAAACTTGAAGACAACTAGCACATACCAATTAACATTAGACTTAAACGGGAAATCCCCTTTTTTCTATTTTGGCTTTGTACAAGCATTTTAAAATTAACGGCGCAAATCGAAGCTAACAACGCAACTTCGAAGCCATGCGACGTAAACAGAAGCAAAAACGACGCAACATCGAAATCACGGAAATTTTAAAAAGTCACAACTTTGAAAGTACGCAAACCGGGGTATGAGTGTATACTGAAGTTATAAAATTTTATAAAAGTTTTATGATTTGATTTGTATAATACTTAAAATATAATTAACATTTGTTTCTTATACATAATAATCAATTGTATTTTTTATTGAAAATTTGTCTAAAAAAGTTAAAATATTTATAAAAAAAAATCAATAATTAAACATATACGGCATTGTGCATAATACTAAACGGTGTGCTTAATAGAGAGCTGCTATCTTCCCTTTATAAAAATTTTTCCATAAAAAAGTTAGTAGCGTGTTAGTTAGCACACGATTTGTTATTATGCATAACGCCGCAATTTTTTAATTTTTCGGTGTAAGAATACACAAGAATAATCTATTTAAGATATTACCATCATTCTCGTACTCTTATTTTATACATACGGTCTAATTCATAAAAATTAAAAGAACTTTATAAGAGGTTTATAAGTCAAATTTCCATAGAAACCCAGTTTAATCAACCCTTTATAAACATCTAATAATATTTTATAAATTTAATTAATTAAAAAAACAGAAAATAATTCAATTAGAATTTGAACGATGTTTACTTCGGCTCTTGCTGCGTGAACGAGAACGCTTTGAACGTTTTGAACGTCTCGATTTATTAGAATGTTTCGAGTGTTTAGATTGCTTGGACTGGGAGGAAGAACGCCGTGAGGTAGAGTGGGAAGAAGGTGAACTGCTAGAGGTAGTCGATGTTATGCTAGAAATGCGATTAGGCTTCTTGTTAATCCAAAATTTTAAAACAAACAACAGCTCGGCTTTAAAGGCTTCACCAGGAGTAACCTAAAAAATTAAAACAATACAAAGACTCATTAAAAAATTTTAAATATTATATTACCTTTTCCTCTACAGCCACTCTCTGAACATTCCACAAAAACTCACAGATACCTATAATGATGGCCACCACTATGCCGCCAGCCAGCACCAAAAAAACACCACCCAATTCTATAAGAGACAATTCATCGCCATCCAATACATCATCCTCCATGGTATCACACACTTTACTGCTATTTCTCCACCATTTATTCTTTAGTTTATAAAGTTCGCCCTTCTCACTTAACTGCAGTATAGAAACACTGAGATTAGTGCGATAATCCGCCCCCAAAGGTACAGCCAAGCCATAATGCTTTTCACCTATTTGACTGCCTATCTGCTGGAGATGGCAATCCCTTTCGATATTGTATAACAGACCGGTTGTTTCCATTAAAAAGGCATAGTTGCCCTGCTCTTTGCGTACTCTTTCTACACCCTCCTTGTTGGAGGTAGTAAAAGCCGAGGGCTCAAAAGATTTCATTTGATTCCAGGCCTTATGATAGTCAGTGTTATTTGATTCGGAAAAGAATTGTGATGTGCTGCCTCCCTTAACGGTGCCGAATTTTATTTTGTCTTGATCGATGAGATCTTGTATTTTGTTAATGGAGGGTTTATTACGATTACTGGTCAAAAAGGCAGCCAAATTGGCCGTATACGTACTAAGCATCATAAGGGCAAAGAACCACCACATGGCACTTAAAATTCGCATGGGCGCCCCTCTTTTTTAGGAACGAAGGAAATATATTAATAATTTATACTACAGTTTGCAAAACTCAATCAAAATAGTTACATACTTGGGCAATACATCACAACCCTGCTGCATAATGGAGCCAATCATTAGCCAGGCCGTATTGCGTGTACGCCAAACATTTTCCAGCTCATCAGGATCTGGATTTGTGGGTTGTGGATTTTCCCATTCATGACTGGAAATCCTGTTAAACAAAAAACCTCAAATTTGAATTTTTGCAAGCAAAACTATGAGACCACAAGAGGCAATTACCTGGCCATAAATACAAACAGCAACGTTATAACCAACTGGGTTAAGATCATAAAATACCAAACTTCCTTGGCAAAGGGCTGCAAAAAGGCAAACATATCCTTGGGCTGAGGATCGGCCTTATAAAACAAAATACTTATACCCAATTGCATAAAGGGTACCGTAAAATCCACATATTGCCTACGTAGCTGGGTTATCGTCAAATCACATATACCAATTTGGGCTTGCTGAAAGGATAATTATTGTGTAAATAATTTTAAATGAACCTTGGATCTTATTTACATGATCTATTAATTTTCTCATAATGCCATCCCATTGTTTTGTCTGCGGATTAAATTTGCCATTGCTATCCACCAGTATAAACTCATATTCAAATTCCATTATTTCCGATAATTTTCTTATCAAATCTACCGCATAGCCTTCATATCTCTCTGAACCACGGAAATTTTCATAGTCTTTTCTGTAAAAGAAATTAATAAATTGAATTTACTTCTTTGTAAGTGTTTTCAGCTCTTTTGGCTCTCACCCACTTCAGCATGAAGTACGGCTCCTCAAAGTGGGACACCACCGTGTAAGTTTTGCGTTCCTGCGAAAAATCCTGTGTGGCTGAGGAAGATGAGCTTTTAAATTCTTGACGTCTTTTTATAGGTGCTATGGAACCATCAGCTGATTTCCACAAAGCAATAGGCTCATTAACAGTGGGCTTATAGATTTCTAGGTTAAATTCAGATCTTTGACCATACTGATCAATTTTAAGGCTCTCAGTTTTGAAGGGAGGCTCAACGTCATCTTCGGAAATCTTAAAAGAAATATATAGAAAAAAATTTCTTGAGAAAACGCTAAGTTACTTCTCGAACCCTGGTAGTTACAGAAGGTTTTAATATTGCGATTTAATTTGTTTTTAATAGTTTTTTATATCCTATCATGGTGTAATTATACAAGGTGGCGGTGCCAGCCCAGCTGATTATTTTTTTGTGCTCTGGAGTATGTCAAACTACATATTTAAAAAATGATTTCAACTTCGGAAATTGTCAAACTCCATACATAAAAAAAGAGAGACAAAAATTGCTCTCCTTTACGCTATCACCTTATGTTATTACACCATGTATCCTATATCAGTCATTGTGAGTTTCACCTTTTTTCGAAATACAATGACAAAAATAAAAGATTGTTCATTTTACTGAGGCTATAATTTTTCTATTCATGTATCACAATGGGATCAATAAAATGGACCCAAATGAGTTGCACAACAGCTGCCTGTTCTATCTTACCTAACCTTACTGAGGCTAATTTATTCATCAGGTAGTCTTGTTTCATCAGCTGAAGTTTTTTTCTTCACTTATTTTAAATTTCAGCTGTCAAAGGCAGGGAACACTTTTACAGGTGGCGGCCAGCCCTGCTGATTAATTTTTGTGTGTGCCAATGTTTGTCAAACTCAATATATGAAAAAGAGATTTCAGTTCCAAGAATTGTTAAATCTCTCTTTCTCTCTCCGCGCTATCACCTTATGTGGTTACACCCATGGTGTAATTACATAAGGTGATAGCGTAAAGGAGAGCGATTTTCGGCTCTCTCTTTTTTATGTATGAAATTTGACAATTTCCGGAGTTGAAATCATTTTTTTAATATGTAGTTTGACATACTCCAGAACACAAAAAAATTGTCAGCTGGGCTGGCACCGCCACCTTGTATAAGTGTACCCTGGTTACACCATAATCAAAGCTCACAGATAAAATCAATTCTCTCTCTTTTCTTATTTATTTCAAATGTCAAACAATATATTGTAAATAAAAAAAAACATAAACAAAAAATTTCTCTCCAAACTACCTGATAAATAATTATGCCTTGCATTTCACATACCAATTAAAACAAGGAACAGTGCTAAATTCGGCCATGCCGAATCTTATATACCCTTCACAACGTGTAGTCATGCAATAACAATTGTTTGTATCACCATTCATCTCATATAAAATACGTACATACATGTAAAAAACATACCAAAACAAAAGAAAATGACAAAAAAATGTATAAATATATATAAAATATATATAAAAAATAATACAAAAAATAATAAAAAAAATTAAAAAAAAAATTTTTTAAAAAAATTTTAAAAAATATTTAAAAGAAAAATTCAAAAAATTTTTTAAAAATTTTTTAAAAAAATTAAACCAAAAAATATAAATAAATATAAATAATATATTAAATAAAATAAAATAAAATAAATAAAATTAAATTTTTTTGGCTCAGATGGAATTCGATGCCACGTTTACTTTAACCAGTATATATGTTGGTTGTTGTTGTAATTGTCAAAAAAAAGCGAGGTGGTCGTGGTTTTTTGCTCATATCTCAGAAAGTTATGGGACGATTGTGCTGAATTTCAATAGCGATTCATTCCTGGATATTTCCAAGAGATTGATACCATATACAGATCTGAGAAACATATAGTTGCATCTGAAAGTTGATTTCAACCAACACACGGGCAGACGGACAGACGGTCATGGCTTAATCGACTCCTCTATTCATAAGCTTTCAGAAAATACTTTATGGGGTCGGAAATTAAAATTGTAGAAATTACAAACGGAATGACAAAGCTATATATACCCTTGTGCACCACAGGTGAAGGGTATAAAAACAAGCTGATGCGAGGCTTACTTGTTTGTTTATTTTTAGTCAATACATGTGAGGTGTACATGTGGGATTGCAAGACAAAATAAGCTCAGAGACGTGATTTCCCTATAACTACCCTACACCATTGAAAGTAGTGTTAAAAAATACTCCCAACACCGACACTCTGAGAGCCCTGTGGTCTATTGTGCAAGGATTATAAATAAGGTAAACTAAAGGTTGATAGAAGATATAAGAAATGAAAAAAAACAGCCTAATAACAACATTCCTATCAAGTCACCCGACTTTCATGATAAATTCGATGATATTTTCTAGTTTGCACTTCGAATTCATCATGGAATCTCAGCCACCTAAATTTATAGTTCGCTAGTATCGGGCAGTGAGGGATAACATGCTCTACCATTCTTATCTCTTCTCTATCCCTACACTTTTACAATAATCCGGAAAGTCACAATTGCATTTGATCCTAGTCCTTAGCAGACAATGTCCGTATTCAAGTCCACACAAACCTTATTGCTGAGTTTATCTTTGGTCATAAAGCACTAGACATATTTTGCAGGTGGTGGGTGGTAAGGTTTGCTGATATAAATAAAGCGATCAATTTTAATTTACTTTTAAGTCGAGGCGAATAAGCGTCGTCGAATAAAAGTCTATCTTTATTTATTGATTTCATTTATTAATTATTTTATGATTTTAGAACTGTTAAGGTGTTTTGTTATGCATAACTTTTTAAGCCCGGTAATCGGTTCGTAATTTCAACTTAGTCACACAATATGTAACTTAATATATTGAGATAAAAGGTATAAGTAATATGGACTTTAACCTTCCTACTTGTTTGTTATTACTTTCTTTAGCTGAGTAAAAATTATAATCTAAATAATAAAAAATTTAGGTAGTCTAAATATTGTTTGTATTTTTTTTTTTTTTTTTTTTGCAATCCTAATCGCTTCTTATAAGACTTTTTTTATGTGGTCTAGCAAAATATTGGCAATTATAAATTTTAGCAAAACAATAAAAAAAAGTTTAATGATTTTTATCTTAACAATTAAAGTTGATATATTGGTACAATAACGAAGCGTCGCAATGCCTTCAAAATTAGCTTATCTTAAAAATACTCATTAAAAATAAGCAATTTAGCAACCTTATTTGCTAGTAGTACAAATTTTATTACAGTTTTCTCTTGAAAACATAAAACAATAATTAAATTTGAGAGTGAACATGTTACTGTAAAAAAAAAACTTGTTTTTTTGTTTTTTTATTACTCTGTTCTTTTTCTAAACAAGAAACTTGAAGACCATATAGTGTCCCTATTGGAACGTAAATTCATCAACTTATATTTATATAGTATTTATTATAGAGTTTTCTTGCTTAACTTAATGCTATGTTCACATTATCGAGAGAGCCCTGTATTATTATAACACAACTTATTAGCGATTTTATATCTTTGATAACCCAAATATTGATAATGTTTAAGAAATACATCAATTAAATACTTTGAACAAAACTAAATTTAGTCTTCATTATTAGGTGACAATAAAAGCAACATGGCACAAATTCGGCCCTTAAGTGAGGAATTGCAAAAGGCAGTCGCCGAATTAGGTGAAAATCCTGCACGTATAGTTGATGATCTGGAGGCCTTGAAAACATGGATAAAACAACAGCCTCATTTGCGCGCCAATACCAGTGATCAGTTTTTGATTGGCTTTCTCAGAGGCTGCAAATACAGCATGGAAAAGTCTAAATCTAAAATCGATTTATTTTTCACATTAAAATCAAAATTTCCCGAATTATTCAATGCCACCGATATAAATGAGGCAAAGTTTAAGAAGGTTTTTTACTATGGGTAAGAAATTGCTACAATTTTTTCCATTTGTTTTGAACAAAATTTGTTGGCGTAGTTTGACAAAAGACATCACAGAGACTTCTTCTAAAGGCCAGTTTAGGCTGTGATACAAGTCGTGAGATCTGTCAAAAATTCGTGTTGAATGAACAAAGTAAAATCGTTTAAAAAATACGAATGAGAATTTGATAAACGAACAGTATTTTTTTCATTTTTAAATCGTTTTAAAAAATAGAGCATTTCAGTGGATCAGAGTTGTATATAAAAACTAGTAATTCTATTTTAATGTGAAGTACACTCGACACAATTAAGTTCTAAATAAAACGTCATTCAAATAGCCTCAACGACTTCTTCTACAGGAACGATTTCGATAAGCTCAATTTCCGAGCACTTTTTCCACTAAATCTAGTCGTATGTCATGAATGGCACGTTAAATATTGACTTGTAAAGCTTAAAGAGAGTCTGGCTTATTTCGAAAAACCAATAAAGAACCCCACAAGATATAGTCTAAAGGTGTTAAGTCACAACTTCTTGGAGGCCAATTTCTTGTAATAATCAAATCTCCAAATTTTTCTCGCAATATCCCAATTGTTGCATTTGCTGTGTTTCACGTAGCCCCGTCTTGTTGGAGCCAAAAGTTTTCAATATCAACTTTTTTCAATTTCGGACATTAAAAGTTGGTTATCATCGAACTATATCGCTCTCCATTGGCAGTAACGGTGTTACCAGCTTTATTTCGAAAGAAGTACGGACCGATGATTCTACTAGGCCAAAAACCACATCAAACTGTCTATTTAGGTGTCTTATCGGCACTTGAACATTATGTAAAGAAAATGTTAGCTCAACATTTCCAACAATTCGACGTATAGCGAGCACACTTGGACGATTATTACGATTATAAAATGGCAAAAGCGCACGAAAAGTTGCAATTAAAAACCGATTATTTTGATAATAAAACTGAATCATTTGTAGACGTTGTTCTTGCGTATATCTCTCCATGATGAAATTATAAGCACTACTGAATACAATGAAAAACAAATGACAGATCAAGACATATTATAAATGGCCGAAACGACACTTCAAATTCATATCATCCCTATTGGAAAACCATATTTATTTTTTTTAATTATATTTTTTATTACGCAGAACTTTTGCTCTTTTATTCTCGAGTACGTGCGAATTTCATCACATTTTGCTTCTACAAAATCAAATAAAAATTTTACGACTTGTATTATAGTCTAAACTTGCATTAAGAAAAAGAGAGAAAGAGTGTCAGAAAATGCCCTTAAAAAATCGTGTTTTTTGCTTATATCTCAGAAAGTTATGGGGCGATTGTGCTGAATTTCAATAGCGATTCATTCCCGGATATTTCCAAGAGATTGATACCACACACAGATTTGAGGAACATATGGTTGCTTCTAAAAGTTGATTTCAACCAACACACGGACAGACGGGGAGACGGTCAGGGCTTAATCGACTCCTTTATTCATAAGCTTTCAGAAAATATACACTTTATGGGGTCGGAAATGAAAATTGTAGAAATTATAAACGGAATGACAAACCTATATATACCCTTGAGCACCACAGGTGAAGGGTATAAAAACAATTTTCTCTGCTGTCTCATTTATTTCAAATGTCAAACTTCATATATAAAAAAATTAAACAAAAAATTTCTCTACGAATTGCAATAACCTGATGAATTAATATGCCTTGGAATTTGATAAAAATTTGACATTTGGGAATGAAAAGCTTATTCTAAGTTTATTACAAAAAAGTAATTTTGCTTAAAACGAGTGGTTGAATTCACCTTAAAACCATCAACTAATAAAATATTTTTTTTTATAGTTTCGGTTTGCCTTTACCTCGACCTCTGAACGAACATGGCTCTCGTTTATGTTTTGTTAAGTTTGAAGGTGATATTGCCAAAGGTCTGATCGATATAGACGAATTATTTCAAGTAATGAATGCCATGCAAGAACTCGCTATTATGGATGATCCTTATGCTGTAATAAATGGCATTACATATATTACAGATTTAAAATCTGTTACTGTAAATATGGCTTCGAAATTTACACCGTCTTTTCTGCGAAAACTTGTGCAATTTTATGAGAAATCTTTGCCGTTTCGTATAAAGGCTATTCACTTGTTAAATACACCAGCATTCTTTAATGGTGTCTTGAATATTTTGATGCCATTGTTATCGCAGAAGCTAAGAAAAAGGGTAAGTTTTAAAATAAAATTGAATTTTAAATTTTCAATTCAACTTCCTTTCAGATGTTCGTGTATGGCCAAAACTATGAAAATTTAGAAAAATGTATACCACAGAAATATCTGCCTTGCTGTTTGGGGGGAGAAAATGGTTCCCAGGATCAGCTTTTAAAAGACTTTGATAAGAAATGGTTGGAATACGAGAACTACTTTAAGGAAAATGCAAACTATGGCACCGATGAAAAACTGCGGCCTGGCAAACCTATTGACTTTGATAGTATATATGGTTTAGGTGGTTCATTTCGTAAACTAGATGTGGACTAAAGAGTAAAGTAATACAAAAAATCCTCTTGGTGCAATGAAATAATGATCTACCAATTTTTATTTCGTAAATACGGATCTATATAAACAACAACTACAACAAAGAAAAAACTAAAGGCAATTTGTTTTTTTTACATATACAGAAAAAATTACAGTTAAAATTTATTTAATTATTAATTTAATAGATTTATCCTTAGATTTGAATTATATATTTTTTATTAATTTAAATAATTTTTTTAATTAATATTTAATTTGTTAAAAAAAACTTAGGGACTTCTTTCTGTTGAAAAAAATTAATTAAAAAATAAAACAAGTAAGAGTGCTATATTCGGCCGTGCCGAATCTTATATACCCTTCACAACGTGTAGTCATGCAATAACAATAATTTGTATGAAATACGTACAGACATATAAAAAACATACATATATAAAACATCTCATTGCAAAATCATAAATTGAGTTGACTTTACGTATGTATGTATGTTTCCAAAAAAAAAAATTACAAAAAAAAATATTAAAAACAAAAACAAAAATAAAAAAATTACAAAAAAATTTAAAAAATAAATTTAACAAAAATTATAAAAAAAATATAAATAATATATAAAATAAAAAATAAAAAAAAATAATGTTTTAACTCAGCTGGGATTCGATGCCACGTTTACTCTAACCAGTGCGCACAACATGCCAACTGGGCATAAGTGCATACCTGTCATGGGTTTGGGCTTTTGTACCCCTCCTTTTCAACCTAACCTTACCTACTCTAACCAGTATATATGTATGTTATTGTTGTAATTGTGAAAAAAACGAGGTGGTCGTGGTTTTTTGCTCATATCTCAGAAAGTTATGGAGCGATTGTGCTGATTTTCTATAGCGATTCATTCCCGGATATTTCCAAAAGATTGATACCACACACAGATTTGAGGAACAAATGGTTGCTTCTAAAAGTTGATTTCAACCAACACACGGACAGACGGGTAGACGGTCAGGGCTTATTCGACTCCTCTATTCATAAGCTTTCAGAAAATATACACTTTATGGGGTCGGAAATGAAAATTGTAGAAATTACAAACGGAATGACAAACCTATATATACCCTTGTGCACCACAGGTTATGGGCATAATAAAAGTTATAATTCTTTTGTGCGCGGAACTAAAGCTAAGGCTGGGTTAAGGTCGTATAAAGTTCAAAAAGTTTCAGACTGTAATGAGGTATAGCAAAAAAACGAGCGCATTTACCCAAACTCACCTGCTTCATTTCCTCTACTATCAGGCCACCAATATACCAACGTTCCGATCGGCCAAAACCACAACGTTTATAGGGTTCATGATACTCTTTCAAATTCGCTAGAATATTACGGGCCGCATTGGCATATAAAATTATCGCGTCATAAATTAAAATAGGCATCATAGTTTGATTGCCTAAGATTTGCTAAAATTTAAAAAAAAATAATAATTTAATTATTAATTTCGATTTTAAATAAAAAAAATTAACTGACATCCACTAGACTTATACGGGTTTTGCGGCGTTCATAGGGATTAGAATCCACCAACTTCAGTCTAACCGAGGTAATATTTGATTTAAAATCGGCATTATAAACATTTTGCAAACCAGAACTATGAGAATCCAAATGGGTTAAGAACCAGTTCTATGATATGAAATAATAAATGAAAAATAATTTATGAACATACACAAATATAAAAACTTACCCTAAAGGGTCCCAATAACTTAAAATCTTTGGCCACTTTCATCAATCTCACTAAAGATTCCGGCTGACAATCCATTATTAAACGATGTTCATGAAATGATTCTTCAGCCTCTTTCCACAACACCCGTATATCCTGTTCATAATCAGCTATATTTCTTATCTTTATGGTATCCTTATTAATGGCCTGTATATTCAAAAGATCCTGTAGACGCGCTAAGCCTTGGGAAGTAAAAAAAAAAATATTACATATAAAAAAGTGTCATTTCCTTTGGAATATATTTAAAACCTTTTTTGTTTTCATAATATAAAGTAAATTTTTTCCACTCAAAATTTGTTTTAATTATATCCAAATAGGCTCGCGATACTATAGACAAGGGTGGTGCAACATTCACAGTCATTTGATGATTTAGTTTACGCTGTTCTTTGGCTGTTTCTAAATTCCAATCATATTGCATGTGTGGTATGCCAGTGGCATTTGCTATTAATTCCACTATATCTGTAAATTTGAAATGACACACATAATATTGTTTTATGACAATTTATTTATTAGTTTTTATTTATTTTTTATTTTTTTCTAATTTAAATAACATACCCGAAGATGCTTTTGAACTTGGTCCAAATATAGCTGCAACGCCATTAGCAATTAACTCACAGGCTTTGAAAGAAATTAAATGAAGGGGGGAAATATTTAGTAGAACAAATATTTTTAGATTTTAATATGAATACAGTACTTGATGTATTAATAAACAATACAACAATAAAAATAATGCAACTCATTTGTATTATAGAAATTGATTAGCCCAATTCACAATCTTGTACAAAGGTTCTTGAATCAGCGTATTTGCAAAGTATACATTTTTTACAAAGTTTACACAAATATAATACATTTACAAATATGCAATTACAAATACACAGGATTGTGAATTGGGCTATTGTTTATTTAAAACAAAGTATTAAAATTTTGAATATATTGATTTGATTTGTAACTAATTTTAATTTTAAAAATGCACAAAGAACTGTGTTACATATACGGGGTGGGGTTTTAAAATTTTATAACTATTTCGTGTAAGTAAATATTTTTTATTAATTAATTTTTTTTTAAATTATATCGGGTTATTTATCTTAAGGTTTGATGTTCAAAAGGATTTTTTGACAGATCACACATGACTCATATTAAACTGATTTCTCATTTTTTGTACAGTATCGTTTGGCAACTCATGATGGAAAGACTCACACCACAACAGCGTCTCTAAATTGTTCAGCTGTATTACGAAAAACAGCGTTCTCTGAGAAATCTTTTTTCGCGGTTTATTGTGAAATTTTATACAGTAATGAGGCATATTTTTGGCTCAATGGATACGTTAATAAATTAATTACTGTATTTGGGCCGATGAGCAAGCATAGCTACCATTATACTTCTTAACAAGTTAAAGTGCTATATTTGGCCATACGGAATCTAATAACACCCTTCCCTATCATGTACATATATATTATGACCACATCGTAGCTTAATCTAGATTTCAAATTTCATGTTGTACGCCATTTTCTTTTTTATTATTTTCAACGCCATCTTTACATAGTAAACTGTATTTTAGTATTCGAGCCCTTTCATTTTGTACCCATATTAATGGGGTAAAAAAAATATTCATCCATTTTAGTTTCATACGCCATTTTGGTTTCAGACGCCATATCGCTTTCAGACGCCAACTTGGATTTTAACTTTTTTAATAGTTTACTGTATTCTACTGATCAAGCCCTTTCATTTGATACCAATATTGTGGGGGTTAAATGGGACAAAGTCGTGACTACTCTTATATTCGCCATTTTATCTAGGACTCCATTTTGTATTCTTAACTTTTCATAGTTAACTATTTTTTACTGCTCAAGCCTTTTCATTTGATATCCATATTGGCTCCATCAGTGATATAGAAATTAAAATAAAACAATTTTCGTTTATAAATTTTAGGAAAAACACCACAATAATTGCATTTTAATGCTTATATCTCATTTCAAACCGATTTGTTAATTTTTCTCAGAAATAAGTTTTTGAGATTACGGCTTTAAATGTGGTGTCTTTAATGCGTCCAAAAACTATTTAGGAGCTTGAACATTTTTATATTTTTAAAATAATATATATTTTTGAAAATAATTTTTGCCCATAACTTTGCCAATTAGTGACCGATTTTTCCAAAATTTGTGGTAAAAAAAAAGGGGGAAAACAGAGGCAGTCAAGTTTGTTTGTCCATATTTTAGAAAGGTATTTGGTGATTCTGCTGATTTTTAATACTGATCTACTCCCAAATATTTCTGATATTTTCACGTCGCACACGGTCTAGGCAATCCAGGGGCTTCAAAAACAGATTTTAACATAAACACGAATATATAGACATTACTCAATTGACTCTCCTAATATAAGCTTTAAGAAGATATATACTTTATAGGATCAGAAATTAATATTGTAGAATTTTCACACGGAATGGCAAACATATATCTTCACACTCTCTGTGAAGGGTATAAAAAGAACGGTATAATTTGGTTTATGGACTGGTGGAATCATTGCTTCATATTTCCTTAAAAATAAGGCAAATCAGAATGTTACAGTCAATGTTAACCGTTATGGCAACATGTTAACAGTCTATGTGCTTCCTAAAATTCAAGTGCATGGTGAGCTCTGAATTCAACAAGGCAGCCACACGATGCGTGAAAAAATTTATTTATTGAGATAACGGTTT
Organism: Phyto melanocephala; assembly: GCA_941918925.1. NCBI lineage: Eukaryota > Metazoa > Arthropoda > Insecta > Diptera > Rhinophoridae > Phyto > Phyto melanocephala. The sequence continues at coordinate 10,131,885 of OW799236.1, read as the reverse complement.
GAGGTCCTCTAAATTTTACGTTTTGCAATGGTAATTGGCCACCTAGACCGTGCGATATCACACCTTTGGACTATTTCCTTTGGGGATATGTAAAGCCTGAGGTCTTCAGAAATAAGCAAGCTACGATTGATAGTTTGGTAGTCTCTTTGTTCGAACAAGTTGCCCAAGATTAAACCTTCCGAATGGACGTAGTTGTGGCCAACGTTTATGCTATATTTTTTATTCTTTTTAAAAAAATTTTAGAAGTTATGACATTATGACAATACGATACTTAGGACTTCTTGTGAATTCTTCAGTTATAAGAGTATCGCAATATATTTAAATTAAAATTTTTATTTAATGCTTAAAGCATTAAATTTTATAAAATTATTTTACTTACTTAACTGTTGCAGCACAAAACTATCATCATATGGCACATAACGCTTAATTGTTATAAATTTTAACTCAAACAATTTCATAGCGTTAAGTTCCCGAAAGGCTTCATCAAAGCTTAATTCTATGGCGTCTTCATTTTTGAAAAATAATGCCCCTAAAATAATCAACAATAATTATAATTAAACAAAAAAATATTCAATAAGTTAATATTTAAATTTTCTTAATGTAAGGCCACTATTCTCTTGAACCTGAAAAGGTATCATTATTGTTTTTTTTATCTCCTCTCTATTTATTTACAAATTAAGTTTTTGCTCTGGCTCTCCGTAAAGGCAGAGAGTTAATTTTTAATTAGTTAATAAAAACAATGACTAGTATTTTATCCATAAATACGTAAGAAATTTTTAAATAGTTTTTTTGTTGTAAATTTTGTTTTTTTTTTTTAATAATTTTTTACAAAAACCAGATTTTTTCGAAATATCATATTCTTACCCACTTTCACTTCCGTTTTTGTCCCATCAATAAATTCTTGCGAAAACTTTATTTGTACCACTAACAACAGCCAATAAATTGCACATATTTTCCAATACATTTTCAGGTTTTATTTTTCAAATATTTTTAACACATTTTTCTATTTGTCTAAGGTAATTTCCGTTAAATTTTCTTATTACGTAAATTGTATGTATTTTCTTTATACATATTTATTTTCACAGTTTTTCATATATTTTTCCACAAATATATTTCTCCATTGCTCTCAATACAATATAAAAAAAATCTATTTCCTGCGTTTCAAAGCAAACAAGAATACCGTCCAGACTTGTCGCGTTTATAGCATCAACTGATTTCAAAAGAAAAATCATTTTCCGCATAGTTTTTCATATAGATTTTTTTTTTTTTTTTAAATATTTTTAATTTTAAGTGTTTTTCTTAAAGAGGGGTGTGCAACAAGATTTGGAGAATGAAAACAAGAGCAAGGAAATACTTTTAAAAATAAAAATAATAAAATTTTCATTTGATCTTATGAGAAAAAAAAAGTTGTTCATTTGTTAACATTGAGAAAGCCGGCAAAACTTGACCCAATATTGTCGAAGATGAAAAGCGTAAAGCTTTAGAGCACACACGAAGAGATTTCCCTTTTTATTCATTTTTAAAAAATTTAAATGTAAATTTGTTTAGGTGAGTTTTTTCTTTCTTCTAAAGAAACGAAATTGTCATTCATAATTATGTTTTTAGTTTGCGGGGTGAAAGATGAAACAAATCATGTTTGTTTAGGGCAAATAAAATAATAAATTTCCAACTAAATGCATTAATAATAATTTTTCTTTGAACATTTGTTTATATTATAAAAAAAAACACACACATGTTTTGTGTTTGATATTACAGTTTGAAATAAATATTTTGTTGCTAGTAAACATTTTAGAAATCTAACTTTTGTCCTACAGACGATTTAATAATTTTTTTTTTACAAAAAGTTAATAATGAAAATAAAGAAAACAATAACCCAGTCAAAAACGAGGTCGAGCTATTCGAAGCATCAACATTCAATTCTAAAATGCGGTTCGAAAAAAGCTTTACCTTGGTGCAGTTAAGAAAGTAAATAAATTAATAAAAAAAAATTGAACAAATTAAATAACTACAAGTGCATTTATCCTTCCCAAGGCAAATTCATACAAAGTATATACAAATGCGAATTGGTACAACACAGTAAATTTTTAAGGAATTTTGCCTGTCAAGGCCTAATCATATATCAGGGACGGTAATGTTGCTATTATATATTTAGTTTAATAAATTTTAATTAAAACAAGTAACAGTGCTATATTCAGCCGTGCCGAATCTTATATACCCTTCACAACATGTAGTAATGCAATAACAATAGTTTGTATCACCATTCATCTCATATGAAATACGTACATACATATAAAAAACATATATATATATAAAAACATCCCATTGTAATATTATAAATTTACGTATGTATTTAAAAAAAATAGAAAAAAATTAAAAAAAATATTAAAAAAATTAAAAAAAAAATTTTAAATAAAAAAAATAATTAAAATATATATAATAAATATAAAATAAAAAAAAACAAAAAAAAAAATTAAAAATAAAATAAAAATAAAAACAAAAATAAAAAAAAATATAAAAAAAAATTTTTTTGTCTCGGCTGGTATTCGATGCCACGTTTACTCTAACCAGTATACACGTTTGTATGTATGTATGTTGTTGTTGTAATGTTATTGTTGTGAAAAAACAAACGAGACGGTCGTGGTTTTTTGCTCATATCTCAGTTGTTTATGTACCGATGTTTCTGATTTTCAATACCGATAAATCACCTGTATAAATTCGGCTTGATTCTTTCTTTACTACGAAACAGGTTTTTAACGTACGGTCCTTTAGAGATGATAAAAATTTACTGCCGTATTCATAAAAAGTATTTTAATTTTTTTGTATTTTCTCCCTTACTTTAATGTCTAGACGAGCCATCGATTTGTTTGAACAACGAACAATTTTTTGTGCGCACATGAATTTGCATGGTGTGACCATAGCTGCCAGATAAAATAGGGGTAAAATCGTCTAATTTGGGGAAAAAATCGTCAAATGGTTTACTCAAATCGTCATAAAACGTCAAAATAAAGAAACGCATTTTTCAAAACAATACATTTTTTTATTTAATGCATAACAACGAATTTTTTAAATCTAGAGAGACCAGAGGTTTTATTAGACCCTTTTAAGTTAAGAACATGACAATAAATATAATACAATTTAGAATTCATTTCGAAAAATATATACAAAAAATAATAAATTAGCTGCATCTTTTTCGACTATTTGACAAATAATTATAATCATTCATTTCTTGCTTTAAGCCATTAATTTGTCACTTATTTTTAAATAAATTTACTTAAAAAATTAAAATTTTTTTAAACGCGTTGCCAAATTTATATTGGTTCGTGTTGTAGGTATTAGTTGATAAAATGTGGCATCTATGATATATATATATCTCTTTCACTCTGTTCTATTATTAAAAACATAAAAAACCGTTACAAATTACTTTTATTTAATTTAAGGTTGATATAAATGTAATGAAAAATGTTGCAAACTTGAATTCTTGAAAATCGTCAAAAACATAACATAAATCATCAAATCGTCAACATGTAATTTTTAGCACGTAAAATCGTCAAATCTGGCAGCTATAGGTGTGACCCGCTGTTGTCGATGTTTTCTTCTTGTTCAAACAGCGTTGTCAGAACATTTGTTCGAACAACGATGTCTGATAGGCATTTTGAATATGAAAGAAAGTGACGACACATAAAAATATCAACTTAATACACTTTACACTTGACGAGCCATTGATTTGTTTAGACTAGAACAAAACTTTGGAAGAGCAACTGTCAACAAATTGTTCATGTTGTTTGATATGGAGAAAGCATATAAACTGTATTTTGTTGCTATTTTTATGTGTCGTCTCTTTCTTTCATATTCAAAATGACTTTTAATATCAGACATCGTTGTTCGAACAAATGTTCAGACAACGCTGTTTGAACCAGAGCAAAACATCGATAACAGGGGTCCACAACAGGCAAATTATATGCGAACAAAACGATGGCTCGTCTAGACCGTAAAGTAAGGGAGAAAATTCGAAAAAACCTAAAATACTTTTTATGAATACGGCAGTAAATTTTTTATCATCTCTAAATAAATATTTTATTTTCATTAAAAATTTCAATTATTTTTTAAAATTTACATACAATTTTTAAAATACTAATTACACAATTTTAGTTTAAACTCGTCATCATGGGCAACCGAGACCATGACATGTTTCTTTTGGACTGCCCTACGTATGAGGATTATTTGGATACGTTCATATCGCGCGATGATATACGTTATATACGCAACATACCATTTTGTCGAATGCTGGTGGAATTGGGCTATAGGTCAACAGCTGCAATATATACGCCCAGTCAGTTTGAACAACGCAAAAATGCAGTTCTTGAATCATTGTGGCCCACAAAGAAATCCACAATTTATTTTAGTGATCAATTAAAATCATTTGATCCAGTGCTAAGGGAAATGGCTATAAGAGAGAAGCCCAACATACAAAAGAATATATCGGTAAGAGGTAGCAAAAAATCGTGTGCAATTGTGTCAAGTATTTGAATAACTAAAAATATTTTGTCTAGGGCATACATAAGTATTTCTTCATCAATTAATCGTAGATTGGAAAGATTTTCTTTGATTATGTATGTTGTATATCGTCGCTGCTCTGACGTAATCGGTTATGTGACAATTTTTAAAATTTTTTTATTGCTCTATTTTTAAGGTTTATTGGTCGTCCATCTATCCACCAAACCTTTTTAAGGATATCTTAATTGGTTGAAAAATAAACAATAGTCAATATGCGTAAGTTTAATACTGTAAAGGGTAATCGCAGTACAGAGAGAACCTATTTGTTTATGTTTTTTTATATATAAAATTTAACATTAAAAATAAGAGAGAGAAGATAGAAAATTGTTTTTTATCTATGAACTTTGACACCTGAAATTTAAAACAAGTGAAGAAAAAAATAGTCAGCTAACGAAACAAGACCACCTGATGAATAAATATGCCTTGACTGTAAAGTAACAAAATAAAATGCTTGTTTTGATCTCCTGAAAATTTAGTAAAAAACACATAACTGAATTTGTTAGAGCAACGATAATATTAAGTTTGAGATTTTAAGTAAATAAGAGAAGAGAGAAAATTACTTTTTATTTATGGGCAGTTGAAGTTTAAAATAACTGAACAAAAAAAATTAGCTGACGGATTAAGACTACCTGATGAATAAGTTTGCGTTGGTAAAGTCATTGATTTACATATATTAATCAAGGCATATTTATTCATCAGGTAACGGCAATTCAAAAAAAAAATTTGTTTATATTCTTTTAATATGAATAAATGAGAGAAGAGATAGAATTGTTTTTTATATATGGACTTAGACAGCTGAAATTTAAAATAAGTGAAGAAAAAAAATCAACTACAGAATCAACGCATATTTATTTATTTTTTACTTCACTTATTTTAAATATCAGCTGTCAAAGACCATATATAAAAAACAATTTTGTCTCTTCTCTCATTTATTTCAAATGTCAAACTTCATATATAAAAAATATAAACAAAAAATTTCTCTCCAAACTGCAATTACCTGATTAATTAATAAACCTTGATATCAATGAACAAAATAATATTGCTCGATTTGAAAGAAACAGTCCCAAATGCATAAAAAATATTAACAAATTTACTTCTATACAAGTCTATACCGAGCCAAGGTATTCAATGTATTATTTAACATTCAAAGAACAAAGCCGTAAGTGCCTACTATAACAGCCGTGTATGCCTTCTATTTTAAAATACTTAGAATGCCGACAAGTTGATGAGCTTAATATTTTGGCTCTTGGTTAAAACCTGAAGATGAATATATCTATTGTTTCCATTGAAAGTTTACACCATTAATAATAATAAGTGCCCCCACTTTATACAAAGTGTTTTTTATAGAACTTTTTTTAAAAATACAAATTTAATGTAACAACCAAAAATTTGATTTTTTCAGCTCACATATTTAATGGCACTTTATATTTAAAAATAATTTCTGGCAAATGGCCTCCGCGACTGCGCTTTATAAACGCCAACTTGGCGGTGCAATTTTGCACTACTCTTTCAAACATATCTAGCCTTATTTCGTTAATAGTGCGTTAAATGTTGTCTTCTAACGGCGTTATGCATAATAACCCATCTAAATCTTTACTAACCTAGTAATCAAGTAATATTGAAGATATATGTACAAGAACTAGTTATTTTTCGACCGAATAACTACTTATTTTTGTTTGAGTTGTTCCAGAAATTATGATCTTCGCTTACAAATTGTACTTACAAAAAGCCATCAAATAAGTAATTATCAATCAAACTGAATTATAATAAAATATTTTTATACTATTGCGGTACAAAAAAAATATCAAAATCATAATATTGTTCATATACGCCTGTGTTCTGTATTCCGAGTAAAATTAAACCACACGGAATTGCCATTGTAGTGTTATAGTTTATAACAACAATTTCATGGCAATTCCGAGTGATTTAATTTCAATTGGGATGCACAATACAGGCCATTATAATAACATTTATAAAGTTAATTCCAAGCAAAAAATTAGTTTAATGTTTAAAAAAATATATAAAAAGTATTTACGAAGGTCATTGCCAACAGGCCATTGCTCTGTATTTTCAAATAGTGATGCTGGTAATGACCCCTCATTACTATGCAATGTATGAAATAATGACAATCTATTACACAATTTCAAAAACATTTTGCTGGGAACAAACTGTGTGCTAACTAAAGAGCTGCTATCTTTCTCATCTTTTCTCTCATACAAAAGGTAACAGCTTGTTAGTTAGCACCCGGTTTGTTATTATACATAACGCCATAAATGGTCAATTGTTGCTGGTTTATCAGCATTGACTAGATTTTTTAAGTATTACTGTAGCTCAAAGATAACAAATCACAGGAACGAGGTGTTCAATTTAAAGGCCCATTTCTTGAGATAATTATGTTACCAAATGTTTGGCTCAACAATTACGAATTATGAGACCGAATTGCTGAGGCAGGTGTCGGATCTATAAATTAGAGTATTTTTTCACATCCACGTTTACATCGGCACGGTAGGGGTTCGATTTATATAAATATCAAGAAAATAAGTGTACTCATAATTCGATTCATATTATTACATATAACTTCTCAGATGGTTTATTATGAGCACCGTAAGCTTGATGAAAAATTATCTATAAATTTGGCGTACAGAGCGCGAATTTCGTAAATGAATTTCTACAGTTTGTAGACATTGTTCTGGTATAAATCCTTAAATTTGCGATTTCTAAAATTATACTGAAAAAAAGTCTGACGCACATTGTTAGTAAGACAGGTAGTTTTACAGTTATTTTTATTGAAAGTTCTATAGGCCTAAAAACAAACACCTTTTATTGTATCTCTGCAATCAAAAGCAATCTAGAGTCTTTGTAACCTAAACTTTTTTTAATGCAACTGACTTTGGAATTTTGTTATACTTTCCTTTAGACCATCATCTTTATAAAACATCGTCTCAAATCCGGATTTGAAGTATCAGGCTATATTGACTACGAGAATAGTTTGCGTAGAGCCAACCTGCGCCTAGAAGGTCACACCAATTGGTCTGCAATTTTTAATGAACAAGCACTGCTTAAACCTAAACGCACCCATTTAAGCTTTTTCGATTGGCACAAAGGTATTGTCACCTATAACGATTCGGACAACTATGCGGTGGTACATGATGTCGTAGATGGTCTAATGTTTATGCACAAAGGTGATCATAAGAAAATTTGCGTCGATACCCCAAGAGATTTCTACAAAAAGAACTGTACAAGATCAATGGCATTCTCAGAGAAATATGGTCATGTTATCTTTTACGATCATGTTATAAGAAAGAAAATATAAAAATGCTATAGAAAACTTTGTATAGAATCTAAAGAAAATGAAAAATGGTAAAATAAACATGATTTTATAAGTTTTATTATTTTTTTTTTTTTGCGAGCATATGATGTTGATAAACAATAAAAATATGTTTTTGGCTTTAATCCAAATCAAATGGCAGTCAAGCGAATCTTTGTTTGTTGAGTTTCGAAATGTTTAGAATATGCCGATCACAACAAAAGGGTATAGAAGACAAAAAAAATTTAGAGGAAAAAATGGAGGTCAAAATATAATGTTTATTTAATTTTTTGTTTATTTTTCTTGTTTTGAAAATTTTGTATTGCCGTGTCTTTTGTTTCGATTCTTAAGTGCATTTTGTCAATTAATTTTAATCAAAAACCAAAATGAAATGCACAAAGTAAAAACGTACATAATCATTTTAATAATGAAAAAAAAAATCGAAGAAAGCTCATTTAAATTTAGGCCTTAGCTGCAATCAGACACATTAAAATTATTTTTGGGTTTTATTAAAAACCTAAAAGAAATTTTGTTATTACGTCATCAAAATTTTAAGATTTTTTAATAAAAAATGTTTTAGATTCACTAAAAGTAAATAAGTTTTGAACAAACTGAAAAAGAAACTAAAAAAGACATGATGATTTTACTAAAACTACTAATAATTTCTACAATTTACACCGCGATTAATTGCCAGCCCCAATTCAATGTTGGTAAGTCAAACAACAATTGTGTGAATTATATAAATGCAAGATACGAAAAGATTCATTCAAATTATTTAATTTATTTTTCATTACTCAAGGTGTCATTTTCGATGAGCCAAATACAGAATTGGAAATGGCTTTTCATTCTGCGATAGATAGGGCCAATATACTAGAACGTAGCTTTCACTTAGAGGCCATTGTGGTTTATGCCAGTAATGATGACAGTTTTATAATGGAAAAGACAGGTAAATTTAAAAAGTTTTTTTTTGTAAATTTCTTTAATAAGCCTTTTTTATATACAGTGTGTAGTTTGGTATCTCAAAAAGTCATAGCCATATTTGGACCGAATACCGGAGAAAGTAGTGGTAAGTAAAGTTAAATATAATTCTCTTTTAAATATAACAAGTTTGACTAGAGCAGGACAACTATAGTGATAATATAATAGATAATTACAAACAAAGGAAAAGGCTTGCTATTGGTAAATTTCGATCTAACTCGTGTGGTAGAAAAATGAAAAAATAATTTCAAATAGTTTCCGAATTCAATTTTACATCCACCACGTAACCACCGATTAAAGGACACTGATTATGAAATCGTTGCTGGTTTCGAATATGTCGGCTGGTGTCGGCAAAACATACTTTTTCAGATTATTCTTTCATTATCACAATTAAAAAATTGTTTTAAAAATTAGAATATTAAAATGAAGTCAAGCCTGAATGAAAATTTAAAAATGAATTTAAAACAGAAAAGTTCAACAAATAAAAAATTAATATAACAAGTTTCTATAGGACCTTACTATGAGACATATTAGATCATTTAATGAAGTTAAGGGAGTTTATGCACTATTTTGCGTTTAATTTATATGAATTATTCACAATAGTCTACTTCTTTTATAGTAACCAGGGCACTTACACACGAAAGTAATTTCATGAAATTTGCAAAACACTTACACTTCTTCACTAACACACTCATATTTATTTTACTTTCCCCTCAGATTTCAACAATTTTTTTAAATAACAAAATTTTGACGTTTTCAGGAAAGTTAAGTAACAAATATTTAGGTAAACACTGTTGCCTACTAATAAAACTTTTTTACAGGATTGTGGTAAAATAATAATTGTCAGTATAATTTATTTTTGTATATATGAAAAGATTTAAAATATTTATTCTTCAAATGTACATAAAGAATAATATTGATGTAATTTTAAAACAATAATTTTATTTAAAATTAACAAAATTATTTTGTTGAACTATTGCCTTTAAAGTTTGTGTATAAAATATTCTTGGTAACTCCAAAGGTAGTAAAAAAAAATGGAGACAACTTTTAAGCTCGTTAATGTACAATGATAGCAATTATTGCGACTCTACGCTTCGACGACATTTTTAAAATGAAGTTCCACTTTCCTGTGTAAACGAAGAAGAAATTTTAATGAAAGTGTTCTATTTAATTAAAATTTTTATTTATGATACGAATACAGAAATTTTATGAAATTACTTTTATGTGTAAATGCAGGGTTAACAAGGTATACACAGTGGCGAATTCAATTGAATTTACCTCCTTAAGGTATGTCAAACTTCAAATAAAAAAAATATGATTTTGCTTTTCATTATATTTTGTATCAAGGCGAATTCAATAAGGTGAACTCGTCGCTAAAACAACTACAAAGTGAAAAAATACAAACGTGTATTTTGTTAGTGTAAAACAAAACGATATGTCAAAAATACATTAAAATTTGACAAGTGGTCCCTAGAAGTAGGCAACAGCTGATGATCAGCTGATCTAATAAGTTCACCTTATTGAATTCGCCTTGTTTTGTATGAAGTTATAGCCTTTTTAGGGTGCAGTTAATAAGGATATTGTTCATACGTTCCTTTAAGTTTGTCAAACTTTATATAAAACTCAATCAATTTGCCTTTAAATAGTTTCTTATATAAAGTTCAAAAGTAAGATAACATATTTACGAGCTAACGATTTCAATCGAATTCGCCCACCCCTGCATATTTCTTGTTGAGAAAACCTTTTGCTTTGATTATAAACTGAATAAAAACCAAAGACAGAAAATTTGATACGCAAAAAAAATTTTGCCAATTCATAATCGCCCTTTTTTAAGTTTCCGGACTTCCATCGAACGAACATTGTCGCAGGTGTCTGGATAGGGAGAAGGAGGAATCGGTTTTCTACCTTCTCTGCGAATGTCCTGTACTGGCGGCTAAGAGACACAGACTTCTGGGCGGACATGTACTGGATAGACTCTCTGCGATATCTGAAGTTGGACTGAGTGATCTACTGAGATACCTTACGGCCACGGGGTGGTTCTGGTATCCTTATTCGTGGAGAAATATTGCAACTGACTGAGTGATGTGGTCTTATCAAAACGGTGTCATACAAACTCTACTTAACTGTTTTCGTGCAGTAAACTACCACGTTAACCAACCAACCAAGCGCTGTCGTCGTTTTTAAGTCAATTTCTATGTTGTTTGTTCATATATAAGATACATATGTGTTTCTTATCTTACGTAATTTAACGCTAAATAGCCAACGAGATGCTTAAGACTGCTAAATAATGTCAAATTTATGGTTAATTGATGTCAAAGGGAAATGACAGCTAGATAACAGGGCGAATACAAATTCCACTTTCTATTTTGCTAGCCATCAAAGTTTGAAAAACTCATAAGTAATAAATATAATAATTTTCAATTTCTTTAGATATTGTTGCCTCTATTTGCAACACTCTCGATATACCACACATAACGTTCGACTGGTCGCCCAGCGAGGATTTGTCTGAAAAGCCTTTCAGGGGCATGTCTTTAAATCTCCACCCCGATAATCTGCTATTTTCTCAAGGTATAGCCGAAATAGTCCAGAGTTTCGGTTGGCGTTCTTATACGTTAGTTTACGAAACGGAAAAGGGTAAGAGATTTTTTTTTTACAAGTTTTTTAACTATAACTCGATAATTTAAATTCCCTTAGAATTGCTACAGCTACAAGATGTTTTACAAATTGGTGACCCTACCAGTAATCCCACTACGGTAATACAACTGCCTGGGGATACCGATGATTATCGGCCCTTTATTAAAGGTATTAAAACTTCAACCGATAATTGTTTAATACTACATTGTGCATTAGATAAAATTCCAACGATATTGAAGCAGGCCGAGGATTTGAAAATGCTGGGTGAATATCAGGCAAGTATGTTAAGTCTAAGGTCACACACGACAAATTTAATTGCCCAACTTTTTCCGAATTTTCTTTTGAATTTGCTTTTATGTTCACACACGACAATTTCTTCGCCACTTTTTCTGTTTTGTTTAGTTTTTATTTTTTTATTATAGTCAACAATATGTAGCGCGCCTTAGTAGCACGCTTTTAATTTAAATGTTTCACTAAAATAATTTTTGTTTTTTGCGTTTTTTTTATTTTTAAATATTTAAAACGATTTTTATATTCCAATTATAAGTAATTTACACACCAAGAAGCAAAGCACCCAGTACCGGCGATTAATTTTCTCTTTTTATTCTCCTCACCTAAAACTGTAAAAAACATCTATAAACTTAAGAATTTTCCAACTATAATCGTCATGTGTGACTAAACGTTCGAAATATCAGTATGTACTAAATTCGATTAAAACTTTATTATAACGCATTATAATGTATTATAATTCATATATTTATAATACCAAGGCATATGCACACAGGCATGTATATGCAACGGCGAATTGATACAACAAAGCAACTTTTGAGGGGATGTTCTATGTTATTTCCAATTCGGATATCAGGGATGGAAAAGTTGTTATGACAAAATTTAATTAAAACAAGTAACAGTGCTATATTCGGCCGTGCCGAATCTTAAATACCCTTCACAACGTGTAGTCATGCAATAACAATTGTTTGTATCACCATTCATCTCATATAAAATACGTACATATGTATATACTGGTTAGAATAAATGTGGCATCGAATCCCAGCTGAGCCAAAAAAAAATTATTTTATTTAATATATTATTTATATTTTATTATTATTTTTTTTATATTTTTTTTTTAATTTTTTTAAAAAATTTTTTTAAAAAAAATTTTTAAAGTTTTTTAAAATTTTTTTTTTTTATTTTTTTTATTATTTTTTATTTATTTTTAATTTTTTTTCTTTTTGTAATTTTTTTTTTGTATGTTTTTTACATGTATGTATGTATGTATGTTGTTGTTGTAATTGTGTAAAAAAACAGGTGGTCGTGGGTTTTTGCTCATATCTCAGAAATTTATGGGGCGATTGTGCTGAATTTCAATAGCGATTCATTTCTGGATATTTCCAAGAGATTGATACCATATACAGATCTGAGGAACATATAGTTGCTTCTCAAAGTTGATTTCAACCAACACACGGACAGACGGGCAGACGGACATATGGATAGACGGACAGACGGTCACGGCTTAATCGACTTCTCTATTCATAAGCTTTCAGAAAATATGTACTTTATGGGGTCGGAAATGAAAATTGTGGAAATTACAAAGGGAATGACAAAGCTATATAAACCCTTGTGCACCACAGGTGAAGGGTATAAAAAGGATATACAATTTTAAAAAATATTATTAATATGACGCAAAAGCAACAAATAAACAAAAAATTAGTACATTTATTATCAAATAAGTACATTTAAGATAATTGTTTAATACCAAAGCCAAAATCATATTTTCCTTCCCTTCATTAATAAATAAAATCAAGGCAAATTCAACCAATTTTGACAAAAAGTTTCCCCATCAGCTGGGCTGATAATTTAAGCCTATCACAACTGCAGCCAAATATTTGGATTTGCTCTTTAGAAAATAGTTCAAAGAAATTCAGATTTTGTTTGGTATTAAACTCTCACTTAAATTTTTGACTTAAGACCTTTTTGCCTAACTTTACATTTGCTCAATTCACAATTCACTTTCTATATATTGTCCATTGAAATACAGTTTTGGTTTACTGACACAGTTTAGACGGATGCACCTATGTGTTACAAACATAATGTTTTATAAATATTATTATAGTTTGATGTCTTTTTGAAAGAAAGCGAAACATTTCATTTGTACAAATCTGACCTTGAATTTGTTAAAAGAGCGATGTACACTGTCATGTATGTCATCCGTCGCCGTTTTCAACTGACATTAGGTTCGTTCGAGTACTTTTACTGCACTTTGTAGTAAATGAGTAATTATTTAGTAAATTGAAAATTTTACTCCCAAAAAGAGAATTTGTTCAAAAAAGTACTCGAACAAACATTTGTAAAAATTCGTAAGATTGAAGCAACAGCTGATGGCAAATAAATAAAGTTTAATGGAAACTATGTACATACATACATTTGTGCAAATATGTATTTAAGTATGTATACCTGCGCCAGATTCAGGCAGTTCCATTCTTTCATCTGTAGACATTGTTAACTAACTTTATTTCACAAACAATTTAAATTTAATAATATTTTGCACTTTGGTTTGGATTTTCCTTTTTTTAATATTTTTTCACAAATTGTATACGTTTTGTTTGCTTACTTTTGTTTGTTTACCTTTTGAATCATATGTTTTTTGGTTTTGCTAAATCTTACAGCAAGAAATTTCTGTTGTAAAAATTTGCAAATACTCAGTCAAGAACTGTCACTTTTCGCTCTCTATTTGTGCTCTCATTTACTACAAATTTGTGTAAACGAACGCAATTTCGTAAAATGCAGTAAAAATTTGTACAAATTCGTACAAATTTGTGAGTTCTCGAACGAACCTATTAACGTGATGACGGATAAGGTTGATACAATAAATATTTAATAAACCAAATCCAAATAAAAGTCAGCTGATAACTGTCAAAACGTACATTAAATGTATATTTCTTAAATTCTTTAGAGTATTTTCCTGCCCGTTTTGGATACTCATACATTAAATTTGCAACCATTTTATGATGTTGGTGCCAATATCACCACAATACGTTTAATGGATCCTACAGATTACCAGATCAAAAATTTAGTTAGAGATTGGGAAGACCGCAAGAAGAAAGAGGGAGAATATTATAGAGTAGATCCCAGTCAAGTCAGGGTAATTAGCTTACATTTTTCAATTGTCAAATGTATTGTACGGGTATTAAGTTTAATATCTTTTCAGACCGATATGTTGTTGGTTAGCGATGCAGTGGCAATATTTGTTAAAGGCTTGGCCGAGCTCAATATTGCCGAAGAACTGGAGCCGCCTCAGCTACAGTGTCGTAAAAATAAGGCCTGGAATCAGGGTAGACGCATTAAAGAGTTTATCAGGGCTGTAAGTTCGATTTTTTTTATATTTTTTTTTTTTTTTTTGAGTTTTATATTTATAAATTTCCTAGCGTTCTGATGAAGTTGCATCGGGACGTGTGGATTTTAATCCCTATGGCCAGAGAAGCTTTTTTACTTTACGTTGCATGGAAATAACCAGTAATGGGCTTTTGGATTTGGCAACTTGGGATCCTGTTAATGGTTATGATCAGCTGGGAGATGAAGATGCCAGCGATAAGCGTGTGGGCATTAAACTGCAGAATAAGACGTTCGTTATAACCTCGCGTATAGGAGCGCCTTTTTTAATGAACAGGTATAAATTGTAGATTCTTTAAAAAAAATCTAATTTTATATTTCTTATTTCGCCTCTATTAAAGAGTTCCCCAAGATGGTGAAGTTCTGGAGGGTAATGCTCGTTACGAAGGTTATTCCTTGGATCTTATAGATGCTATAGCTAAACTATTAAATTTCAAATATGAATTCCAATTGGCACCTGATGGTAAATATGGTGGATTTAATAAGATTACAAAAACCTGGGATGGTTTAGTCAAGCAGTTATTGGATGGTGTAGGTCAAAATGAATTTAAATTTTCTGACAATTTTTTTTTAGTTTTTGTTTTTTTTTATCTTGTGTCAGAACGCTGACTTGGGTATTTGTGATTTAACCATGACCTCTGCTAGACGTCAAGCTGTCGATTTTACGCCACCTTTTATGACTCTGGGTATAAGTATTCTCTACATGCAACCGGAAGTTAAACCACCCAATTTGTTTTCATTCCTTTTGCCCTTCTCCAAAGATGTTTGGATCTATATGGCTACTGGCTATTTGGGCGTTTCCCTATTACTTTTTATTTTGTCGCGTATGGCACCCGAAGATTGGGAAAATCCTCACCCTTGTAAGGAGCCGGAAGAGTATGAAAATATTTGGACTATTACGAATGCAACTTGGCTGACAATGGGCTCAATTATGGGTCAAGGATGTGATATATTGCCAAAGTAAAAGAGTCTAATAAAATAAATTAATTAATTTAAATAAATTTGATTAAAACGCTTAAACAATAATAATTTCTAAAAAATATTTCTAACCAACAGAGCCTCCTCCACCCGTTTAGTTACTGGCATCTGGTGGTTCTTCGCTTTGATGATGTTAAACTCTTATACTGCTAACTTGGCTGCCTTTTTAACCATGTCACGCATGGGCTCCTCCATCAAAAGTGCTGAAGATTTGGCGGCTCAAAATAAAATTAAATATGGAGCAGTTATGGGTGGCAGTACTATGGCCTTTTTCAAGGTAATTCAAAAATACAACAGCAAAAAGCAAAGAATTTTTTTAAATAATGAATTTTCAGGAGTCTAATTTTACCACCTATCAACGTATGTGGGCATCAATGGAATCCGATATGTCCGTTTTCACCAAAAGTAATGACGAGGGCATTGAACGTGTTTTGAAGGGCAAACGTTTATATGCCTATTTAATGGAGTCCACTTCTCTCGAGTATATAGTGGAGCGAAATTGTTCGCTAGTACAAATAGGTGGATGGTTGGATTATAAAACCTATGGCATAGCCATGCCTTTTAGTAAGATTTATTTATTTGTTTTTTTTTTCGTCGTATTATAATAATTTTTATGTGATTTTAAACAGATTCTCCCTATCGCAAACAAATAAGTGGTGCTGTTTTGAAATTGGGTGAGGCGGGCACTTTGGCTGAGCTTAAGAGAAAGTGGTGGAAGGAAATGCATGGGGGTGGTAAATGTGAAAGTGCTGCGGCCGCTTCGAGTGATACACCCGAATTGGATATAGAAAGTGTGGGTGGTGTATTCTTGGTTTTAGGTTTGGGTCTGCTGTGTGCCATAATGATTGGTTTGGTGGAGTTTTTGTGGAATATCAAATCGGTGGCTGTAGATGAAAAGGTATTTGGAAATTAACTATTATTATTATTTTTTTAATTATAAAAATATTTTCCATATTATTGCACCAGTTAACCCTAATGGAGGCCCTTAAGGTTGAGACATTATTCGCTTTGAAATTTTGGATAGCCACCAAACCAGTACATGCCAGTTCTGCTGATTCAAGTTCCAGTTCCAACTCATCTTCCTCCTCATCGTCTTCGTCACGCTCTAAATCCTCAAAGTCGGGTGGTCTATCCATTTCGCACAGCATGAAATCTATTAAAAGTTCTATACCCGAAACCATACGATCTTCTGTTCACGAGAAACTTAGGAAAATTGGATCTATGTTTTCTTTGAAATCCATGAAATTGGACAAATCCGAAAGTGAAATAGAAGCTCCGCCAGCATTGGTCATTCAACCACAGAAAGAAGACAAAGCCATACAAATTGAAATGAAACGCGAATTTGCAGAGGACCAGGAAACGTCTCATCGTCATCACCACCACCACCACCACCATCATCATCATAGGGAAAAGGGTCAGCAAGAGGAGCCGGAACAGGATATAGAAAATCATCAGCAACACCACCATCATGAGCATAAGAGTCGAAAACGCGATAGTAAAATTAGTTCAAAGAGTCATATGAATGTTTAACGATTAAACAGAGTTTAAAAATAAAATTTTATGTCGAGAATAAACAAAATTTCGTGTAAAATATTTTATTTTGAATGAATGAAATTTTGTATTTATTCTTAAAAAATGTGTTTTATGATTTCATTTTAAGATGAGAGTGTAAGAGTTAGTCATGCATATGTATGCATACATTTTAAATTCGTGCCTTCAGTCGACATGTGTTTTACATATGACTTGTCAAATTTTTCTTTGCCTAATTAATACGTGTCTTGTGAACCCTTTAAAACATTGCATGTGTAATATACATATGTAAAAGGCATACTGAAAATTTGTATTAAGGTGTGTTCTATTTGAATCATTTGGCGGTAAAATATAAAACAAAAGAATTAAACAAAAGAAATTAACAAAGAAAATATTATTTAGTGATGTTGAGATTGGCTTGACTATAAAAAAACAGAAAATTTAATTTCATCTAATTTTATAAAATTTTTTAGATAATCTACACTCTGATGTCACCACTAACTGCGACAAAGGGTTGGCCGATTTAAACTTTCAACGATTTCAAATTTCAAGGTACGTTTGGGATGGTCTGTAGATGGTTTATGTCAAGTTTTTACTAAATTGGTCCTGTGGTTCCGAAGATATGGAATTTAGATTTTCCAAGATATTCCGTATTATGGTTTTTTATTGTCACTTAAAAAGTTCGTAATGTCTTATGTGCACAATGACATTCGGTTTTTCTAATTAGAACATTTAGAAAATTTTTTGAATCCATATCATATGTTTTATTTAAAAAAAATATTTTTGTAAAACTCGCATGCAAAACAAACTGATAAAAGTTTCAAGGTAGATTAATGAGGGACTCGTATCCAATTAGATAACTGTTTTTTTTTATATACAATTTACCAGCGTTATCAACTTTTTTTTAAAATTTGTCTGCAGCTGTCAAACTGAATTTCTTTATTTTCATTCTACAATAAATCTGTGGCTTGTAGCTAAAAGGGCCGATATCAAAATATTTACTTTTGAGAAAATTTAACTTTTTATAGATGCTTTCATAGTGACATTGGCCAGCATTTTATTTATGAAGCTGTTCTGGGTTAAGTATGACTTTAGCTGCTTTACCATAATGAAATAGAGCAAGAAAACAAATCTAATGCAATGATTAACTTAAAATAGCAAAAAAGTGACATTGGCCCTGTTAGCTCCAAGCCACGGAAATAATTCCCAGTTTCCGTTTGGTTAAAAGGTTTTAAAGAATACAAAACCGCGAATAAAAAATGTTGCTTTAAAGTTTTTAAAAAGTGTTTTTAATTGTTGTGTTTGATGCCGCCAAGTATATACATGCATACATACATACATACTAGGTTATGAACATGCCTCAGAAAGTTAATAAAACTAAATTCGAGCACTAAATCAGGGTATCAATTCTCGTTCTATAAAACTATGAAACGAAAAGTTTTTGTGTGTAATATCATATGGTGCCACCATACCCTTTGCTATACAAATAAACTTTTTCATTTCACAGTTTCACAAAACGAGAATTGAGCCCCAGTTATTGAATTGTGTGAATGCAAAAATTTTAAACCTTTTGTATAATGGAAATTTTCGAATCCAACTCGATCTTTTCAGTAATTTTACCAACGTTTTCGTATGTGGCGAATTGCCTCCTGTTCTGATTTTCTTTGAGAAAGTTGTGAAATTTTATTGGATTGAAAAGAATGCCTGTTCCAATTAAATATGGAATAAAATATTCGTCAAATGGCCTACAGGGTTTCGATAATAGGCCATTATTCTGTTCATGAAATATTTTTTTTTTTCACAAGGACGTGACTGTATCTCACCGATGACGAGGCGTTGGATCAATAATTTGAGTCCTCTGTCACACTAGCGTCTACAGCAGCGATGGCTTCTTTTGTGCTCACGATACCGATTAGATTTGTAAGAATATTATCTAAAAAAGTAAAAGTGGTCATGAAACGATTTTTAGTATTGGGTACTACCTTTTTAGATTGACGATTATGAGCACTGTAAACTTGACCAAAGACCTCTATAAATATTGCTAACCGAATTTTGAAAATAAATTTTCACGATTTGCAAACGTTATTCTGGTATGGTAATTTGCATAAAATACTGAAAAAAGTCTAACTTACTTCAGTAGTATGACAGCTAGTTCTACAGGTTTCACTTTTTTAAGTTCTGTACCTCTAAAATAGCACTATTGGCTAATTCACAAGAGTGTCCTAAGTGTCATATTGTCACAAAAAAAAATGATGCAAAAGCTTTGTAATGTTTATTGTAAAATCTTTTTGCCTTTCTGAATTTATTTATTTTTTTTCTTTTTTTGTCAATTTTAATATTATTTAGTCATAACAACACTTAGAACACTTTGTGAATAAGCCATATAAATCTAAATAATAGCGCTTTAATTTAACTGTCATTTTAAGCTATTTTCATATAATTTTAAGTTTTCATATTACTTACGAGTAAATTTATTTTTTTAAATAACAAAAAATTAATAAAATGTTTGTTTTGCTTCTTCTCGCCCTTCGTCTTTTCTTCTCTATTTATTTTTAATATTATCCCGGATTGCATTACAATTTACATATTTTAGTTACACATTTTACACAAGTATTTTAAGACTAACAACTAATTGATCTTTACTTAATTTAATTTTACATTTATAAGGTACATTTGAAGAGTTTATTTTATTATCGCTTTATTTCATTTATTTTTAATAAAAATATATGACGATTTCTTTACAAATGATGAACTAGTTGGAATAGTAAAATGAGATTGTCTTGAGTAATTGAATTTGCATTAAAGGCTACGCTAAGAAGGACGTTAGTTTTAAAGTAAATTAAAAAAAATAAATGGTTTTAAAGGCTTGAAGCCAGTTTTTGGGTGTTAATACAGAAAGTTTATTGCCAACTATTGCTTCAATGAATAATTTATTTGTTTTTTTAATAAATTTGATTTTTTTTAATAAATTTAATTTTTTTTTTTTAATAAATTTAATTTTTTTTTAATAAATTTATTTTTTTTAATTAATTTAATATTTTGTAATAATTAATAGACATTGCCTTCATTTTCAGATAATTAAAGGGAGTATTTTTTTTAAATAATATAGAACTGCCGTATCCATAAAAAATATTTTGGGTTTATTAAATTAAATTTCTGTACAACATTGGTAAAACAAATCTTTTATAAACCTAAAATATTTTTTAAGAATACGGCAGTAAATCTTTAAAAATAATGTTATAATTGCTACTAATTTGAACTTTTTTTTTAATTTTTAATTATTAAATAAAAATTACAAATTTAAAAAATAAAGCTAATAAAATTATATAATTGGTTATATTTAATGCTAAATTAAATTAAATTTAAATATGTATATGTGTGTGTTAAAAATAAAATAAAATATTTTTGTTTTTTTGTTAACTACTGTACTTAATATAATATAATTCACCAAACTAGTGTTTTCAAAATTTTATTAAATTTCAAACATAATTGGCTTTTAAATTCATAACCTTTCCTTATTTCAAGTATTTAAATACCTTAAGTCCTGTTTTTTTTAATGCTGTTTTTAAATTTTTAAAATTTTTTTTGTTGTAGTTTTTCGATAAATATTTTTTTGGTAAATTTTTTTATATTTTTCATTTGTTTTATTTTTTATTATGTCATATTTAGATTTTTACAACGGTAAGCCTTTGCATGGGTTCTTTGTCATTCTTTGGCAGCAAAATCTACGGGAGGAAATTGTTTCTCATCGTACAGCTTAGCAGGTGTGTCAATGGCATCACAGAGTTTTCGATATTTGGCCGAATCTGCTAAAAGAAAAGTGTTGTATACAAAAGTTACAGACAACTGGAACTATATTAATAAAAAAAAGTATTTATTTGCCCTCACATTTAATCAATTTTCGAAAAGTATTAAAGATTTATTGAATAAAATTTACAAAAAATATTATTCTTTTAAATCTTTGATAACTTTAAAGATTGATTATGAATATGAGGATTAATGTTAAGCCATAAAATATGCCTAAATGAAATGTTTAAAAATGGTTTTAATTTTGTAAATAAGTGTAATAAAGTGTTGTAAAATTTAATTATGATTTGTTTTGTCGTAATAAATAAAATATAGTTTATAAAAAATATATAATCCGATTATAATGTACAATATATATGTATATGATTATATGGAATTATACATTTATTTTAAAGGATTACAACTCCTTAGTAGACTCGCATATTTTACGATTTTAAATTATAGAACTTAAACATTATGGGCCGTATTCATAAAAAATATTTTAGGTTTATTGGAGGTTTATTTGACAAATTTCTCTACAACATCTGTCAAATAAGCCTTTAATAAACCTAAAATATTTTTTATGAATACAGCCTCGCATATATAAATTTTCTGGCAACGTTCAATGTAACTAATCGTTTGGCAACTCATTTTAATAAGTATCAGCTGTCAAAATCGCGCATCATTTTTATTTTGTATGCAAACATGTGAGCTGCAATGGCTGACTAAGTATTTTCTTGTTTATTTTTAATAAATTATTTATAATTGATAGATTTTATTTAAATCACGGACTAATAATTTAAATAATTAAACACTTTATATTGCAGAGACAAAAAGTGGACCCATGTTTTATGTATGAGTTGCGACGTTCTAAATGCCGATAAAATGCAAAAATAGTCTCTGCAACGCAAGGTTGTACTTAAGGCATGCTTAGCATTGCATACGCCTTTTTTTAAACTATGCATTGCAACTTGCGTTTAGGAAGTCGGCCATACATTTGAACAGCGTTGCCGTTTATTTACATATATTTTATATATTTTTAATAGTTTTATGACCATTAAGATAATTGTCACGTGTAGAGCACAAAAAGTTCAAACTCATTTAAAAAAACCAGCAGAAAAAAATGGTAAAATTTTGAATTTAGAATTGGCACAACATTCTTAAATTCTAGCAACCAATTAATGTAGATAGTTTACCTACCATGTTTGTTTTTTGTGATATTATTTTTGTTTGTTATTCCCTCCATAAGTGATAAAATAATGAAAAAATTAGGTATTTATACCTGTCAAAGTACCGTTCGCCGTTTGTTCAGTACCCGTCTTCAGTATACCAGCATATGAGTTGTCTGTTGAAGGATTAGGATTTTCTATTATAACACTAACACTGCTCGAAGAATTCGATTTGTTGCGGGGAGAGGTTGACAAATATGACGAACTCTTGGAATGACTTGAAACAGCTGTGATCGTTATTGGCGTATTTGCTGAGAAACCGCCAGAGGGATTAGTGGTAGGTGTAGAGGGTAAGAGATCGCATATAGATAAGTCTTCCATGCTGTCGGTGAAATTAAGTTCTGAAAAGAAATTCAATATTTTTCCAAATGTTTCACAAATTGTTGAAAACTTACCTATTACCCCCTCAAGGGTAAAACGCAAATCATGCACTTGCAACAATTTACAAAGTCCACCTTTTTCATTATTAAAATCGTAAATGTAAAGGAAACCATCTTCGCATGCCATAAATAGACGTAGTTCGTTTTGTACAAGTACCAAACCACAGACATGTTTGAGACCTGGTTGACTTAAGACAGCTGTAGCAAAAGCTCTATCTTGCGCCCAGACATCACCAATTTGTGAAGGTATAAAATAGGAGGAAACAGCCTTTGTTATATATTCACTCATAGACCAGGTATTTTTCGAAACTGTAGAGGCAGGATGTTGATTATTGGAAGGATTTACACTAGGAGGAGTTTTAGCCACAGTTGCACTTTTAGGAGAACCACTTTTTGCAGCTGCATTGTTAGCAGTTTTCTTTTTTGATGCAGACTTTAATTGAGATGAATTATGTTTCTTAGGCTGATTAGAGGCTAAAAGTTTAAAAGTGATTACAGAAAACAATTTAAATTATTTAGTTTTATTTCCCACTAACCTGTAATAGGCTTTTGCTCAGTCGCTTTAACTGTCTTTGCATCAATTTTAAATATATGCACTGTCTCCGTATTCGAAGAAGCACATAGGAAATTACCCGTAGCTGAGAACACCAGCGAAGCTATTCTCACGCATCTCTTGACGCCACGTCGAAACTCTTGCAACTTTTGGCCATTTTGAACACAAAATAATCGTATCACAGTACCACGCTCTGAGGCTGTAGCCAACATTTTACTACATGGTGAAAAATCCAAAGCCGTCAATGCTGTGGCGTGAGCTTTAATCGCTATGCCCGTCTTTAAGTTATCCGCATTAAAAATACGTAACTCACCACTGGTGGAGCAAATGGGAAATGCCAGATATGAATCAAGCGAAATTGAACACAAGCCAGACTCATTTGGTGCTATATTCTCGATGGAATGTAAAATTTTCATATCACGTATATCATGAATATATATACTTTCAGCTAGACATACGATCAGACGATGACGATTCATACGCACACACAAGATGTCCGAGGGATAGACACAATTGCAAATATCTTGATTCTTCTTGAAATGCAGCATTTTCATACAATTGGGTTTTTCTTCAGTGACCAACACTACGAGGGAACTGCTAAATAGCCTCTCCAAAATGCGTATCGGTTCTGTATTCTCCATGGCAAAAATTTCATCGACTTTATCGATCGCATTAATAGTGAACAAACCAAAGCCCGTTTTACTCAATACTGATATGGCACTAAAATTTAAAAAAATATATGTATAAAGAAAACTTAAGAAACTTATCGTTAGCTTAACATGAAATTGTGCTAAGTCAATTTTTTTGAAAAATGAGATTTTGATGCAGTCTTAGAAATAAATTCAAAATACACAGTTTAAAAAAAAAATTATGAATGTGAATAATGTTTACCTGATGTTGGCAATGATGTGTAAATGTGCTAACTTGACAACTGTCAAAGAAATTGCGCTAAGTCAGATGTTATTGTTTTTCGTGAGCTTTATTTGTGCAAAATAAATATTATTTCTGTTTTATTTTAAACGAAAAAGGTAATAAATGACTTTAATGACTTAATTAAATGAAGAATTAAATAAAAACAAAACAATTTCTTAGCAGATTTTCATGGATTTGCACGACAATAACAACGTTACAGCACAATCACTTCAGTGCATCGATGATGCGTCTTTTGGAATAGAATCTGACGATGGTGTGGTTGGTTTGGTTCCTTATGGCTTCAACAGTGATTCTGACAATTCCTTTGATATGCCAGTGAGAAATAAAAAACGCAAAAAGAGAGCGCAGGTGCAGAACAATACATGGCTCGTTGCAAAAAATAAAAACAGAAGAGAATGTGGAAAAAGCTATTGGGGAAGAAAAAAAGAAAATGACGTGTGGAATTATAAAAAAAAAAAGTTGCACGAGCCATAAAGGCAAGATGTAAGTGTGCTCAAACATGTGATACTGCTACCATGAAATGTGCATTGGTGACTGATGCTCAACGACAGCAGATATTCAAAACGTTTTGGAAGATGGATTGGAAACAAAAAAAAGTTTATGTGAATACATTAGTGCAAACGACTAAACCATCCAATCCTCGAAATAGAACAAATCCTAATGCGTCTAGAAGAGTGCAAACTTTGAAATATCACTTAAAAGTGGATGGTAAAAATTTGCGCGTATGTAGGATTTTTTTTTTAAATACCTTGTGCATAGGTAGATGCTCAGTGCTTAGTTGGGTGAATAAACCCGTGACTGCACATAATAATGTCATGAGAAATTTTGAAAACAACATTTCAGAAGAAAAAATAGACATGAACTTATTTTTTGATTCTCTGCCAGTAATGGAGTCTCATTACTGTCGTGCTGTCACGCAAAAAAAATATCTATTACCGGAATGGCGTTCTAAGCAAATGCTTTATGATTTTTATTTAAAAGATTGGTGCGCAACTCACAACGCCCGGCCACTTTCCTTACGTACATTTCATTCGGTATTTGAGAGCAGAAATCTTGGCTTGTTTGTACCAAAGAAGGACCAGTGTGAAATATGTGCACGTTATTCTGCCGGCACTACTCCACTGGAAGAATATTCTTGTCACCAAGAAAAAAAAGAAGAAGCAAGAATGGAAAAGAACAAAGACAGGTCTGACGAATCCAATGTATTTACCGTAGATTTGCAAGCTGTACTCATGGCTCCGAAATCCAAAGTCAGCAGCTTATATTATAGAACGAAATTACAGGTTCACAATTTGGTTTTTTTCAACATAGTTAACAAAAAAGGGTATTGCTTGTGTGAATGCTGAAGACTTTGCAAGCATATGGGTTTATTTTATTGAAACCAAAATTCTTCCCAGCCTTGATAATAGTGATAACCCTATTAAAATTATATTTTATAGTGATGGATGTGGTTACCAAAACCGCAATTGTGTAATGAGTAACGCACTTCTAAATACTGCTATTAAGCACAACATTGTGATTGAGCAGAAAATACTGGAGCCTGGGCATACGCAGATGGAGGCCGATAGTGTCCACTCTACCATAGAGCGTGCTATGAAGGATAAAAATATCGATGTTCCTGCCGAATATATCGGAATATGTAAAGCAGCAAGAAAAAAGCCTATGCCATACGATGTGACTTATTTGACACATGATTTTTTTAAAAAATTTAACAATATTGAATTCTGTAAAAGTATTCGTCCTGGACGTATCAAAGGTGATGCCAAAGTCACAGACATTCGTGCATTAAAATATACACCAAATCGAGAAATTTTTTTTAAATTACGGTTCACCACTTTATGGAAAATTCTGCCGCAAAGAATTGATCAAAAAATAGTTGCTTTAAAGTGGTGCAATTTAGAACAACTGTACCAAAACAGAATACCAATTAAACGTAAGAAATACGAAGATCTACAATACTTGAAACTTACTTTGCCTAAGGACCATCATAAATTTTATGATGATTTGCTTTTCGAATAATTAAATTTTTACTGATTTTTTTATATAACTTTTACTAGCAGCAGGAGTAAGACTGCAAAATTGTTATTTGTATTAATTTTTATATAATTTTAAGATTGTTTTTATAAATATTTAACTAAGAATAATTAAATAGCAGCAATGAAATAAGACTGCATATCATTTGTGATCAATGTTAACAAATAAACAAGTACCTTTTTATTTTTGAAACTAAATTGCTTTAATTTTATTTATTAATACTATGAGGAAATAAGTTTAGTAAAATGTGCTAAGTCAGAAAAAAAAAAATAATTACGTAAGAAAAACTGCTAACTCAATAAAAAGCTGATAGGGGTAAAATTCATGTTTTTTTTTGTTTTTTTTTGTCCTTTGCGTTGAGAAGTTATGACATTGAGGTTACTGCATTAACAGTTTAATAAAATAATGTTTTATTTAAAAGTTATTAGGTTTTTTGTCTCTCCTGTAAAATTTGAAAAAAATGACTTAGCATATTTTCACGTTATAATATCTACATAAAATTTACAAAATTGGTTGTCTTTCAATAAAAAAAGGAAAATAATTTAAAAAATGTGATTTGAATTTAACAAATTTTTGGCAATGAATATCGCCTTGGGAGAATGATTTTTCTTATGAAATGACAAAGTATTCGATATTCGATCGTTTTTTTTTTTTATTGAGCTAAATTGAAATGCAGTATTTGCAAGCGTTTTCTTAAAATGTGATTAAATTGTCGTCGCTTTTATATTCAAACACAGAAGTTTGGCGAGTGTTATTGCAAAAAAAAAATGTATGTGTAAAGTTATTATTATATAGGGTGGTCCAACTAAAACGCAATAAAATAAAAAGTTTTCAAACATTTATCTTTATATAGTTCCAAACAATTAACAATGTTATGCAATCAAAAGAATTATGCAAAAATCAAAATGATTCCCATTATGTCTGATCTCTTAAAACTTTGTTTTAAAAACTTCTAAAACTTTGTTTTTCTCAACAGTATGAATTTTAAATTTGTCGATTTCTAAAAAATTCGCTTTCTATATATTTTTAATTCTATTTAGTTTTTTGCTTTAAAATATGAAATAAAATAAAAAAAAAACAAAAAATAATTTTTAATTTTGGTTATTTTTCCTTATTTGGCTACATTTTAAAGAAAATTAGGTGAAAAATTTTTTTGGTTGTGGCAACGCTGTAGGTGACACTTTTTTTGTCATTTATCCAGTGTTGCCATAAGATGATAGAGAAAAAGTGCAAAACCTCGGAAAAAAGAGTGCTAAAATGTTCTAAAGTTCAAGCAGAAAAGTGCTAAAAAATTTTTTTTTAAACATTTAAATATTAAGTATACTTTTTTAATATAATAATTTGCAACATATTTATATAGATATTTTGTTCAATTAATATTATATTTACACGAAAAAAGTGTCAACAATTACTCAAATGTAGTAAGAAGGTTAACTAACAATTTCAATCATATAATTTTCTTCACATACCAATTCCTTTTGTTATTATTCAGATGAACCAATTTTAATCAAAACGGTCCGATATATTGATATTATAGCAACATACGTTATTTAGTTTTACGCTTTCCCTTATAGGTATAACAAACAAGTTCTGTGTTCATTTTTGTTCTAAGTTTGCTTTTTATTAAGCCCATTAAACTAAATAAACGCTCCACTTCAGCGCTTGAAAATAGCAAAACCAAAAGAGACAGCACAGAATCCGATAATCCTATAACGGGATTTTCATTAATTGAATTTCTAAATTGGTTTGTTTGAATCCAGAACTCCGTAGTATCCATATTGGTATACCAGATTTGTTCAGTTATATAGCTCTACTGATTAAAGATTTTTTCATATCTTCTAAGATACAAAGGTGCCTTGATTTATTTAAGGTATTAACTATTGAAAATGTTGAAATTTTTTTAATACTAAAATATTTTTGGAAAGCCGATATTTTAGTTTATTTACAAGCGATTTTAAAAAATGTAAACATATTTTTCTGATTGTGTCTTCTTCTTCAGAAGATATTATATTTTTTTCTTTATTCTTTTTGAACGTTTTGAATTCATATCCTAAATACCGATTTGGTATCAAATATTTCTTCCTCATCTCCCAAAATTATGTCCATCAACTTTTCCTTTATATATATTTTACCAGCTATTATAACCTTTACAAGAAAGAAAATATCATCTAAAATTTAAATATAAAAAATAATTGATTGCATTTAAATTTTTTATGAAAGAAGTGCAAAAATGCCGGATTATTATTAAAAAGTGCTAAACTAGCACAACACTTTTTTGAAAATACTTTGTGCTAACTTAAGAAAAAAATGCTAAGTCTAGCATAAAAAGTCTAAAATGGCCAGCCGTCATAAGAAAGAAAATATTATCTAACTTACCCCCATACCTAAACAAGAGCGTTGAGCGTCAAGCGTTGGAGTTTTACATGTGTTTTGTTTTTGTTACAATAACAAAATACAACATAATAATCAGCTGATGTGTATTTTAGCAATACGAATTTCAGGGATGCCGTATATATATTTTATAATGAATAAAATTAAAGTTAAAAATATGTAATAATATCACGAAAAGCTATAAAAACACATAAATTTATTTCTTTATTGTATTTTTGTAATGTTCTTTTGTGTTTAATATCAAAAATAAGTTTTTGTTCTTTTTTTTCCAATTTAATATATAATGGCAACACTATATTTGTTTCTTGCTGCCCGTCAAAATAGAAAATAGCCTAAGTTGGCAGCAGCAGCAAATGCTGGTGTTGTGCGTCGTGCTTCTGTGCGCCGTCAAAATAATCGTTTTCATTTAAACACATGGATTTTATTTTTGACATATTGCTGCTTGCTGTCGTCTATGTGTTTATAGCATAGCACTTTTTCGAAAATCTTTTGAGCTAACTTGAAAAAAAAATCTAATCTAGCATAAAAAGTGCTAAATGCAAGACTGCCCCATTCTAACTTTTTGAAAGTACACAGCAGCAACACCGACAATAATATACTGAAATTTATTCATAAACAAGCCCTCTCGGGCTTCCAAAAATTGCCGTAGTGGACGGTATTTCACGTCCCCATGGCGGGGTATTGGTTAAAGTTTTCAACTAGCAATAATCGCACCTCGGTAGAACCTCATTGGTTACGATATCGCCTCTGCGCAAAGCTAATTTTTTTCTTCCACAATTCAATGTATATACTTTGCTTCACATTAACTCAACGAGAATTATAAAGAAAAATTTTGTGTATAACTAAAAATTAAAGAAAAAACACAACAACATAACATATTTTAGGGATGAAAAAGAAAAAAACAATTGTTGATATTCATACGCACAAACACTTGAAATAGGTTGTACAACAGAAATAGCAACAACAACAAGACAACGGAGTTTAGTAGAAGTAAAGAAAAAGAACAACAAACAAGTTGATGATGATAATATGTCTGTATAATTATAACCATAATCAGCGTTGCCACTGAACACAATTCTATTCAACCAATATTTTGTGATTAAATACAATTTGTATTATCTGCCTCTTCTAGTAGAGTTCTATATATGGATGTATGTATGTTAGTCGGAAGTGAAAATTTTCGTACTTGTATTGCATTTTTTTTTGAAACTTCGAGTAGTAAAATTCTTGGTGGTGTTAAAATGAATTATCATTTTTTGAATTATTGATAGTTTTTCGCGTTTTTAATAGCGATATTTAATGTATTGCGTTTTTAAAACCACCATTTCATGCATTTATTGTATTGGCAGCACTAATCTGTTTTTTGTAGCAAAGAAAAATAGAAATTAGCCTAAGTTGGCTACGGGCTACAAAAGTAGCCGTGTAGTCGGTAGTCGTGTAGCGGCTAAAAGAATTATTCTCATAAGCACGCATGTATTCTATTTTTGACATCTTGTAGTCGATGGTCGGTGGACTCAAGGTCTATTAAATAAGGTCTGTTCAACTAATCAGCTGATCGTTTTTTGCTCCCCTATGTTTACTACTCGAAGTTGTCAAAATTTGTTTACCTTTTTAGGGCGACATTTGTTTTTCAATTTTTCAATTTTATGATTGATAATTTTTCAACTTATGATTTATATTTCCGAGCCGGACATGCTGGTAAAAGGCGTTTCTGTACCCAAGGACTGAGCCACACCAACAGCTATAGCAGCCTTGCCATTACTTGGCTCACAGGCCAAGAAAATACAACGATTAGCTATTATGCATTCACGCACCATTTGTACAACACCAGCAGCAAAACGAGCATCTTTCTGGCCCAACATACCTTGTGAAACAGCACGCTTCTTCAAGACATCGTCTAGACTTCTATTTTATCTTTATCAGCCATATTTTTATCAAATATTTCATACTAACACAATTTATTTTTGTTGTCTTGAAAAAATTGTTAAACAAAATGAAAACACAAAATTTAATAGGCGTTGGGCATATTCATACAGGTATATGCAACGGCGAATTTGCTGTGCTGTTCTCTGTCAAATACCTCATAAAAAATAATTTTTTATACATAGAGTTTGACAACGTAACGTTTCCCATCAGATGGACTGATAATTTCACCTGGATGAATTTTTTGGTATTTTAGTCAGCTGTTTTTGACTACCTTAGAGTAATTTTACACTAACAAAATGCCCGTATATTTTTTTTTGCTTTTTGTTTTTGTAGAGTTGCACAGACCTTATTTAATAGACCTTGGGTGGACTTGATTGTGTTTATAGCATTAGATTGTGTTTATAGCTTTATTTATATTTTTCTTGGCTACAAAAAACAGATTATTGCTGCCAATGCATGAAATTGTGGTT
Source organism: Phyto melanocephala (assembly GCA_941918925.1). NCBI lineage: Eukaryota > Metazoa > Arthropoda > Insecta > Diptera > Rhinophoridae > Phyto > Phyto melanocephala. The sequence goes on along the minus strand of OW799236.1, from coordinate 10,100,812 downwards.
TTAAAAACGCAATACATTAAATATCGCTATTAAAAACGCGAAAAACTATTATAGTGGCACCATTGGTTAACTTTAATACATATGTCAAAACAGATGTTTATTTTTCGTAGTTTGTGGTCGGTAGTCGTTAAAAGAATTAAGTAGCTGGCGGCTTGGCTATTTTTGTAGTCAGCTACTTTTGTAGTCGGTAGTCGATGGTCGGTAGCCTTTGATTGTGTTTATAGCTTAATTCTTATTGAACTTTAGATGTCCATAGATAAAATGATTTGTTCTCTTTTCCCATTTCATATGAAAAAATGCATTATAAAAAATCCTAACAAAAAACTCTTTCTGATATACCATTACCTGATAAAGAAATTTGCTTTGAGTATAAACAAACATATGTACATATATATTGTCCATAAATTTAAATTTTTTAATAATATAGGTACAAATGTATTTATGTATGTACTTACATATGTGACATTCAAGTAATAAGTCATATTTATGCAAAGTAAGTTACATATCGTTTGAAACCGGCTTAATTATATTGAACATAATTGAAGTATACCTATATGTTATTACGTTTTATGTTTAAATGAATAAAATTAGGGTAATATGAAGGTCAGTGAGCTCTGTTTATATGGGTAATGAGGCTAATGAGCGCAAGTTGAATATTTTAGAGGATACAGTGTGTTAAATTTAAAAAGGACAATATAAAAATTAATTTAAAAAAATATATGCCTAATCAAAAATTTAATTTGGACAATAAATACTTATTGATATAGAATATTTAAAATATTTTTTTTTTAATTTCTTTTTATTTTTTAATTTTTATTCTAAATTATTTTTATTCTAATGGGTCGATTATGGATATCAACAGAACTTCAGTTACGTTGCCAGTTGCCAAAAAAGGCATTAAGGAAGGCAAATTACTTCCGTCATATGAAAATTCGGCAACGCAGCTGAAGTTCGGTTGCTATCCATAATCGACCCATAAATTATTTTTATTTTAATAGATCATTTAAAAGCAAATGCCGTAATATTATTAAACAGACATATTTCAAATTGGTTTTAATAAATTTTTGTGTGCTCCATTATAATGTTGAGACACTGTACAGAACTGCTTTTATGATGTTATCGTTAATGTTAATTTTTCAACACATTCTCATAATAAAAACAAGTAATTAGTTTTCTTGCTACACTTGTAACCAAATATGGTGATATTTAAACTCAAAAAGGAGATAGAATTATCTGAAAACTATTGCATAAATAATGAAAATAATCAAAGTTTTATTAATGAAAAATTAAAAAAAGTGAAATTAAACAAAGCCTTAACTTGCATTAGCAATTAGCTGATTTCTGTTCATCTGCTTGTGAATTAAAATTTTTTTAAAAATAAAATGAGCTTATAACAAACCTATATATGTATACCCTTTTATAAAGATATTTACTTAATATTTTTAAACCACTTTAAAATTTTAAAAATTATGACTATACGACACTTAAGACACATTGGGAATTAGATATTTTGTTTTTATTTTATAAAAATAACCGCAACTGTTAAGACAAGCTTTTTGTAAACAGCTTAGTAAATTATGGTTTAATAAGTTTTATTTGGAAAATTCTAAATATTAGCACTTTAACTGCATCTACAACGCTAAAAGGGTCAATAAAAACCAATATTGTTAAAATTTAAAGATACAATAATAAATCAAACATAGTTAATATTTGAAAACATACTATTTTTCTCACAACTCTGTTTTAAAAATTCGATACGTCGTTATATATCGAATAAAGTCATCAGAAAATTTAATACCTATCCACTAACGAAATTAATTTTAATTTCCAACACGAATGTGAGAATTTTTCCTTACGCCTTAAGCATTAAGACTTTTTTCCGGATTTGAAATACATAAATATAGCAGAAAGTAGATCTGGCAAACCAAAAAGTGATTCACTGTATTTATAATTGTTTTTTTGTAGCGCTAAATATAGTGACGACTCTTTAAAACTCTAGATAACGCAAAAACATACATATGTTAATCTATGTATGTATATATGTACATACATATCGGTGGTCACAAGTAGAACAGTCCTATCTTATTTTTTTTAACAAAATTGAGTTTTTCATTAAAAATATAAAAATAAAAAAAATATAAAAAAAAATTTTTTTGGCTCAGCTGGGATTCGATCCCACGTTTATAAGAGGTAAAAAAATGTTCTGCTTTTTATTTTTAAATGAAAATATATTTATGTATCTTGTAAATACATATTTAATATCATTATCTCCTAATAGGTATTAAATAGATAATAACTAATGTAAATAGACAATTATTAATGTTACATTTTTTTGATACTTCAAGGGAATCAAAAAAGGTCCCAAATTTATACAATATACAAATTTCTTTTTTTTCAAAATTGTGAAAAATTTTCAATGAAAAACTTTAATTAAGTTAAATTAAAAAAATGTATAATAAAAAAAATTTTTAATCCTGCACAGTTTAAAAATTTACGCGCCAAAAATATCAATGAATAAAAAGTATATTTTTAAATATACTCTCATGTTTTTACGCTTATGGTAATTTCAAAGTTATTTGTTATTTTTTATTTCTAACATAAAATTCCAAAATAATTAAGTCTATTTTTTTTTTTAAATATTTTTTATAATATTGGCATGCCTGTGTTATTGAAAACATAAAAAAATAAAATAAAAACGTGTTTTGCAAAAATAAACAATAATCAATTTCACAACCATTGTACTTAAAAAAAAATAAAAAAAAGAGGTAAAAACAAAATAAATAATAAACAAATAACTTTTAAAAACAATTCCGCTTAACAATGACAATGAAACACGGTCATTATATAGTGAACGTTTTTAGTAGACGTTAGAATTGACAGTAAAAATAGACCATATTAAAATAAAAAGACGTCAAATGGTCTGATATTTTCAAAAAATTGCGTGAAAAATTATTAAATTAAAAAAACGTATCTGCAATTGTTTTTGGTATTATTGTTATCACCGTATATTTTAGATTACATCACAAAAAACACATACATATGTACATATATACTTATACGTACTTATGTATAATCACGTGACATTAACACGGTACATATGCATACATATCTACATGTGTATATTGTTATCAAAATCGGCCAATGATTGTTTAAATCTAATTTAAAACAAGTAACAGTGCTATATTCGGTCGTGCCGAATCTTATATACCCTTCACAACGTGTAGTCATGCAATAACAATTGTTTGTATCACCATTCATCCCATATAAAATACGTGCATACGTACACGTTAGAATAAATGTGGCATCGAATCCCAGCTGAGCCAAAAAAATTTTATTTTATTTTATTTAATATATTATTTATATTTTATTATTTTTTTTTATATTTTTTTTAAATTTTTTTAAAAAATTTTTTTAGAAAAATTTTTAAAAAATTTTTTTAAATTTTTTTTTTAAATTTTTTTTAAATTTTTTTTTGTAGTTTTTTTTTATTATTTTTTTCTTATTTTTAATATTTTTTTTTTTGTTTTTTTTTTTTGTTTGGTATGTTTTTTACATGTATCTATGTATGTATGTTGTTGTTGTAATTGTGAAAAAAAACGAGGTGGTCGTGGTTTTTTGCTCATATCTCAGAAAGTTGTTGGGCGATTGTGCTGAATTTCAATAGCGATTCATTCCTGGATATTTCCAAGAGATTGATACCATATACAGATCTTAGGAACATATAGTTGCTTCTAAAAGTTGATTTCAACCAACACACGGACAGACGGGCAGACGGACAGACGGTCAGGGCTTAATCGACTCCTCTATTCATAAGCTTTCAGAAAATATATACTTTATGGGGTCGGAAATGAAAATTGTAGAAATTACAAACGGAATGACAAAGCTATATATACCCTTGTGCACCACAGGTGAAGGGTATAAAAAAACTGAACTTATGTTCACACATATACATATATGTTAGTAAAAAAAAAATTGTTTATTTGTTTAAAGCTTACAGTTGTCGTAAACATATGAAGTACATACATTAAGATATGAAATTTGAGGTATTTAGAGATTATAAATGGATTCTTGAAAAAATTTTAATTAAATAAAAATATACATAGTTTTTATAAACAAAAACGTTAAAAGAAAGTATTATGTACCTATGTTTAAATATTTTTTTAGTAAAACCGAAAAATTACAGCTACATTCTAAAAAAAATTTCTGGGCAAAATTTTTAAGTACAAATGAGAGTTATTTTAAATATTGGTACACCAAAAATTTCAAATAGTATTCTTGTGCTGTGATCAGGGGTCAAATTATTACATTTGCACGTGATTAAGATTTTATTCAAACAAGCGAGTTTTCTGAGCTTTTGTTATGTGGGTTTTAATAGGAAATTGAAAATAATTGCACGTAATCGAAGGTAACAATTTGACCATAGATGTTAGCGATGACCTAATATTTTAAATCATTTATTTATGCAGCAGACACAATAGGAGTGTAAACGATTTTATTTTAGTTATTTACAAGCCGTTTTTTCACATTTATTAAAATAGAAACCAGAAAAAGTTGTAAATTTTTAATCGCTTATGGTTCAGTTATTCGATTTGTATTGTTTAAAAAATAAAAACTTTAGGCACATTCACAAGGTAGTCTTATAGTCTCCAAGGTCTTGGTTAAAATTGTTCTATTGCCAAGGAAAATCACATTAAATAAAGGTATGTATATTAAAATCATAATTTTTTATATGTATAAAATATTCTTTGTTTGAATAACCACGGTTTAAGCAGTAGGTTATCACAATTTCCACCTTAATTATATACTTAGTACATACATACATATTTTGCACCACAGCACCCACTTCCAAGCTAAATACTAATTAATCATAAATTTTATGTGAATATACATACTACATACAATGTACTTAAAATAGCACATTAATTTGATAAAAAAGTTTATTCAACTTTTCAAATTGTTCAGACATTTTTCATGTATTATTTATAAAAAGTCCTACCCAAATACTCGAAGATTATTGATAAAAGTAAACTGGAATAAAATATAATAAAAAGCAAATAATATTAATAAATAGTTACAATGTACAATACATTAGATTACTTTTGTAAAAAAAAAGTTGAATGAACTTAGCCGCTGGAACAAAAAAATAAAACAATTTCATTTAAAAAGAGCTGTTAATTTAAAATTAAACCTTTAAAGCAGGGCCTTAAATTTATCTTTGAATATGTTGGGCCATTACAACACTGAAATTGCTAAAAAAAAAAATATGTTTAAATACAAAATACAGCATTTTATACAAACTGACTAAGGCTTTTAATTTATACCTATATTGTAACATTTATTGTTTCATAACACAATTTGTTTTATTAACTAATTTACATTACTTTGTAATATTAAAAATATGGCTTTTTATTTGCTGATTTGAAAAATTTATTCTTCAAACTGGTCAACTGTTTACGCTTATAGTAATGGTGTGTTTCAAAATATCAAAGAAAGAGTGTTTTAAAATTCATGCAATATTTAAACTCATAGAAATACAAATTTAACAATTGTCAAAAAATCAATGAGTTTTTTTTATCATTTTATTATTTCATTTTGCAAATTTTGAACATAATAAAGTTAGAGCATTAATTAAATTTTACCAAATTTAAATAATTGATGATGATTCGCAAACTGGCCGTCCAATAACAATCTGTTTTAATACGAGTAATAAGATTTGCTTTTGTAATCCGACCGTCTACTATCCAGCGTTGTTAACTTGTTGCTTTCAGCACTGTTTTTAGTGCTTTTTAATCCTTTTGTCGCTGAACATTTTTGAGTCAGTGGTCACTTTGTTTTCTTTTTATACCCTTCACCTGTGGTGCACAAGGGTATATATAGCTTTGTCATTCCGTTTGTAATTTCTACAATTTTCATTTCCGACCCCATAAAGTATATATTTTCTGAAAGCTTGTGAATAGAAGAGTCGATTAAGCCCTGACCGTCTGCCCGTCTGTCCGTGTGTTGGTTGAAATCAACTTTTAGAAGCAACTATATGTTCCTCAGATCTGTATATGGTATCAATCTCTTGGAAATATCCAGGAATGAATCGCTATGGAAATTCAGCACAATCGCCCCATAACTTTCTGAGATATGAGAAAAAAACTACGACCACCTTGTTTTTTTACACAATTACAACAACAACATACATACATAGAAATAAACATGTAAAAAACATACCAAAAAAAAAAATTACAAAAAAAAATATATTAAAATTAAAAAAAAAATAATAAAAAAAATTAAAAAAAAATTGAAATAAAATAATAAATAAACAAATAAACAAAAAAAATTTTTAAAAAAATTTAAAAAAAAATAATGTATAAATAATATATTAAATAAAATAAAATAAATTTTTTTGGCTCAGCTGGGATTCGATGCCACATTTATTCTAACCAGTATATACATATGTACGTATTTTATATGAGATGAATGGTGACACAAACAATTGTTATTGCATGACTACACGTTGTGAAGGGTATATAAGATTCGGCACGGTCGAATATAGCACTGTTACTTGTTTAATTTTTAGCAGTTTTTTTAAGTAAAAATTATATTGAAAACTTTAAAGATAAAGTTGCCATTGTGTTTAAAAATGTATTATTTAATATAAAATTATATGAAAATTTATTTGAGGACCTATGATCCTAATAGCAGCGAGGAGAACTTATTATATTTTTATATTGAAAATTATAATTTTATAAAATAAAAACGTTCTGACATAGTGCTTTCTTTTTTGACAATTATTCCTTTTTTTGGTTTTAGTGTTTATTGAAATTTTAAAGTTTACCTACAAAGCTACTAATAGCACAGGCTGCCGAAGAATTGAGTGACTGGTCTGGCTTTATCGATAGTCTTATTCTTCAGGGAGGGTATGGGTTATTATTTTTTTTTTATTTTAATTATAAAATATTTTATTTTTAACAATGTAGTAGGTAGGTACGAAATATAAAAAAATGTTAAACCCCATGATGACTTTTGGTCAACCCTGTAGATAAGAAATTTTTTGTACAGGTTTTCTATTAACTTTAATTATGTACCTAATTGTACCTATAGATAAGTAAAACCCTTTAATTTTGAAGATAAAAAATAGGTTGTACGTACCTTATTTAGTAATATTTTTTATATATGTACCTAGTGTAAATAGCATCCATCATACACACACCAACGTAGGTAGGTATAACACACAAAAACACCAGTTTTTAAAAACAAAAAAACATTAAGTTATAGAAAACTAAAAAAAACTATCCACCTAGTAGGTATCTAAGTATAACAATAACCTACAAATATAGTACAATAATTAATTAACTTAAACAAAGAAATAAAAGTTGTAGGTAAATATGTAGGTATTTGTTTAAAGAAACCAGTAAATAGAAACATGAACTTAAAGAAATAAAACAAGTAAGCGCTATATTCGGCCGTGCCGAATCTTATATACCCTTCACAACGTGTAGTCATGCAATAACAGTAGTTTGTATCACAATTCATCCCATATAAAATACGTACATACATATAAAAAACATACATATATAAAAACATCCCATTGTAAAATTATAAATTTACGCATGTATGTTTAAAAAAAAAAATAAAAAAAAAACTAAAAAAAAAAATTTAAAAAAAAAATTAAAAAAAAAAATTTTCAAAAAATAATTAAAATATATATAACAAATATAAAACAAAAAAATAATAAAAAAAAAATTAAAAAAAAAAATAATAAAAATATAAATAATATATTAAATAAAAAATAAAAAAAATATATAAAAAAAAATTTTTTTTTGGCTCAGCTGGGATTCGATGCCACGTTTTCTCTAACCAGTATACACGTTTGTATGTATGTATGTTGTTGTTGTAATGTTGTTTTTGTGAATAAAAAATCGAGGTGGTCGTGGGTTTTTGCTCATATCTCAGTTGTTTATGTACCGATGTTTCTGATTTTCAATACCGTTCTACTCCCGAATATTTCTGATATTTTATTACCTCACCCGGGTCCAAGCGATATCGGGGGTCTTCAAAAAGTTGATTTCAACATACACACGGACAGACTGACAGAGCTTAATCGACTCCCCTATTCATAAGCTTTCAGAAAATATATACTTTATGGGGTCGGAAATGAAAATTGTAGAAATTTCACACGGAATGACAAACCTATATATACCCTTTTTCACTGTGTGAAGGGTATAAACAAGTAAAAGCGCTATATTCGGCCGTGCCGAATCTTATATACCCTTCACAACGTGTAGTCATGCAATAACAGTAAATTCACGTATGTATGTTAAAAAAAACAAAAAAAAATAAAAAATAAAAAAAAAATTTAAAAAAAAAAAATTTAAAAAAAAAATTAAAAAAAAAAAAATTATTATATACATATATAATATATATAAAACAAAAAAAAAAATAAAAAAAAAATTAAAAAAAAAAAAATAAAAAAAAATAATAATAAAAATATATATAATATATTAAATAAAAAATAAAAAAAAAATATAAAAAAAATTAAAAAAAAAAATTTTAAAAAAATTAAAAAAAAAATTTTTTTGCCTCAGCTGGGATTCGATGCCACGTTTTCTCTAACCAGTATACACGTTTGTATGTATGTATGTTGTTGTTGTAATGTTGTTTTTATGAAAAGAAAATCGAGGTGGTCGTGGGTTTTTGCTCATATCTCAGTTGTTTATGTACCGATGTTTCTGATTTTCAATACCGATCTACTCCCGAATATTTCTGATATTTTAATACCTTACCCGGGTCCAACCTATGTCGGGGGGCTTCAAAAAGTTGATTTCAACATACACACGGACAGACGGTCAGACGGACAGACGGACAGACGAACAGACGGACAGACGGTCAGGGCTTAATCGACTCCTCTATTCATAAGCTTTCAGAAAATATATACTTTATGGGGTCGGAAATGAAAATTGTAGAAATTTCACACGGAATGACAAACCTATATATACCCTTTTTCACTGTGTGAAGGGTATAAAAACTACAAATAACACAAAAACAACCACAATAACATAAAAGTGGTTTGTAAACAAAGGTAATAAACAGCCATAATTGTGTAGAATAAAAGTTTGAAATTAAATGAAAATACACAGTTGTGTTATTTGTTGTTTTAGAACTCATAATTTTTAAAGGGAGCTGAAGGAGAGATTGACAGAATTATTTAAATTGCATAACAACATAGGGAAAATAGAAAACTAAATTTCCAAAAAAAATATTATTATCTATGAAGAGTTTAAAAATATATTTACATACATACATATGTGTGTAAGTACCTACGTATATTTTAAAATGATACCTAAAAACATTTAAATTAATACATTGTTTCTTTTAATGAAATATTTGTACTCAAAGATTAAACTTTTTCAAGCAAGACACAAATATTACATTTTAACCCATTGTTTCCCAAAACGGTGAACCAGAAAGTTTTAGAGATAAAAGATATAAGCTTATATAGAAATTAAAATTGTCAGTTAACTACTTATTAAAAGAAAATGTTAAATATAGGTATACAGTAATTTTTCTTTTAATTATCAGATATAATTTAGTGTAGTATGATGGTACATTGAATCAGGGCTGCATTAGGATTACGATTTTTTGTCCTCTTCTTTTATATGCGTTTGGCGTTTGACATATATTTTTTTACTTTATTTGCTGTTTTTATTTGTTGTCTTAGATAGGTGGAATGCTGCGATCGCAAATTCTTGTATGATTTGCTAATAAATTAAATTTTGTTTGTTTATTTGCTGGAAAGACTAATTTGATCTGGCAATTTCTATTATTTTTTATATAGATATTTTTACTTAGTTGATATCTGTTATTTTTATATAATAGTTTTTTAAGCTTAAGGTCCTTTTAATAATAATAAAAAAAAAATTCAAACTACATATAAATTTATATAAAAAATTACAAATATCAAGACACAAATCCAATAAAAAACTAAAATATAATGAAAACTTGTATCCTGATTATGCTACACAAATAAGTAGCGAAATATTGATCAAATAATATAAAACAAAACAAAAAGATTTTTTATTATTAAAAGGACCGTAAGCTTAAAAAACTATTATATATTATTATAAAAGGTCAAAAAAACGAATAATTATCTGTTATTTTTTTTTTTTTTACTTTTTAATTCATACATATGTAGGTCTATTTATATTTGCCTTATAGACATTTAAATAAACAAAATGAAGGCATTACAAAAAATTTTATATTTAATATATTTATTAAATGTAAATTTTTCATATAGATATGAAAACTATAGAATTTCGAGAGCAAAAAATTTATAAATAAGGGCTTAGTCATAAAAATGGTTGGGAACCACCACTTATTATATTTCGTTTTCTTCTATTATTCATAAGCATTTAAAAGCTACCAGATTAACCTGATTTTTATAAAAATGTGTAATTTACTTTTTATTTTTGTTAATTGTCGATTTTCAGGTTATATATGTAGGTACATACAAAAATATTTATAAATTTTGTTTCGGTAATTTTGTGCTTTTAAGCGAATGATTTTTAGAAAGAATTTTTTTGCTAGTTTATAGATTATAATTTTAATTTAATATAGCTTTAGTTTATTTTTTACAAATATTTCGATTTCTTTCAAATCATCTGGCAATATTGTTGTTTATAAATAAACTTTTACCTATTTAATTAATACCCTTACGTATTTGTTTTCCAATAATACAATTTAATTTCTCACTTTTCAAAGTAAAACAGCAATACATCACCATTTCATCAAAACATTTAAAATGATATTTAACAAGGGGGAATTTACCCCCTTTTACTTGCTCAGTAAATGCATTAAAATAAACTTGAATTTTTTGCATTTAATATTATATTTTACTACATAATAATTTCAAGGTCTATTTGTACAAACAATTTGTTTATCACAACTTAAAAAGTAATTACCTACTTAAAAACTATTTTTTTTACTTACGTATAATCTTGGTTAAAATTTAAAATATATCTTTCGGACATGTCATTTGCCATTTTTAATATTATTATTCACAAAGCTTAAAAATTTTTTTCAAACCAGTTTCAATTAAATTCTTCACTTTTTACACACAAAATAATAAATCACTGTCTATTTCTCTAATAGTGATTTTCGTTTTATTTTCTTAATTTGCTTGTTGTGTGTATGTATTTTAAAATTCTTCGATTTTTTCTATAAATAACTGTTCCACAAAACAATGTTTTTTTTATAGCTTTATAAATTATGTATAATGTTTAATTTTATAGAAAATTGTTTTTGCTTTTATTGTTTTTTTATCAATTAAAGCTTTCTGAGTTAATAAAAATTAACTTTACTTTTCTGCTGCTTTTTAGTTACTAATATTCTTATATAAAAATATTTTTCTTATTTCTTGTTGGATTAGTAATTTTGTTTTGTTTTTATTTTAATCACAATTTCTTCTATCTATGCCTTTTTCGCAAATGTTTGTTGTTCATTTTTGTTCACTTATTTATTCTTTGTTTTTATTCTATATTCTTTTATCAAAAGCGAATTGAATTTGCCTTAGTTTACATATTTCTTTGTGTTAGCTTTCGTACTATATTCAGAGCTGCCAAGGTTTGTTTGGCTATTTTCAGCTATTTATATATAAAATAAATTTTTTACTTGAAAATCAATCAAATTTTGTGGATATCACTTTAAAAATGAATAAAAGGGTTTTTCATTATTTTACTTTCAGATTTAACTTATATTAATATACTATCTTTTGCAAACGACTTCGTTTGCGTGGCTATAGAGATCAAAGGTAGCCTAATTGTAAATCTATGCAGTTTTATATGTGTTTGTCAAATTCAATTTAATTTCACTCATCCGTTTTTTACATAATTTCGTGCTAGATTCATAAACTTGAAAGTGATAAACAATGTTAACTTGGATCAATAGTTCTTAATTTCAAACTAAAAAAAAATTAAAGTTATGTACTATAAGGTTTTAAAAAAGTAACCTATGGATCAAGTCTTTAATTTTTAAAATTAAAAAATAACTAGGTGAAGGACTTCAAACACAATGCTTAAAAAAACAAACTTGTCAAAATAAGGAAAACAGATATAGGTATTTATTAAAAAAAAAATTAATTGATTCAAAAGCTTAAGAGTTGAAATACAGCACCGCTTAAAAATTCAATATATGGGTGTAATACCTGTATACAAGACTACAAAATTAAAGCAATGGCTAGTTTTTAATTAAACAAGCAAATATGATTTTATTTATTATTTTTCTTTTTTAAGTGAAATAATTTTTAGTTATACGTTCTTAATAGAAGGAAACTTTGCTTCTTACTTAAAAACCGTTAAAGATATTTATAAGTATCGATAACCTAAATGAAAAGTATTAAGTAGTAAAAAGTAGTAGAATTTGCTAACACTATACCTTAAGGTAGGCTCTATATTTAGTGTGTTGTAGATATGACCCGATATATACATAAAACCAAAAATTTTGTATCTTGATCATATTATACAACAAATCATTATGGATATAATGTCTGATATATTTTGTTTTTTTTTTTATTAAAATTTTTTAAATATATTTCAGTGTATATGATATCTCGTGCCAAAATGGCATTGTGAGACGTGTTGACAAAATATTAAATTTCAAGTAATAATAACAATAACATTGATTCTTTTAGGAAAAAACTTTTTCGCGAGTTGTCTGATAATAGTACTTAATTGAAGGACCATTCTCTATCCATTTACATATTTCAATCTTGGTCTGAAGTTTGGTTAGTTTGGCTTATATTTTCTGTGCAATTTTCTTGTCATTATATTTTTAATTCCCTTATATTTACTTACATATATTTAAATTTTTACATTATATTTTTATAGTTTAAGTAAAAAGCATTGTAAATTTTTTTTTTTTTTTTTAGTAGAAATTTGTAGCCAATTATGGCCTAGAGGCTTGGTTGCCGAAATTTAAATAAATAAATAAAATAAATAAAAAATTAGTGAAATTAATGATTAAATTGACATTTTGTACAGTAAAAAATAAGGTGACACAATATAATAACGCAAAATCTTTTCATATCACTTTTTTTACAGAACGGGGCAGTTACCTGCATTTAAATAAAGGCACTGTTGTAGCTACCTATTAGAAACTGTATTATCTATTTGCTGCACTGTACTAGCCTAACGAAAATACAACACTAAATTAAACATTTAAAAACACACAGCCACTCTAACGAAATGCAACACTGCCAGTGTAAGGTGAAAAACTGTCATTTTTTGTCATTTACAAAAACGTCGTCGTCGACGCAACGAAATTAGTTTTTAACATACGCAGCAAAATTTTTTTTTGTTTTTTATTTAGAAGTTTTACTTTCTTCATATTATTTGTTATAGTTTTACTTAATTTTCCAAACGAAATTTATTAAAAAGTACGATATTTTCTGCAGCAGCCTTTAAAATAAAAATAAGTTTAAAGTGGGACAATTGAGAGAGAAAAACTTAATAGTTTATAAAAAATGTGTTATCATAATCACCTGCTTTAACATACAGAAACTAAATTACTTGGAGCAAAACTTGAATGTAATTGGAATTCTATTGAATTTTTAAAATCCAAATTAGACAATACACACGGCATCTTACTAAAAAAAGAAGTAAAAGGAGGCAGAAATTATTGTGAAGTTAGTGTATGTGCGTGCGAGTGTTTTTCGTTATAAAGTTAGGAGCTGCTGCATAAAATAAAAACAAGTCGAGTACACCAAAAAGATCAACAACGGTTAAACTAGAAGAAAATAAAGTAACAAAAAAATGCCATTAAAGTTTCTAAAGAAATGTCGACAATATAATGTGACATCAAAAAGTCTATTCGTAATATCAGTGCATCACCTATTGGGTAAGTTTTTTGCTATTAATTTCTTTGTAATAGATAGGTGCTAAAGCCATACACTACTACTCATTGAATTTATCAACCATTAATTGCAGAGTTATGCGCTTTTTGAAGCTACAGATGGGTTATTGTTTTTGTGTTCAGTACATATGCGGGGGTGTAAATATGTTACGAATTCATCAAGCATGATAATGTTGTTTTTTATGTTTTATGTGGAGGGCTTCTTTTAGTGGAGTATAGTTTCTTTATATAATTTAAATAGAAGAGTGTTTCCAATTTCGCATAAATTGGAACAAGACTAGTATACCAACACACCACTAAATAAATAAATTTAACTTATCCATTAAGATGTTTTTGAAATCTTTTAAACGATACGAATATTACAAATATATCTAAAAATATACATAGGTATATGAGAACTCTAAAAATATTTATTGCCGCGGCTTTTTATACCCTTCACCAGTGGTGCACAAGGGTATATATAGCTTTGTCATTCCGTTTGTAATTTCTACAATTTTCATTTCCGACCCCATAAAGCTTAAAGCTTATGAATAGACGAGTCGATTAAGCCCTGACCGTCTGTCCGTGTGTTGGTTGAAATCAACTTTTAGAAGCAACTATATGTTCCTCAGATCTGTGTATGGTATCAATCTCTTGGAAATATCCGGGAATGAATCGCTATTGAAATTCAGCACAATCGCCCCATAACTTTCTGAGACCAAAACACCACGACCACCTCATTTTTTTTACAATTACAACAACAATATACAGTGGACGTCCAATAGTACATACCATCGTTTATACGAATCTCCAATAGTACGAATGGCAAATTTTTTGCATTTGTGTGATTTAAATATTATTGTCTTGACTTGAATTTGTTTATCTTTTAAGTTTTTTGTTTTAAATAAAAAACTAATTTAAGTTAAACTATCTGCATGTGTTTTATTTAACATAAAAAGAGGAAAAACTGTTGTCCAATAATACGAATTTTCCAATATTACGAATAGGCCTGACATTATATAATTCGTATTATTGGACGTCCACTGTACATATATATACCGGTTAGAGTAAACGTGGCATCTAATCCCAGTTGAGCCAAAAAAATTTTTGTTCGGCATGGCCGAATATAGCACTGTTACTTGTCTTTTTTAATACGTAGGTATTTTTTTTTAATTTTCTTTCCTTTATATTTTTATTAGTTGGTAAAACAAATTTTAGCCATATTCAAAAATTGTTTTATTAAAAAAATTATTGCAAATTTTGTATAAAAAGTAAAGTTATAAAAATTTTTCTGTTAAAGAGAAACCTGATCTTTTAGATATTAGATACCTATAAGTAACTAGGTATGCACTAACAAAACTTTTTGAGCACAGGCAACACTGCAAGCAAAATTAAATTAATGAAAGTCTAGATTTTCTTTTTGTTTTTCCTTCTTAGGTCTTTCACTTGGTTTTCTTAAGTAAAGTGTATTAGTATTGCCATTACGAGTATTTAAAGTGTAAGTGTTAGAATAACAGCAGGCCCGAATCGCAAAGCTGGTCCTAATAAATCTATTTTAATGTTTTTGTTTAAACATACATACATGTAGGTATTTTAATATTGCTAGTGCAATCTGTTTTGTACAAGTATTTCAGTTATGTCAAAATATGATTTTATTTCTCATCAATTTTTGATAGCCTCTAAATTTTTAGTAAAATTAAAACTGTAACTAAGATGTAATAAAAAAGAAAATAAAAAGTTTTGACACTTAATTCAAATTTGTTACAATTTTTGTTATCGTAAAAAATAAATATGTAGTATTTTTACATTAGTAAAATAGCGTACTTTAGTTTTTGTTTTATATTTTCTTTTAAAAATAACGTATTGTTTTACAATTAAAAATATGCTATATGTTATTTTGGGTAGGTAGGTATTAAAGATTTTGAGTCTTTTAAAGTTAGAAAGACAGATAGACAAAAAATGTTAAAGCTGATGTTTTGTATTTTTCTAGATTGTTGACTATAAACACTGACAACAAAAGTTTAAAAACTGTATAGTTTTAATTATTGTTTACAAATAATTTTTTGTTTAACAACTCCCTGAATCGGTTTAGTAATATCCATTGGCCTATTCGTCTCAACAAAAAAAAAAACCAAAACTTGTTCAAACCTAAAATTAGTACAAAACATTAAGCTTGGTATTGAAAATTAATTGAATTGGCCAATAAAAACAACTTGCTTAAAACTTTCAGAAGTTAAAACTAACGTAAATTAAACAAAAATGCAAAATTTTATAAAGTATTGACTTCTGTTTAATAAAGTTACTAATTTAAAACTCTGTTTAAATATAATTTATGTTTTTTAATGTTAACCGACTCAATTCAACGAGTCTTGAAAATAAAGGACAAGCGTATGAGAGATAGAAAATAGTAAATATTTAGGTAGTAGTATACAACAAAATTAAACTTTTATTTGCTGACAGGGTTCCTGAGTGTATAAGAGAATAAAGAGCTTGTATGTGTATGAAAAGTTAAACACAAAAAACATTCCTATCTTATGAATGCGCAAACGCCCCTTCGTGATAATGCGAATACAGTTTTTTTTCTGTAATTAAATGTTTTAATGTATTTTGTCGTATATCATACATATATATTATTAAATTTTTCAGTTTATACTTTACTTTACTTCACTGTTTTTATTTTAGGAATAGAGAGATTTATTTTGTGTAGAGATACGCTCACTCCAATTACTGCATTTTACAATCTGTTTCTGTACAAACAGCCGCAAGTGATTATTAAAACACAACAATGAATAGTCAAATAGTTTATAAGACCAGATTCAATAAGTAACACATTTTCCTCACATACATACTTACTATGTAATTAATAATTCGATATAAAGCATGTTTACAGTATATACAGGTGCAAATTGAAATTTATAATAACTCAAATAAGAAATTTAAGAAGAATGTTATATATTTAAAATGTGTAGTAAAATCTACGGTTTTTGTGAATACGTGTTTTCACACAATTTTTAAAATATCGTTTTAAAAAAGCAAGTTATTAGATAAAAATGAAGTTTAAAATAAAAAAAAAAAAACAAAATTTAATTTACAAAACTACTGCCGTATTCATAAAATATATTTTAGGTTTATTTAATTCAATAAACCTAAAATATTTTTTATGAATACGGCAGCTAGTCTTTTGAAAATATTATAAACTTTTTCAAAATTAAATAAAATTAAAAAAAATCATTGACAAATGTAAAGTTAAATACTTTTCAGCCAACTGAGTTTTTTTTGTTGTTGTTGTTTTTATTAACACCCACCATTTAATGTTTATTAACAGTCATTTGGCGTTTAATGTAACTGACTACAATCATAAAGATTAGCTCATAAAGTTTCCATTGTACATTGTCGTGTTAAAAAACAGGAAAAACATTTGTTAATGTATAATTTAAAACATATGTTAAGTTCAAAAATCGATCTTTGCTTAAATTGCTATTGTTTTTATACATTCAACAAAAGCATTTCTTTGGAATGATAAGACGGTTTTTTTTAAACCAAAAATACAACACATTCCTTAAATTTTACAAACACACGTATGTATGTATATGATTAGATTAAAAAGGTAATGAAAAGTAGCATGTACCCAAACAGTCTAACAAAATTTGTTTTGTGAATACGAGGGCCAAACTAAAATTAAATCATAAAATTGTATAAAGTATTAAAATTTTTAAGTTAAGTTTAAGCATTACTCGGCAATATTTCTTACTAAATTTGTATAGTTTTAATGACTTTTGAGGCTTGTTTATTTATGTTTCTATTGAATCGCCTTTTTAATGTTTTGTGCTTATTGTTGAGCTTGAGATCACTTATTGTAGAGTTTGTTTTCTTAAATTTCTGAATGGAAAATTAAAAATTATAGAACCTATTACATCAGCATGAAAATTATAACTTTTTTTGTTATTTTTTTTTTTTTAATTTCTTAATTGCCTTTTAAATGGTTTAATAACAATTTAATTGATTGGATTTTTCTAAATTAATTTGAGACTCGACACTTTTTAAATTCTCATTTAATTTATTTGTATTTGTTTGTCCAATAATTAATTAGAAATTACTATTTTTATTACAAATATTATTTATAGTAGTTTATCGTACAATTTTTGTAGTTAAAAGCCATTTTAGTTAATTATTTATTCAGTTATTTAATTGTCTATAATCTCTCTCTAATCCATATATAGCGTGATTTTAAATTTAACGTTAAAATGGAAGCCAGTATAAAATTCATACAGATGTTTTTGTTGTACAATGACATATGACGTTAAAATAATAACTGGATTTGCTCTGCATTTACAGTGCCGTGAAAAATAAATAACAAAAAATTGTTGGTAGTGAGAAACTTTGCGCGATTTTATCAAAAAGTAAATTTTATATCTAAAATCTAAAAATTTTATTCTAAAAACTATTTATTAGTCCTAAAATTAGTGTTGAAATAAAAAAAAAATTAATTTTGCAAACTTTAAAAAATTAACCTAAAACTTTGGCTTTTGTGCTAAAATAAAAATCTTAAATCAATTTTAACAAGAAAAAATATAAAATAAAAGAAGCCAATTTATATCCATAAAAAAAAAATATTTTTAATATATAATAATAAAAAAAAAATCTTTTAAAACACACATCTAGACCTACTAGACAATTGAAGAAAATTTAAATATTTAAAAAAATCAGCAACTAAAACCAATAAAAAGACGTTAATAACACAAATATAAAAGACTCATAAACTAGAAAAAAAAACGCCATCAGCCACCCATTTTGCATACAAATGAGCTGATATAATGGAGAATTCTAAACATTTTAACAAATTCACGCTCATACACAAAACAAAATATTCATATAGATAAATTCATATGGAATATAAAAAAATAAGAATTTAACATTCTTTTTTTGTTTCTTTTTACATTTTTTTCTTTTACTACATGTACGTACACACACGATTTAAAAAAGACATTTTTTTTCTGCTTTGAGTCACAAACAACATTGTATTGATTACAATTATTTTTGAGGTTTCTTTTGTCGCTGTAGTTTTGTTAAGGAATATATTAAGCAAGAGTTTAGATTTGTATAAAAATATCAGGAAAACTAGGTGGTCAAGAATTTATGAGACATACTATTCAACTTCGTGCAATGTAAGTTGAATTTTTTATTTATTTAAAGTTTGGTAACCTAGCCTTTAGGCCATAATCGGTCACAAACTTTGACGAAACAAAAATTTACAATGCTTTCTACTTAAAGTATATAAATTTTATGTTATACTTTTATATATAAAAACAAAGAAATTAAAATATAATAAATGACTAGAAAATTGCGCAGAAAATATAAGCCAAACTAACCAAATTTAAGATCAAGATTGATACATTTACATGGATAGAAAATGGTCATTCAACATATCAGAGCAACAACAAATTGATGAAAAAAGAATAAAAAAAAGTTAATTTTTAAAGCAGGAAGCTAGAAATTCCTTCAACTTCTTCACTCGGAGACCAGCATGTTCCATTGTGTTCGTTTTAACAGATGAAAAACCGAAATAAATAGAATAATAGATGAATAGATGAATAGAGTAAAAAAATGATTCAAGAGAGAAATTAATAAAAGACTCTTTGGAAACCCATTGGGCCCTCATTACCCGACCCCCATGATGAATCTATTTGTAATAAAATTAATAACAAATTTATTTGTTACAAAACTAATAATTAATAAATAGTTAAATATATTAAAAACAAGTAAGAGTGCTATATTCGGCCGTGCCGAATCTTATATACCCTTCACAACGTGTAGTCATGCAATAACAGTAGTTTGTATCACCATTCATCCCATATGAAATACGTACATACATACATATATAAAAACATCTCATTGTAAAATTATAAATTTACGTAAGTATGTATGTATGTTAAAAAAAAAATTAAAAAAATATTAAAAAAAATATTTAAAAAAAAATTTAAAAAATAATTAATATAAATAATAAATATAAAACAAAAAAAAAATAAAAAAAATTTAAAAACAAAAAAAAAAATAATAAAAATATAAAGAATATAAAAAATAAAAAAAAATCAGAAAAAAATATATAAAAAAAAATTTTTTTGGCTCAGCTGGAATTCGATGACACTTTTACTCTAACCAGTATACACGTTTGTATGTTGTTGTTGTAATGTTGTTTTTGTGAAAAAAAAAACCGAGGTAGTCGTGTTTTTTTGCTCATATCTCAGTTATTTATGTACCGATGTTTCTGATTTTCTATACCGATCTACTCCCGAATATTTCTGATATTTTAATATCTCACCCGGGTCCAAGCGATGTCGGGGGTCTTCAAAAAGTTGATTTCAACATACACACGGACAGACGGTCAGTAAAATTTAGTAAATTTAGTACATTTAGTAACATTAAAATGATGCCCCAAATTTGGAAACCCTTTAAAAACGATTTAAAAAAATTTAAGATGATTTATGCTTTTTAAAGAATCACTAATACTTTCGGAGTTACAGTTGTTTTGCTTATTGAACACAAGATTTAACAAAATAATAAAAACGTTTCAATATCAAAACCCTAATTAAAAACAAATAAATCACTCATACTAACTCAATGATACATGAAAGACATGAAATCGATTAGGACAAATAATTCTATGTTTCAATTTTCAATATATACTGAGTTAAATAGTTGATATTAACACACAACACTTGTAGTTCTGATCAAAATAGTGCTGATGATGAAACCGTAGCTGGTTTCAAAAATGCATTCCACTTAGCTAGTATCAGACAACTTTATTTTTTTCCTTTATATTCTGTCATTATCACATTGAACTTATGGCTTAAAAATTAAATTAAAATTAAATATTATAAAAAATGTCTTATTTTTTTTAAAAACGTGTTTTTGTTTAACCTTATTTAAATGAAAGAAAACTGTCATACAACTTTTAAAAACGTTTTAACACCGAAACTGGGTTTTTTGTGTTATTACACTGTTGAAGTAAATGAGCAATATAATCTTGATCATGGTAACGTGAAAAATTTTTCCTTTCAGGCGTTAATCTTCAATGGCTTATCAGCGTAGAGCTGAAGCTTAACAAAGCTGTGATATCTTATAATCTTGAAACGTTTTTTTTTTTTAATAAATCAATGGTCGTTAATTTATGCAAATTAATAATCATTTTGCTTCTCTCAAAAAATAACTTCTATAGATTTTTAAACTTGAAAACATAACTTGTCCCAAGTGTTTGTTTTAAGTTTCAAATGTCTGTTTTTGCAGCTCAATCTTTAATATCTACATTTTTTATTTATTTATTTATTTTTTCTGATCAACTTGATCGTGTTATATTTTTTATGTGTATTTTTTTATTTTTACTAAATAATGCTTATCGTTTTTATGTTAAATGCTTGAGTAAATAAAATGCAAAAAAATTTATACTAAATAAAAATATCAACAGCACCACCACTGCATAACTGAAAAGCAACTTAAAAGAGGCGGCAGATAAAAAACATTATAAAAAAAACTAAAACAATAAATACAATGAAAATTAAATACAATGTACGCACACACATTGAAAGTTGTCTTAACATAAGTTTATCTTAAATTGATTAAAATATACATACAATAAAAATAGAAAAATTAAAAATAGTAATACAAAAAAAGAGGATAGAAATGAATCAGACAATCAAAATAATTGATTAAGCTTCATATACAAATTCCGAAATTCCAAATTTAAAAATATTATCTTCCACTCATTTTTGCTAACAAAAAAAAGAGGCTTAAACCGGGTAAAACAGCTTGTGGTTCTTTAAATAATACTAACTTTGAACGCAAATACCAATTGAAAATAAAAAATTTGATAAAATATGTTTTTTTATGTTAGCAACAACTTACTTTTCCACAGACTTATGCTTATGCGAAAAATATAAAGTTATGAAAAGATTTAAAAGAAATTTTTAGTTTTAGTTTACAATTAAATTATTTACGTTACCTGTTGAACTATTGCGAAAATGCAAAATTGCGTAAATTTACTCCAGTTGAGAACCATTTTAACTAATTAGTGGACAAAGTGCCTTTGCCAAATTCTTTAAATAATTTTCACAAGTTATTAAAAAAATTATTTTATAATTCGTTTTTAAATAAAAACATTTTATTTAAAACAAGTAAGAGTGCTATATTCGGCCATGCCGAATCTTATATACCCTTCACAACGTGTAGTCGTGCAATTACTATAGTTTGTATCACCATTCATCTCATATGAAATACAGTAGACTCGCGGTAACAAAAACACTGCCTTACGTGAACACCGGATAAGATGAACATAATTTTTTTACACTGACTACTCTGTAGCGTGAACACAGTGAGAAAGCCTTATAACGTGAACATATTTGTCGGTTATCTAAATCGTTTTCATAAAAAGGGGTATCCCCGTAAATGATTGCACAGTTTTAGTTTAGTGCGCGTTGCTGATTTAGCATGACCTAATCCTAAGTTTTTCGAGAAAAAAGTCACAAAAACTACCAAAATTTTAAATTTAAGCTTCTTGTGATTGGAAAGGCTCTCGCTCTTTTAGAAATTTTAAATCTCCTGTGGACTACAATTGCTCCAAATCGTAATGGATGGCAGCTGCCATTTTTGAAAATTTGTTTAATCATTAATGGACGCTATTGGCTATTTAAATTCAACTTGGCAACGTCTTGAAAAGAAAACAATAGCAAAATGCTGGCTGAAAATTTTTAGCTCTTAGGAGATGAAGAAGACTGTGAAGAGGATATCCCATTAGCTTTTTCTAGAGAAAGAATTTGTTCAGCAATTAAAATTTAAAAATTAAAAGATAATCCAAAAAAAGGTAACATATTTTTTAATTAATTTTAACGTACTTTTTTTCTTAACAAAGCAAATGTACATAAAAATCCGAAATACAAAAAAATATATGAATTTGAGTTAAATCTCATGTCTAATTTATTTGGAAATTTTAAAGTTACACCTTCGTCAACATGAACAACTTCGCAAACGTGAACACGCTCTGTTTTTAATAGTTCACGTTACCGCGAGTCTACTGTACGTTCATACATATAAAAATCATTACATCCTTAATTTGATTGTGCAATTCAATAGCTTTCTTTTAATCATAATGCCGCTAACCGGTAGGTTTTTATTTCGAAGTTGGGTGAACCGTTTGTACAGAGATTTTTCCATTTCTGGAAGCTCCGAAGTATGCAGTGTTTTCCGTTTTCCAGGACCCGAAAATGTATTATTTACGCATTTCGAAATTGCATTTTTATTGTTTCTTATTGAACAAATCGTCGATTTGGCGACATTATAATTTTTCGACAAACCAGTTACAGATGAAAAAAAATATCTGACTTTTCTTGAAGATTTAACACTAAGTTTTTTATTAGACATACTTTCAATAAAAATATTTTATAGTCAGCACAGAGAGATGCTTCCAGTATCGAAGAATTCCAAAAATGTTAAATGAGCTTACAAAATTGAGTTTTAACGTTCGATAAAAAGTTCACGTTTTAGATCCTTCAGCCTTTGTTCACGTTTTAGAGTAGTCAATGTAATAAAAAAAATTTTCATGTTTTTGGGTAGTTCATGTTACAAATGTTCACGTTTCTGTGAGTTCACTGTAAGTTTAAAAAATAAAAAAAAAATATAAACAAATAAAAAAAAAAATAAAAAAAAAAAATAAAAAAAAAAATAAAAAAAATAAAAAAAAAATATAAAAAAAAAATAAAAAGAATAAAAAAAAAATTAAAAAAATATAAATAATATATAAAATAAAAAAAAAAATAAATAAAAAATAAATAAAAAAAAATAAAAAATAATATAAAAAAAATTAAAAAAATAATAAATATAAAAAAATAAAAAAAAATTTAAAAAAAATATAAATAATATATAAAATAAAAAATAAAATAAAAAATAATATAAAAAAAAATTAAAAAAAAATAAAAATATAAATCTATATATATAAAAGTGAAACTCTGTGTGTGTGTGTGTTAGCTATAGACTCCGAAACTGTAAAACCGATCGGACTCAAACTTTGGCAAGTTGTTGGACACATACCAGGGAGTGTTTATGGGTGGAAAAAAGTGGGCGGGGGCACGCCCATAAAAATTAGTTATCAGTTTTAGCTACTTGCACCTGACCGATTTTTCTGGAACTTTGCACACATATCGAGCTGTCATGACTAAATAATTTCGTGATAAGAAAAGTGGGCGGGGCCACGCCCCCAAAAAAGTTTTAATTTTGAGGTACTTGCACTGGACCGATTTTTCTGAAACTTTGCACACATACTAAGCTATCATAACCATATAATTTCGTGATTAGAAAAGTGGGCAGGGCCACGCCCATAAAAAAAGGTTATAATTTTGAGGTACTTGCACCAGACCGATTTTCCTGAAACTTTGCACACATATTGAGGTGTTATGACTTTACAATTTCGTGATTAGAAAAGTGGGCAGCGCCACGCCCATAAAAGCAGTTATAATTTTTAGGAACTTGCACTGGTCCGATATTTCTGAAACTTTGCACACATATTGAGCTGTTAGGACTTTACAATTTCGTGATTAGAAAAGTGGGCAATGCCACGCCCATAAAAAAATTATAATTTTTAGGTTTTTGCACTAGATATTCAATTAAAATTTAAAATGCATTTCGATTCATTAAGGGGGTAGCAACGCGCCGGGTTTGGCTAGTCTATATATATAAAAGTGAAACTCTGTGTGTGTGTGTGTGTGTTAGCTATAGACTCCGAAACTGTAAAACCGATCGGACTCAAACTTTGGCAAGTTGTTGTACACATACCAGGGAGTGTTTATGGGTGAAAAAAAGTGGGCGGAGCCACGCCCATAAAAAATTAGTTATCAGTTTGAGCTACTTGCACTTGACCGATTTTTCTGAAACTTTGCACACATATCGAGCTGTCATGACTAAATAATTTCGTGATAAGAAAAGTGGGCGGGGCCACGCCCCTAAAAAAGTTTTAATTTTGAGGTACTTGCACTGGACCGATTTTTCTAAAACTTTGCACACATATTGAGCTGTCATGGCTTTATAATTTCGTTATTGAAAAAGTGGGCGGGGCCATGCCCATAAAAAATTAGTTATCAGTTTTAGCTACTTGCACTGGACCGAATTTTCTGAAACTTTGCAAACATACTGAGCTGTCATGACTTTACACTTTCGTCATTAGAAAAGTGGGCAGTGCCACGCCCATTAAAAAAAAGGTATCATTTTGAGGTACTTGCACTGGCCCGATTTTTCTGAAACTTTGCACACATATTGAGTTGTCATGACTACAGTTTCGTATTTAGAAAAGTGGGCAGTGCCACGCCCATAAAAAAAGGTATCATTTTGAGGTACTTACACTGGACCGATTTTTCTGAAACTTTGCACACTTATTGAGCTGTCATGACTATACAGTTTCGTAATTAGAAAAGTGGGCAGTGTTACGCTCATAAAGAAACGGTTATAGTTTTTAGCCTTGCACTTGATATTCGATTAAAATTTAGAATGCGATTAAAATTCATGAAGGGGCGTAGCAACGCGCGCCGGGATTGGCTAGTAATATATAAAATAAAACGAGTAATTTTTTGCTTAGCTGGGATTTGATGCCACGTTTACTCTAACCAGTATACCGCGTTTGTATGTATGCATGTATGTTGTTGTGAATAAATCGAGGTGGTCGTGGTTCTTTCCTCATATCTCACTTGTTTATGTGCCAATTTTTCTGATTTTTAATACCGATCTACTCCCGAATATTTCCACGGACAGACTGACAGAGCTTAATCGACTCCCCTATTAATAAGATTTCAGAAAATATAAACTTTATGGGGTCGGAAATGAAAATTGTAGCAATTTCACACGGAATGACAAACCTATATTTAACCTTTTTCACTGTGTGAAGGATGTAAAAACAATTATGGAAATGACCGTCTGGAGTTATAGACCGTCTTTTATAAGGGACAATGCAAAGTATTTAGGTGCACTAGGCGTATAAGCATTCTTTGGGGTAAAGCCCTATTTCACATTAGTTGCAAATGAAGTTTGTTCAGATTTCATAATTCTGTGATATACAGTTCTAAGAAGCCATCATTAACTACTCACTATCCACCCGACTTCCATGATGAATTCAATGATTTTCTATAGTTTACACTACCAGATCTCTCCTTATTCATCATGGAATCGTTTATCCAGCCACTTAAGTCTATGATTCGGTTATCTGGGGCAGTGACATACAATGTGCTTTATCGTTTATATTTCTTTATCAATATTAAATCTTGTAAAATTAAACAAACTTAAACTTTAAATTTTTCAAATATATAAATTTCTATGATCTTTCTTTATCAATATGTTGCACTAATTTTCAAGCTTGAGAATAGTTTTTTATATAAAAAAAATTATTATTAAACAATATTTTGCTACCATATTGCGAAACCTTTTCTTCTGAATTTTAATTTAAAAAATTTATAAATATTTCTTATACATAATCACAAATTTACTTTTTTCAAATTACAGACACCACCACCACTGTCGACTGTACCATCAGTTCGGAAAGTAAAGGTCAAGAATGTCTCGACAATGTTTGCCAACGTCTACTCATCCAACAGCCCGAATTCTTTGGCCTGCGCTATATGGTCAAGGGGAAAGATGACGAAATGAAATGGGTTGATCTAGAACGCTCGCTGTCTCGTCAGTTGGAGAAATATGCTGCCGGTACAAAAATTTATTTACGTGTACGACACTACGTAACGACAGGTGTGCGGCATCTTAGCGATGAGGTGACACGTTACTATTATTTTTTGCAATTGAAAAGTGATATCAATGAGGGTAAAATTGCATGTGATATACGTACGGCCATACTTTTGGCATTGTATTGTCGACAAGCCGAATATGATAGCTATCAAAGTGATAAACAAACAAAAGATTATTTAAAGAAGTCTTTGGTTTTGCCAAAAAATTTACAGGGTAAGTTAAAACGACTTTTTTTAATAATAATTTTATTTCACTAGCTGGCTGATCCAGTTGCTAGCCAGAGTTTATGTATTATGTGGTGTGTCTAATTTAAAGATCTTTCCCATCACTTTATTTCGTTATAGATTTATTAATATTTTTTTTTATTGTTTTGCAGATAAGATATTTAAAAAATTTTTTTTTCGTATTTTTAATAAACATTCGTTAGTGAATCATACTACTGATATCTTTTTTTGTATGACGTCAAATTAACTTAATACATAATGAGTCAATTTGTCTAGTATGATCGGTTTTTGTGTTTAGAATTTCATTTATGACTGTCAAAACATTCAGTACTCAGTTATGTGGTAGAAATCGATTCCAAAGCAAATCGATCTAAAATTCAAAAAAGATGTGATGTACTTGCTATTTTCACTTTATCTTTCTTCTATCACTTCACTTTTCTTTAGAATTATTCTAATTTTGTAAAATAATATGTTATTTATAATCTAATCTAAGTTTTGTTTCAGAATAAATATACTTTAGTTAAATTCGTAATTGATCGAAATTCAAAAACGATTTGATGTGAAAACTAACCGCTTTCATCACATACCTTATTATCTTATTTATTTTATTTTTTTCTCTATCTTAAGGTTTGGTCAACGATGACAATCTTTTGGATGGTTTAATACTCGAAGTGCTGCAACAACATTCAGGCATACAACACTTAACCACGTCACAGGCTGAGGAAATGTACATACAATGTTGCCAACAATTAGAAGGCTACGGCGAAGAACGTTTCCAAGCTAAAGACAACTTGGGCAATGACATAAACTTAGGTCTAGCAATTAATGGCATGGTGGTGACGGCAGAGAATGGTCGTCAATATTTTCCATGGAAAGATTTTCATACAGTGACCATTGAAAAGCGTGCCATTCGCATAGTACAAAATAAGGCGGACGGTTCTCAGTTTCTGGGCTCATTTATATTCTCCGAAACTGATACGGCCAGATATTTTTGGAAGTTATGCATAACGCAGCATAAATTTTTCAAACGCTATATAGATGAGGATTCAGCCTCTAGTATGGGAGATGTGGAAAGTGCTAATGGTATATCGATTGGAGGTCCAGATGCCATAAATGCTTCAGCATATGGTGGTTATGATTTAAGTGATTCAAGAGAGGATTTGCTTTTAGAACATCATGCCACTTATGTGCCGGGTGCGGGGAATAATTCGGTAACAATAGGTGGTGGTCATTATCAGCCTTCCACGCAACAGTCACAAGAGTATTTGTCCTCTGCTCAGTCGCTACACCATCAATCCTCAACACAATTACCGCCTCACGGCCTGATATCGAATGCCAATTCTTCATCTGCCTTAATGTCTTCCAATATTTCGTTAGCAGCTAGTCATCAGTCGGGTAGTGGCCGTACCGATGGTAATGGCATGAATGGCAGTTCTTTGCATATGGCAGGAGGAGGAGGAGGACAAATAGGTCAGGGTTGGTTGAGCAAGGTAAGTTTTTAATAAACTCTTATTTTGTTTTATTCTTACACTTGATTTGTTTAATTTGCAGGAATACCCACATGACTATATCTCCTCTTCGCAACACCTTTCCAATAGTATTTTAGATACTCGCCTACAAAGCAGCTCCTGCCAAGATCTAAGCAATAATAATTTACACAGTAGTTCTAGTTTTTTGGGCCACAACAATAACAATCATATATTGGCAGCTGATGCTCATGAAAGAGAACGCCTTAAAGCCATGCTTCCCACTTATAGGCCAGCCCCGGACTATGAAACTGCTGTACAATTGAAGTACAGAGCACCCTCCAATGAATTGTACAACTTAAATCAATTGCAATATCAAGCAGCTGCCTTGGCTGCTCATAATACAGCAGCTGCTTACTATGCTGGCTCCCAGCCTGATGTACACCAAGCAGGAGATGGTTTAATACTGGGTCACCTGGCCACTCATCGTTATCCAGATGTGGCACAACCTGCTCAGGCCATGCATGCCCAATACAGTCTATCCGCCGTTGCAGCTGCAGGTTCGGGCTTGAGGTCAACTCATCAAAATAACGTTTATGTCGATTTACCACAACGTTTGCAAATGATACGTACTAAACCGCCTCCTCCCTATCCTGTGAATCGACTTAGTTCTTCCTCAACACCAGATTTAGCTGTTGCCTCTCATCGACCCTTGTTGG
This sequence comes from Phyto melanocephala, assembly GCA_941918925.1. Lineage (NCBI taxonomy): Eukaryota > Metazoa > Arthropoda > Insecta > Diptera > Rhinophoridae > Phyto > Phyto melanocephala. Next base: position 10,071,763 of record OW799236.1, on the reverse strand, counting down.
GCTATAGGGCATACGTTTCAGGTTCCTCGCCCGATTTGGTTTCGAATAGAAATCTATTAAACTATCAATATCCCTACAGCGGGAAACCGGGAGGCTTAGGAAATCCAGGGCAAATAACAACCTCCTCAGGAGCTACTATGTTGCAGCAATATCCTTACATGGGTCACATGGGCCATTCGCAATCCTATTTACCGCCCCATGGCACGTTTGAAAATCTTAATATGATCGAGGAGCAGCCCTCGATAATGTCCCAGTTAAGACAATCAGCCTTAAGTCAGGCGGCAGCCACTCATGCTGCCAATAGCACACAAATTTATGAACAAAATTCTCCTACCCTACCGCCTTCTGGCTATCGGTCATCGGCACAGCCAGCAGCACTGCAGCGAAATGCCATGAATGGATCCATAGAGCCAATTTATGAAAATGTTCCACTGCCTCAGTACACACCTTCCTCCTCAGGGACGACACAACGCAATACAGAACAAAGATCATCTGGGTCTTCTACACACAATGTGGAAATAAGAAATCGCACATCATCTATACAATCAGCACCTGGTGGTATGCCCAATCAACCACCAGTGCCAGCGGCCAGACATCATCATATGCAACACAGAGAACCGACTGCTACTTCTATACAACAATTGGCCCAGCAACAAATCCATCAATATCTGCAGGCCCAAGATGAACCAGATGAAATATCCATGAACATAAAAAAATTCAATCATCAAACACAAACCGATAGAGCAGCTAGTACGGACGTACAATTATTAGAGCCAACAGCGCCACAAAGAGCGGTAAGGGCAGCCTCAGCAGCGCCGGCTATAGGACATGGAAGTTCAACAGGTCTCGATACTAAGACACCGGTAAAAATGACACCACCTCCCAGACAGCATAAGAATATGAAAAGTGCTTCTTCCGTCTCCGCAGTAGATGTTATACAAGCCACCGTCACTTCCTCATCAATGTCGCCTTCAACTGCCACTACAAACGCAGCCATTAATTCATCTCGTATTACATCTTCCACTTCTCACGATGATTCGCTCAGTCATCACTTTTCAGCTATGAATTTGTCAACGACATCATCTTCCATGTATAATACGACGCTTGATACCACAACGCAAAGCTCTAGCACGACGAGTGGCCAAACATCAACAAAAGAGAAACGCAAGAAACGTTGGAATTTCTTGGGAAGAAGTAAAACACCAGACAAACAAAAATCCGCTACATTAGGCCGAGAAAAGGCAGTCAATACCACAAAATTGCAAAAAATAAAACTAGCACAAGATGATTTAAATCTCCATCACAGATGGTCGACAGGTGTGCCCAAATTACAACCAATTTCTGGACAATATTCCAAAGATAAACTGGTAAGTTATTGAATGCTTGAAAACAATCGGTAATTAACGAATGATTTTGTTACAGTGTCAAATACTCTCTGATAAATTAAATGATACCCAGCTGTTTATGGAATTTGAGGCCATACCCAAGAGACGCGAAATGGCGCGATATGATTGTGCGCTTAAAGAAGAAAATGCCATGAAAAATTCAGATCCTAATTTTCTACCCTACGATGATAATAGGGTACGGCTAACACCTACTATGGAGAATCGTCATGGTTATGTCAATGCTTCGCATATATCGGTAAGAGAAAATTTGATTTTTTAAGTATTTTTATTACAAATCTGATTTAATGTTCTCGTTAGGCCACTGTGGGCAATAAGCAACGTTTCTATATAGTGTCTCAATCACCTCATGAGGAGTTGACCACACGTATCTTTTGGCAATGTGTTTGGGAGGCTGATGTCTATTTAATTGTCCAGCTTTCAGAGGATTTGAATTATATACCGCCCAATACAAATCAACGCATGGAGTTTGGTCAGGTGAGAATTACAAACAAATTTTCAAAATTTTATTTTTAAATTTTTTTTTTTTGTTAATTATCGATGATTTAAATTTTGTTAAAAATAAATTTTTCTTTAATATTATTTTTATATATTTTTCACCTCTCTTTTAGTTCCAAGTTTATCAGGAATTTTCACAAACTACCGATCGTTGTATTACCAGCAAACTGCGTCTTTATCACATTCAATCAAGACGTTATCGTTCTGTTTGGCATCTTAACTACACCGACTGGGCTGAACAAAATTGTCCGCGTGATGTTAATCACTTTTTGGACTTCTTGGAAGAGCTCAATTCAGTGCGTATGGCTTCAATAAATGAAGTACCACCCGGCCATAATACAAATCCTCCAGTTCTTTTACACTGTCTAGAAGGAGGCGGTAGATCGGGTGTAACCCTAACAGCAGATCTGCTACTATATACATTAGATCATAATGAGGTGGGTTTGAAACAAATAAATTTTTCAAGTTATTATTAATGTTAATTTTCGTAATTTTTATGTTTTAGGATTTAGACATACCCAGAGTTATTGGTAATTTACGTCATCAAAGAGACAGCATTATACCTTCTTTGGCTCAATATAAATTTATTTATTGTCTGTTAATAACATATCTTAAAAGGACGAGATTGATTTAATTTGTTTGTTTTTAGTTTTAAAAAATTCTTTGTTCCATTTTTTACAGAGTATCCCTCCTTTTCTATCTCTCTTTTTTTTTTTTTGCTTTTATTTGGCAATTAAATTGCTTTAATTTAGTTTAATTTATTCTAAAAAAAAATGATAAACGAACAATTGTATATTCTACATATTTTTTATAAAAACTATTTTGTTGTTTAGATTGTATAATTTCTTAAGGTAATTTTTTTATTCTATATTCAACATTTATGCTACCATATTCCTAAACTATTAAATTGATTATTCTCATACATTATTTCTCTTGTACATACAAATCATTATGCACGAAAAAAATTAAACGAACGAAACACAATTATTTTTATGAAATATTTACTCTTGTAAAAAAAATTTTGAATATTAACATCTACATATAAATATACTTCCATATCATTAATTGTTACAAAAAAAATCATTATTCATCATGTTTCTTGTTTGCTAGTATTTAAGTTAAACGACAAAAATAAAAAATATCATTTGTGCCTTGTATTTAAAACAAATAAGTTAGAAAACAAACTTAAAGTTTACCATTTAAAATTTATATATTTATAAAATAAAAAAAAAATCAGCCACTATATTGATAAAATGTTTAAAAGAAATTTCGAGTTTTTTTTATATTTAAAGGGCTTGAGGCAACTATTTATTACACAAAGGTTAGTTGGGACTTCACTCAATTGCTTTTAAAAAAGTCGAATCTAGAAGTTTAACTACAGTTCTGTGACAAAAAGAAAAAACTGCATAAGTCGACATACGATAAAATTGAGATAATCACACCATTGCAAGCCCGCATTTCGAAACTATCCTCAGCAAATGTTCAACTATTTTGGGAAACTTTACAGGAAGTTTTAAGGTAAAAAACATATTGCCTTTATTTTTTTATGAAAAGCAATATCATTTAGAAAAATTTATTTTAATTTATAATTTAGCTTAATATACGGAAACCAAAATGCTCTTTATAGAGCGCGGAATTCGTATAATAAACGTTATTTGAATGGTAATCAATTTATAAAAATTATGTAACTCAAAAATTTCAAAGTGCTTTCCTGAAAAACTATAACTGCCTGTTCAACGATGTCGAAAGAAAACCCAAGCGAAATTTTATTCGTACAAAAATATTGAAAACAACAACAAAAACCAAAAATTTGTTTTTGTTTTCAACGTATTTGTGCGAATGAAATTTCGCTTGGGTTTTCTTTCGACATCGTTGAACAGGCAGTAAAATTAGACAAGCAGTTTTTTTATTACAGAAATATTGCCATTATAACAATTTTCTTAACATTTTTTTTGTAATTCGCTTTGTTTTGTATAGCTCAAGGCGAATTCATACAGGTGAAATTATCAGCCCAGCTGATGAGGAATGCTACAGTCAAACTCCATGTATAAAAAATTATTATGTATTTTTTATATGTGGCGTCTGACAGTGAACATCACAGCGAATTCGCCGTTGCATATACCTGTATGAATATGCCTTGGTATAGCTAATGTTATTCTGTATCTTTTAAATGTTGTTAACATTAAGCTGTTACTCATTTCAAATATAACAGCATGTGTATTATAAAATAATATGAGCCACCTTGTGTTTTCTAAGCTAAGCCAATAAGACAGGCAACACTTTAAAAACATTTTATGATAACTTTTACAGTGATGTTCAGAGATGCCACTTAAATTGATTGATTTTATTTTATTTGTACATAGCTGGGTAGTTTAGTTGGTTTGTTTGAATTTTTTAAGTTTTTCTTAGAATATGTTTTTTGTTTGTTACAAAACGCAACGTTTGCAAATAAAAATATTTTTAGAAATATGTAAATATAAATGTTCTAACAGATTTTTACACAGTACAATAAATAAATTTAAGTGTCAATTTTGGAGTTCTAAGCACTTCTTAGAATAGCGTGCAGTTCATAATTATATACTTATTTATGTAAACACACGACCTCCAATGAAACGCAAGTGTTAAAATCATTAGTTTTTTTTACTTAAATTTAATTAGTTCGTCATCAGTTAAGCCCCTAATAAATCACTTTTATGTCATGTTTTTTTTTTGTCTGGTAGTATTTAATTGATATAAAAAAGAAAACTAATGCTGAAGATGTAAAATTGGTGACATCTTGAACAGTCTTTTCCAAAAAAAAAAAAATTTCATTTGCATGAACATTAACTCAAATGCCACACTTAGAAAACTAGTTTATTTTCATCATTGGCGTAGCTACAAATCTTTCTGAGGGGGTAAATTAATTTTATATGTATATTCCATGATGAAATGAAATACATCTTGGTATATTCTATATATGTTTTTTGGAATGCTTGAACCGATTTTGTTTCTGCAAAGTTCATATGAAAGGTGACGTCAATACCATATACAAACGGTCTCTGTATGTGTATTGATTAATGAGTTATAGCCATTTTAGTACACACTGCATTAAATTCGAAATATTTGAGTTAATATTTTGAAAAACTGCACTAAGAAGTGTGCAGGGTGTTCGCTAGTTTTATATAAATATATATATATATATATATTTTTTTCAAATTTTGTGCGGTGGTGATTGTTTTCATTAAAGCCCTGATCGATTTTGCACATTTTTTTGTAAATTTTGATGTGTAAGTGGCACCTCACAAAAAGAATAACAGTTTTTACCGCTTATCCAGAGTACTGTAGTACCTTAAGTCTTCACAATTTGTGTGGACTATTATAATAATAATAACTTACATAGTCGAGCTTAAAATAAGCTGGAAAATAATTGAAGGCATGACACCTTCAATATATATAAAATACATTTTATTTGATATCTAAAAATATTTACATCTAATCTATATTTTTTAGCCAAAAATCTATATGATTAGAGCAGAGGAAGTGACACACCTCATTCAAAAAACCCGTTGATATGTATTATTTTAGGAACAATTAATGTTAAAGTTTTCAATCCTAATTTAGACATTAATAAAAATTATACAATTCATTGAAATACATAATAAGATAGGGTTAAATTGGAGAGCGTGGCATCTCCTATTCAAAGAAAATATGTATATTTAGTGACATATTTGTTGAACTATAATTGCTATAGGCTTTAAATTCTATATAATTGGCTACGATATGTTAACCTTTTCGAGCGAATTCGAGCATTTGATTTAGTTTTTTAAAAATTGTAATATATTTTAAGCTTTCACTAACTTTTGATAACAATTTCTTAATAAGATGATGGCAAACAATATTAAAATCTATTTCCTAAAGAAAACATTGAAAAAACTTTGTTGGAGCGAGCGAAGAGGTCTGGGTTTTCTACTAGTGTTAAATACAAATTAATTTTTAAAGCTAATACATAAATAATAAAGTTATATGTATATTAATTAAGATTATTGCTTAAGCACCATTTAATTTATTGTTTTCCATTATTTCAAAATACAATTTTTGCTACATCAATATGTATGTGAATTTTTACTTAAAAAGATAATTTATGAAAATGGTAGGTTTTTATAGGCCTCGGTCCGTTTTTGAGTTAAATATTATAATAAAATTATTTGCGTTATGGCATTCCTGGTCATGTTATAAGATAACTCAAGTTTAATTTAAATAAGTGTTGCCATACTAAATCAGTACTAAATAAGATAGCCATTCTCAGTTAAAGCTTAAGCTGAATTAGGGCATTAAATATAAAGAAAATTAGAGAGAAAAAAAATAGAACTAAAAGTAGAAAATCATTAAAATTGTTGCACTTTGCCGTTGGGGAATGGAAAGGAATTACAAAAAAAATCTTTTTCAGCAATTTCTTTAACTTTTTTTAAATAAAACACATTCTAATTTTATTAATTTTTTACAAATATTTTTTTTTAATAATTTTGTTTGTGTTTTGTTTATTTATTTGACAATATCGTTTGTATTTGTTTAATACAATTTTATTTAAAATATAAGTTTATATATATTTTTTTTTATTTTGAATAATTAAATACAATTTTTATATTCAAATAGAGTTTCATATATTTTTTTGTGGATTTTTTATATGAATTCTTTTTTTAATACATTTTTCCCATTAACACTCTTTAATTATTAACATTTATATATATTTTTTCCTTAAGTTTTTATGTGAGTGGTGATTTTGGCAGCTTTTTATACTTTAGGGGTTTTTGGCGATTGTTAAAAAATAACCTAATATGTATAATTTTAAATGATTTTTATTTTTTAAAAAGCTGTTATAATGAATATAGGACAATTAAGATATTGTAAGGTTTTGTAAATAAAAATATAATATATCGTCTAAATTTCTTGATCTTTTTTATTGATTATATATGATTTTTCCAAGCTTGAATCTACTTTTTTAGTTTTTTTATAAAAAATTATTTATTTTAAAAAATATTTTTTCAATTTGAAATTGTTTTGAATTTGTTTTTATAAAATTTGTATACATACATATTACCCTGAAGAAGCTACCCATTGTTTGGTAGCGAAATATTGGTTAAAATAAATAATTTTTTTATAAAAAAACTAAAAAAGTTGATCTCAAGCTTGGAAAAATCATATATAATAAAAATATAATTTTAAAAATATGTAGTATGTATATATGTAAGTGTGTATGTACATGTAATACAGTTGTGAATATATATATTTTTTTTAAATTTAAATAATTAATGACTGACTAAACAATAATAACCATATGTTGAAATTAAATTGTTTTTATAAAAATGATATTTGTAGAATATGCATGTTTATGTTTGAAATTAATTCTTTATATGTTGTGTTTTTACAAATTAATGATATTTTTCTTAATTAAAAAAAAAAAAAAATAATAATAAAGAGTTCAATTCCATTATTAATAAATACCGCTTTCTTATGTACATATATTGTTTTTTAAATATTTTTTTTAATACAACAAAAAGCTTATTGAAAACCATATTTACTGTTCAACTACATGCATATTTATGTAATTATTTTTCTTTAATTTCACATGTGTTTAATCATATACAATTAAAATCCCCCAAATTTATATATTTATTTATTTTTAAAATATATTAAACAAAATGTAAACATATTTATTGCTTTCTAATGAACATTTTACTTCCTTTAATCATTTAAATCAACTTTTTTTATTATTTTTTTTTTATTAAAATTCAAATTCAACTTGAACAAACATCTGCATAAACATTTCTTTTATATTCTCATTCCAATCGATGATCAAATATGACACCTAGAAACCGACAATTTTTCTAGCCCCAAGATGCTGAAATTATTACTCAAACGAGCTGATAATGTTCACCATAATTTTAAGCACTGTTAGACATACCAAGTAAGTATAGTTCTTTAGAATTTTGCACAAATATATGTAGAGTCAAATGAAGTAAAAATATTTTTATCATAAACATGTTGTGTAAATAAAATGTTTCCATAATCAAACATAACGGATTCGACTATCAGATTAACAAAACAAAAACAATAGATTTTTTTCTGTAAAGTGATTTTATGTTTGATTTTTGTTTATATTAAATTACGCCGTATTAAGGTACTAATGGATACGAAAATGTGTTACGGGAACTTAATGTAATAAAAAAAAAATTGCGCCGTTAAAAGTAGATTCCTCATTTGTTTCTAAACAAAATGTTTGTCTGGAGAATATTTTTTGAATGCAGCAGGATCAGTCATTTTAAACATTTTACCTCCTCCAATCGTTACTTTAACAACCATAAAGCTTCAGGTACAGCTGCAATACGCATGGCTAAAAATAAATGCAGCCAAAACAAAAATACTAAGTATCAGTTCCAATGACCATCAATAACTAAATATTTAAGACAAATTATTAATTCAGCTACCTAGGATGCGAGATTACTGCAAATGGAGAAACCAAACTTAATGTAGTCGATAGAATAAACAAGGTCAGGGCATATTTTGGCATACTAGTCCCAATCTGGCAAAGTAGCAAAATTAGCTAATCAAATATTATCATAAACAAGTAAGAGCGCTATATTCGGCCGTTCCGAATCTTATATACCCTTCACAACGTGTAGTCATGCAATAACAGTAGTTTGTATCACCATTCATCTCATATGAAATACGTACATACATATAAAAAATATACATATATAAAAACATCCCATTGTAAAATTATAAATTTACGTATGTATGTAAAAAAAAAAATAAAAAAAAAATATTTAAAAAAAAAATTTAAAAAAAAAATTAAAAAAAAAAATTTAAAAAAAAAATTAAAAAAAAATTAAAAAAAAAAATTTTAAAAAAATAATTAAAATATATATAATTAATATAAAACAAAAAAAAAAAAAAAAAATATAAAAAAAAAAAAAATTAAAAAAAAAAATAACAAGTAAAAGCGCTATATTCGGCCGTGCCGAATCTTATATACCCTTCACAACGTGTAGTCATGCAATAACAGTAAATTCACGTATGTATGTTAAAAAAAACAAAAAAAAAAATAAAAAATAAAAAAAAAATTTAAAAAAAAAAAATTTAAAAAAAAAATTAAAAAAAAAAAATTATTATATACATATATAATATATATAAAACAAAAAAAAATAAAAAAAAAATTAAAAAAAAAAAAATAAAAAAAAATAATAATAAAAATATATATAATATATTAAATAAAAAATAAATAAAAAAAAAATTAAAAAAAAAAATTTTAAAAAAATTTAAAAAAAAATTTTTTTGCCTCAGCTGGGATTCGATGCCACGTTTTCTCTAACCAGTATACACGTTTGTATGTATGTATGTTGTTGTTGTAATGTTGTTTTTATGAAAAGAAAATCGAGGTGGTCGTGGGTTTTTGCTCATATCTCAGTTGTTTATGTACCGATATTTCTGATTTTCAATACCGATCTACTCCCGAATATTTCTGATATTTTAATACCTTACCCGGGTCCAACCTATGTCGGGGGGCTTCAAAAAGTTGATTTCAACATACACACGGACAGACGGTCAGACGGACAGACGGTCAGGGCTTAATCGACTCCTCTATTCATAAGCTTTCAGAAAATATATACTTTATGGGGTCGGAAATGAAAATTGTAGAAATTTCACACGGAATGACAAACCTATATATACCCTTTTTCACTGTGTGAAGGGTATAAAAATATAAATAATATATTAAATAAAAAATAAAAAAAAAATAAGAAAAAAAATTAAAAAAAAACAAATTTAAAAAAATTTTTAAAATGCAAAAAAATAATTTTTTTGGCTCAGCTGGGATTCGATGCCACGTTTTCTCTAACCAGTATACACGTTTGTATGTATGTATGTTGTTGTTGTAATGTTGTTTTTGTGAAAAAAAATCGAGGTGGTCGTGGGTTTTTGCTCATATCTCAGTCGTTTATGTACCGATGTTTCTGATTTTCAATAGCGATCTACTCCCGAATATTTCTGATATTTTAATACCTCACCCGGGTCCAAGCGATGTCGGGGGGCTTCAAAAAGTTGATTTCAACATACACACGGACAGACGGTCAGACGGACAGACTGACAGAGCTTAATCGACTTCCCTATTCATAAGCTTTCAGAAAATATATACTTTATGGGGTCGGAAATGAAAATTGTAGAAATTTCACACGGAATGACAAACCTATATATACCCTTTTTCACTGTGTGAAGGGTATAAAAAAAGGAAATGACAATAATTTCCTTAATAATTTGTGTTTTATTCAAAATCAACATCGGCCTTTAAAATTTAACTATCCTTTCCCCCATACCTAAACAAGAGCGTTGAGCGTCAAGCGTTGAAGTTTTACATGTGTTTTGTTTTTGTTACAATGACAAAATACATGCAAAATTGCAACGCTTGACGCTCAACGCTCTGGTTTAGGTATGGGCCTTTACAACCTGAAAAGTTACAAATAGCATAACAAGACGACTTCAAACTTTTATTTATCGCTGGTTTAGAAGAATATTACGCATATTTTGGCGATATCAAATATCGAAGTACTAGCAAAGACAAACCAAATGCAAGTAGCAACAAAACACCTAAAAATTCGAACGTGGCAGTGGATAGGACATACCCTTTGTCGAAACGACAATAGTGTATCTAAACATGTTCGAAGATGGAACCCATTCCAACGAGACGGTAGAGAAAGCGGCAGGCTACACACAGCATGAAGACGTTCAACAGAATCCTTTATAAACCAACTTGACATATCTTGAAATGAACGTAGATCTATCGCTCAAGCCCGGGTCAGGTGGAGAACAGGGAGTTACTCTGTAATTCAATTCAAAAGAAAACCATTTCGAACTACAATGTATTATGCATACAAATTTGAAAAATTTCGAATAGAACTACGGATGTCGCCATATGCTCCAGTGAAAGTTAGAGAAATAAATTTATATTTATAATTTTTACATACACAACACGGCTGTTAATTAAACGCACTACTAAGAGTGGAAGAAACTATAATTACATTCAGATGTATGCTAGATTTCACACTAGCAGTTAGTCTTCGAATTTTTTATGATAAAACAAAACACATAGGGCCAATTCAAAGTAGACTCTCATATTGTACTATGTCATATAATTCATATTAATATGACTAGTGACTTTGAACACCTTTTGTTAACAAATTATGTATTTAATACAAGAAAGAAGACAAAGAGATGACGCTGTTAAAAATTGTATATATACAGGAAAGAAGAAAATAGAAAATATTCTGAGAGGTGAGAAGCGAAGAAATTCTCTCTGAGAGACAGTATTGTTAAAAGTATAACATAAACAATTTCTTATACATAGGAAACAAATGTGTAAAGTCATATTATTTTTTTGTATGAAAATTACTAACAAAAATTTTATGCATGCATAAAATAATATGAAATAGCACAAATATGACTGATATGCAACCACTTTGAATTGGCCCATAGTTTAAAATAGATCCAGTAGTTTAATTTTGAATATTTTCGGAACACTTTAAATTTTTTTATTATTCTGTGTATCAAGGCAAATTTGTTCGTCAGGTGGTCTTAATTCGTCAGACTGTTTTTTTATATACAATTTATCATTATCATTTATATATTTATATCAATTTATCAGCGTTTTTTTAAATTGTGTTACATATGCATACAAAAATAAAATGCATGTTTTTTTTTAATTGTTGTGTTTGTTGCCGCATGCATATACCTTGATTCACAACAACCTGGATTATACAAGGAGGACCAAAGGAAATCACCCTATTAGAAGATGATCTTATTTTTGCAAATGGCGGCCAATGTAAAATCTGTTTTGAAAGATGTAGAATACAAGTGAACAAGCCAAGAATACAAGTGAACAAGCTATGGAGCGATATAATCGTGTCTTTTTTTTTTTGCGTAACAATTCGTCTGTGTTGGCGCAGCGCGAATTCCGTCGCCGATTCCCTGGAACGGACTACGCAAACACTGCGCCGTTTGGCCACCAACCTTGAAGACTATGGGACCACATAAGACGCTGCCAAGAGTGGCCGGCTCCGTAGCGCCCATTTAGCCGAGAATATCGCCGCAGTTGGCGAGGATGTCGAGCTGTCGCCAGAAACATCGACGAGTCGCCGTGCCTCGCAATTAGCCATCAGCCGGTCGTCCCTAAGACGAATTTTGGTCAAAGACCTGCGCATGTTCCTGTACAAAGTCCAATCCGTGCATCAGCTGCTGCCTGACGACCGCCAAATGCATGTAACCTACGCCTAAGCCTCATCTCTCGTTTTGATTTTTTACATTGGCCCGCAAGATCGCCCGATTTAACCGTTTCAGACTTATTTTGTGGGGTTTTTTTAAAATCCCGTATTTACGTGAACAAGCACGAGACCCTGGAAGCCCTCAAGGACAACTTTCGACACGAGTGCGAAAATCTGTCGCTCGAAGTTCTCGCCGAATTAATGAAAAATGCCATTAAACGAGCCCGTATAACAATCAATTGCGACGGCGCTCATTTGGCCGATATTATCTTCTCGACTTGACCAATAATTCTAATTCTAAAGGTTCAAATAAACATTATCAAAAAATATAATCGAAGTTTTTCATTTAGAAAAAATGAGAGCCAAACAACATCGGATGACTTCTTTTTGGCCCATCTTGTATATGTCACTCATAGAAATCCTACTATAATATAATAAATGTGAATGTTTGTATGTTTGGATATTTGTTACTCAATCACGCAAAAACGGCTGAACGGAACTAAATAATATTCGGCACATAGATAGATAACAATCTAGATTAACACAAAGGCTAGTTTTTATCGCGATAATAACGCGAAGTCCATGGCAAACACATCCTAAACGGGTTGTTTATAAATATTTTTATATTTGTGGTTAATACTAAGTCTACCTTTTATCCCGATAACTACCCAGACGAAGTCACGGGCACAAGCTAGTTTCAAATAAATTTGGAATTACGTTTTGTTCTAGTCTGAACAAATTGATGACTCGTCTAGACGTTAAGTAAATAAACCGGAAGGCCGTTGGAGAGTGTGCTTTGTGCTGCAGGTCCGTCAACATCTCCGTCAGCACGACAAAGGGGCAGAAAAGTACATAAGGGCGTGTGCTACATGTGCAAACTTCTTCCAAATAAGCGCAGAAGAAAAACTAGAAAAAATTGCAGCATATGTAGCACGCCGATATGCGATGAGCACGCCATAACAATTACTAAATGCTACAATTGCCACAATAACAACGATAGTGATTCGGATGAATTATAATATAATATATATAAAATATGATAAAACAAATAAAAAAGACATTTATTTCCAATAAAAACAACACAAAAAAACGTTTTTTCATTTACATATCAGGCATTTACATAGGAATTGCATTAGGGTACCCGGGGACCCGGTTGTGTGTTTATGGGGGTAAAACATTTAAAATCATTTTTTAAAGAAAATATTGAAAATATTTTGAATTTTTTCGTATTTAAATCTTAGTTTAGCCAAAATCTCTCATGATTCGGAGTTTTATGTCCATATCTCAAAAATTTTAGGCACAGCAGCACTTTAAAGTCAAAAAAGGTACACGGATACCCGGTTATGAATCGTAGGGTTAAAATGTAGTTTCTTTGTATAGGAGATGCCACGCTTACATTTTTAATTTTGGTAATTACAAAAAAAAAAAAAAAACGAAAACGATCAAGTCGTCTGGAGTGAATAAATTTATTAAACTTCATGAAAAAAAAAATGTATAATTATTTTTAAATTTCAAATATAAATATTTTTAAAATAGAGAGCAATGATTTGAATTACATTTAATGCAATAATCTTGAAAAATAAAAATAAAAGCTGCTTTTAATTATTTTTTTTAATTTGTATTTATTTATTCTTATTAAAACTTCCTACCTTTAATTTCATAATCCTTTCTTATGACTTTTTATATAGTTCAACTATGTTCACATTTGGCAAATATTTGCCTAAATAAGTGTAAATGCCAAATACTTATTTAATGTCATGTGATTTTGCTTACTCCAAATATTGCTTAAATTTATGACAATATCTAACTGATTTTTTCCGTAATTAAGACAATTTTTATTTAAATAAATATTTAGGGCCGTATTCATAAAAAATATTTTAGGTTTATTAAAGGCTTATTTGACAGATGATGTAGAGAAATTTGTTAAATAAGCCTTCAATAAACCTAAAATATTTTTTATGAATACGGCCCTTACTGTTTAGGGCAGCAAGTTAATAATTTTTTTTAAGTGTTTATATATACATATATGGTCAAATATTTGCCTAGTGTGAACATAACTTAAAACTTGGTTTTATATTGTAAATATACTTTTTTTATTCATTTAACGTCATTTCAATTTATACACAGTGCAAAAAGATTTTCATACATTTTATATTAAAAGATGTATTTAAAACTAAAAATTTAAATAAAAATTGTCATGTTTCTTTAAGCGAATTTTGTGGCGAATATTTTTGAGAATGCATGAAAATCTGTCTCTTAGATATTAAGCGAAAAATCTTAATATTATTTTATATATTATTCTGATCCCTCTCTTAATGATTAAATACGTACAAAAATATTTCAATTAAAAACTAGGGTTGTATATAAGGTTAAGAAATGAGAAGTAACTAAAATGCTTTAATTAAAAAAAAAATAAAAAATAATTATTACAGATTTTGTTCAATATGCTTGAAGAACTTAAAAAGTAGCGGTAATAAAATACAACGTAATGAAATGTTTTTGTTTTTTTAACGCATTTTCAAGAATTTTCAAACGTTTTGTTAAAAATAAAAGTATTAAAATATAAATACTTTCCTTTTTGTTATGTAAATAGTATGTGCATGTATTGGTTTAATTGTGTTTTGAGAATATTTGGAAAATTGCTTTTATTATGTTTTTTGGGGGAACTATTATTAATACTTGTCTTTATTTTAAATAATTATTAACTATATAATTAATACAATATAATATAGCCTGATTCGAGTTTATTTATTATCTTTTGTTTCTTAAAAAAAAAGTATAAAGAAATTCGAGTTCATTTTAGTATTGTTTTCATATTCAAAATAAAGAGACTTGATATTGAATTCATTATAATAATAAATAAAATAAAAAATATTGTACATTTTGTAAGTCTTTTGAATGTTTGCTGGATAAATTTTAAGTAGTAAATTTTTGAGTTTGAAAAATATTTTAGTTAGTTTCATTAGCTTATTTGTTAAATTTAGTTTGTTGTAAATTTGGCTTGTTTTTTTTAAATTTTTTCTTGTTAAAACTTAGATCTAATAAAACAGAATATATAAGTAGTATTTTACATTATAATAATCAAAAGAAACAATTTAATTATCATAAGAAGATAATTCTCAAAGAGTATAAGTAGGTAGGTATTATAAAATTAATAGAAAATTGTGTGAGGACAAAAGGTCCAACTGCAGATTGTTTGATTGGTTTTAATTTTAGAGACAATTAATATAAATATCATTCTTACATCTTTAGCATGGTCATACATTTATGCGTTTAACAACATTTTACTCCACAACCTTAATTTATTTTACTTTTAATAACTCTTTAAACTAAAAAACATCAATTTGGCATATATTTTGTTTTTTTTTTGTTTTGTTTCATTAACTAAAGTTGAGGAAGAATAAATAAAAAAAATTAATTAAAATCTATTATTCAAAGTCCTGTGTTTACATTAAGAAAGTTTTCTGGCGGAAATTTTAACAATCTGCAATTCCGATTGTCATGTGTTTTTGACGAATAATTAAAACAAAATGAATTTCTAGTGGCTGGAAAACTTGCTTCATGTAAACGTTTGCCTAACTATGAATGTTTTTTTTTATTTCAATACTTACCATTTTATATTTGTATATATAAAAAAATTATTGGATATTTTATTAATTCATCGGTGGCATTGGGCACATGGGACAGCCAGCAGCACCTTGAGGAAGAGAAAAGAAATTCAGAAGAAAAGTTCTAGTAAATAAAGAAAAAATAATTAATAAAATCAACAAACAAAAAATCAAACAATTGGAGGTCACACAAGGTGTGCAGCATCAAGACAAAATTTCAAAATGCTTAAAAATTTTTAGTATTTTATAATTATTATTTTTTTTAATTTTTAGGAAATGCTTTTTTATTTTGGTTTTAAAGTGTTCTTGCACATTTGAATTCGATTGATGAAAATCAAACAAACGTTCATTTGACGACATTTTATTTGACCGTCTCCTGTTGTGATTGACAAAAATTAACAAGTGCTTTATGGTTTGCGTAATCGAAAAGTCTACAGACAAAAAAATTGTCTATTTAAAGCATATGACAATCACCAATAAAGGTCTGATTTTACTGCGTACGATTCATTAAATAAAAAATCAGATATAGTTCTGTTCCACAACATTTGTAGTCGGTGCCATATACTAACACACACAAAAAAATGCAAAATCAGGTGTTTTAAATATATATATTTTGTTTAATAATAAATATAGGGTTTCGATCTTTTTTATTTATATCAATAGTTGTTTTTTATATTTAACTAGCCAATCCCGGCGCGCGTTGCTACGCCCCTTCATGAATTTTAATCGCATTCTAAATTTTAATCGAATATCAAGTGCAAGGCTAAAAACTATAACTTTTTCTTTATGAGCGTGGCGTGAGCGTGTAAAGTCATAACAGCTCAATATGTGTGCAAAGTTTCAGAAAAATCGGTCCAGTGCAAGTACCTCAAAATGATAACTTTTTTTTATGGGCGTGGCACTGCCCACTTTTCTAATCACGAAATTGTTAAGTCATGACAGCTTAGTGTGTGTGCAAAGTTTTAGGAAAATCGGTCCACTGCAAGTACCTCAAAATTATACCTTTTTTTAATGGGCGTGGCACTGCCCACTTTTCTAATGACGAAAGTGTAAAGCCATGACAGCTCAATATGTGTGCAAAGTTTCACAAAAATCGGTCCAGTGCAAGTACCTCAAAATTAAAACTTTTTTAGGGGCGTGGCCCCGCCCACTTTTCTTATCACGAAATTATTTAGTCATGACAGCTCGATATGTGTGCAAAGTTTCAGAAAAATCGGTCAAGTGCAAGTAGCTAAAACTGATAACTAATTTTTATGGGCGTGGCCGCGCCCACTTTTTTCCACCCATAAACACTCCCTGGTATGTGTACAACAACTTACCAAAGTTTGAGCCCGATCGGTTTTACAGTTTCGGAGTCTATAGCTAACACACACACACACACACACACACACACACAGAGTTTCACTTTTATATATATAGATTTGATTTACATTCCTGAAGAAGCTACCCAATGTGGTAGTAAAATATTGGAAAATAAAATTAAAATTATTTTGTATAGAAAAACTACCCTGTGTCCGCGACTTCGTCTGCGTAGTTATCGGCACGAATATTATTATTAACTGATTATTCAGGTTGTTTTATTTCAAATTTCATTTATATCCATTTAGTCACTTTTCGCCTGATTTAAAACATTTAAACATTCATTTATAATTAATTAGTTATTAAATAAATAAATACCCAGCAAAAAAAATCTATGACAAAGAAGTGATTTTTCAGGGGTTCAACTGGTGACGAAGTGATTAAATTTAGGTGAAAACACTAATGATTTTAACATTAGCGTGTCATTGGAGATCATGTGTTTACATGAATATTTTAATGAACTGCACCCCATTCTAATAAGTGCATAGAACTCATGCATATTTGGTGACAAGTATCGGATATTTCATGTGTTAAATTTGTTTGTTTACATGAATTATTTAAAATATTTTGCATGATGTTGAATTCATTTTTAAGCACATCATTTATGACAAATTATTTTGCAGTTAAGAAGTCATTTAGAATTTATGTAAGCTTTTACACAATTCACTTAGAAGTCTTGTAAATGTAATTCGCTTTGCACTACTTCCAATTTTTTTTTGCTGGGTAATTATTATATTAGTTGAATAAAATTTAATGCAAATATTTAAGAAAAAGAATTTTCTATATATGACTTCGGATGATTAATTTTTTTTTCGCCAGAACGTGTAAATTTTGGGCACTCAAAACCTTTGAAGACCCGTCTAACTAATAACAAAAAAAAAAATAATTCATTTTATATAAAGAAAACACACCATCATAAAAGTGCGCATATAACGCATATTCGTAGAAATTTTTCGATGTTTTTTTTTATAAACCATCAGTGAAAGAAGACCTTTCCAACGCATGTACTTGTTTGAAAATCGGATTGATCTCAAGCTCAATATAAAAAACAAATATTGAATTTTTTTTTTAATTTAATTTAATGTGTTTTGTGTGCGTAAATATTTTTCAGTTAATAAAATCATCCACATTACCGCTTTTACTCTTGCGAAAATGAAAAATTGTAAATGTGAGCACTTCTTTTAGCAAAAAGGTGTTGTAACATTCAGAGAACAAAGCAGACAGACTAGTAGCAAAGAATATAAATCATATAGAATGCGCATCACGTACAAAATAAAATTTCTTATGGCGGGTTCTAACATTGGAACCCGCTCTCTTTATTACGAATGGCTCTCATATAGTTTCGCTCACAATATTTTGTCAAGGTAATTTGTTGTTGGTTTCTTTATTCATATTTATTTACCATGCACTCGTTTAACTTCATGCGTTAGACCAGGAAGCAAAGAAACAAAATACGAACACGTGTTTGTCTGTTGTTTATGCATGTATGTATGTATGTATGTATGTATGTATGGATGGGTTAATGTTCTTTAAATAAAGAAATGAGAAAATATAAATTTACATTTATAAAAAGGTCAAATAAATTCAAACAAATGTGAACAAACATTGTTTTGAAAACAAATACGCTCGACTGTGTTACAGTAGCAAAATCATATATATATTGTTGTTGTACAAATGAGATTGCATCAATTGTGATCGAATTTTATTTGCCTTTCTTAGCGAAATTTTAGTGTACGTGTACATTTTGATTGATTTGAGATAATTTTAATGCAATAACATTTTTATAGGTGAAAATGTTTTTTTCAAGCATTTGAATTTCACTTGAGGTATTTTAAATAAATAAAACTTTATATAAAAAATGCGAATAAAACTAGAGTTGAGAATTATGAATTATTTTTTTAGAACAAACAGAATGTTGAAAAGTTTATTCATTTCAAAATAAATTAAATAATAATATTGGAAAATGAATAAGTTGTTTTTTTATAAAACAATTAAAATAAAAACAAACTCTGTATGTATTTTTGTTAAGAATAAATAATTTTTTATGTTTTTCCGACTTCATTAATTTCTGCCATCAAAAAGTGTTCAATAAGGATGTGAACCACCCTTGTATAATTAACAAAGTTGTTTTACTTTAATAAATTACATCATTCGTTTGCTAATTTTTTTATTTTTTTTTTCCTTGGAACTTCCTTTTTCTATAGACCAAGAGCAATGCTTTCGGAGGAGTACTAATAGTAGAAAGTCCAAAACTTTTATTCTGTGTTGAGAACAAGCGTCGGCAAACCACTGCGGAGTCAAGCGTTTACAGGACTCAATAATAAAAGATTTTATACCAATTTTTTGGGGCTCAGACTTGAAAATTTTATCAAATATTAAAATATGTCTTTTACTAGCATCCATTAGTTTTTCTGATGGAGCAGCTAAGCTTCCAAAATCTGTAAGCGACTGATAATTTTTAAAGTGTATAAAAAGCTCGCTTGGTACTGTTAGAACTTCATCCATCTTTCTCAATTCGTCACAACATTTTTGGCATTGTAATTTTGGAATGACTTTAAATGCTACATATCCAACAAAGTATCTCATAGAAACTACTTCAAAATTTATAACTGCAGAATTTTCAAAAACATCTTCCAGAAAATAATCTGCATATATGTGGCTCTCGAAATTAACATTGTCAATTTCAACTTGGTTCTTTATGTTCAATACATAAATCTGCTTGAAAGCCAGCATCAACATTCGCTATTTCGTCTTGTACAAGTTCGCAGTTGCTAGAAGAGCTTGACTGAACTATTTTAGTCACCATTATTTTTGTCAAAATATTATTTAATTCGGCTACAGACGGGTTGTTATTGTTGCCCTCCTTTCTGCCGCAATACAGAAAACGTGTTTTCTAATTTGTCCTGATTAAGGGATTTTGTCATTAAAAAATATACATCACCACCTTCTTTTAAAATATCATCGGTTAACATAAGAACTGATTTAAGAGTGAGCTTCATTCCATTTAAAAAGAAAACACGCTTCTTTTTATCCAAAAACTCCACATTTTCTAAATATTGCAAGAAAAATTTAATAAATTTATATGCTTCACTGTTAAGCTGAATTGCAGATCTGTAGCAGTTATCACCGTAAAGGGAGCCACTATTAAGACAATCGAAAATCTTGTCAATTTTTTCCACAAACTGAGCTGTTGATAAGGCCAATTTTGTGGAATTTATCTTAAATTTTGTGCTTTCGGAAATAGTTTTGATAGCAGCCGCAACAGTTCTGCTGAAAATTTGTGTTGCAAATTTTACACGCATTTTTTCAAAACAGTTAGGGTAAATGTGTTGCCGTGTCAATTTTGGGCACATTTTTGTTTTTGCACTTGCTTCCATTTCATACAATTCCTTAATTACTTGAAAACGTACCGTTCCATCCGGTGATTTTATGTCACACTTTAACCAGCCATTCCGCAAAGACTTAATTAAATGGGGGAAATCGTACATGCAAAAAACTTTCTGATCATTAGTTTCAAAAAACGACTTTTCCACAGATACTTTAAGGTTGGAAAAACATTTTCGGTTGGTCGAGCCTTGATCACATACAAGGGCACGAACTTTTATACCCATGCTTTTTAAAATATTATAATTTTCTTTAACTATTTCACTTAAATTATCCGCAGATAAGCCGTTGTAGGAAGTAAAGTAATTAAGAATGATTGAAAAATTAGAAAACATAGATTTAATCATAAAAACACATACATGAGTGGCAATTCTATTAGTCCTTTCAAATCCAGTTGTTTCAAATCCATCAACTAAATCTAGACTTCTATTATACCTCAACTCTTTTCTTATGCTCATTTCATCCATTACTAAAACCATATGCTTAGCACACCTGTCATCCAACTGGGAGCATTTTTCCCTCACGAATTCAAAAGCATTATTTTTTAAGCCGGGCTGAAGAAATTTAATCGGCGCCCACCGATTCAAGGTGGAAATGTGAAGAAGACTCAAATTTAATTTGTCCCTTAGAAATAAGTATGTGGATTGAGATTTGTAAAATATGTTCTGAGCTAAATATTTTACATTTTCAGAATATTCCTTTGGCCGAGAGCTCAACAAAAGCTTACAAAAAATTTTGCTTTCTGCGCTTATATTTTGTAAACAATCAATCGATTCAATAACTTTTTAGTATTTTGTGTGGGTCGCTTTGATTTTAAAATTTTTTGTTTTTTTTTTGTATTTTTTGAGGAGATTACTATATTTTTTCCGGTAGTGATCTGCAAGTAGAGTTTGATTTTCGCAATTTGAGCAGAAAGGGGCTTCGATATTTTCACAATCTAAATTTTTTGGGGAGGACCTGAGCTCTGCGGTAAAAATTCCAATTCTTCCTCCATTTCATCAATATCTACAGTTGGAATGGCGTCAGATTTTAATTTTTTTCCCCCAACGTATGAACTTGAAAAATGATTTTCGCAAATATAAAGATTTTTATTATAATTCTTCTCAGGAATTCGACATTTCTCTCTCTCTCTCTCTCTCGCCAAATTTGACCTAGTATCATATCCGGCGAAGGAAATTTAAACATTTTTAAGCCCTTAAAATGTCTTCTCGACTTTTGGAATTTTTTCACGCAGCATTTTATGCCCGATAGCGATTTATTTTTCTTTATTGTACTCGAATTCATTGCTTTAGTAGAGTTTTTATTTATTGCGTTATTTTTATTTTTTTTTTATTTACTTTTATTATAATTTCTAGACACACAGTACGTAATGCTTCACTGCAGCTTTCAAACTGAAATGTGTTATGAAATGCTTCAAAATAAAATAAAAAGCTGCAGAGCCTTTAAAAAATCACTAAAAAAATTTCGGGCGAAGTGTCCTTGACGATTTGTGCCTCTTAAAACACAACAGCAATACAAAAATTTTACCTGACTTCGGTTTAGCTAGGTTTTTGCACATTTATTGCATGTGGGTTTTTTTAAGAAACGGCCAAATAATTCCAGTGCAGGGAACAGGTACATAAGTATTTTTTATTGAGTTCTGCCTTTCTTACATAAAATTGAAATTTCTTTTATCACAAAATACATACATAACTATTTGTTTCCTGACGAGCCAACATATTATTGGCGAAACAGTGACAGCAATTTTAATAAAAATTTTAATTTTAGAGATTAAAGTAGCTAAAATAAATTATAAATTACACTTAAAAAAAAAAAAAAATATCACACTAGAGCTACTTGTATAAACATTGAGTGTACTTGACAATAGGCGAAAGTTTTTTCGAAAACTTCAATTTGTAAAAGTATCTGTAATACATTAGAAAACATCGCCTTTTTATTTATTTATTTAAAATACCTCAAGTGAAATTCAAATGCTTGAAAAAAACATTTTCACCTATACTAAATTTCATTGTATTAAAATTATCTCAAATCAATTAAAGTGTACATGTACACTAAAATTTTCACTAAGAAGGGCAAATAAAATTCGATCACAATTGATGCAATCTCATTCGTACAACAACAATATATATATGATTTTGCTACTGTAACACAGTCGAGCGTATTTGTTTTCAATATAATGTTTGCTCACATTTATTTGAATTTATTTGACCTCTTTTATAAATGTAAATTTATATTTTCTCATATTATTGTTTGAAGAACATTAACACATCCATACATACATACATACATAAATGCATAAACAACATACATACACGCGTACGTAGTTAAACGTCTGACTGACTGTCTGACTGACAAGAATTTGTACAAGAAATGAAAATATCAAAACATAAACAAACATACATACATGCAAGCTGAAGTATTTACAAACACACGCAATTACGTATGAGAGCGAAACATTGTTATGCTCTTTACTTTGCTTCTTTCCCTTTTGCCTTACCGACCGCGTCTTAAAATTTTTTTAAAAAATATTTCAATTTGGGCCTTCATGCGCATTCTATATGATTTATATTCTTTGCTAGTAGCCATTGCTGCCATCTTTGTTTGGGTACTTAAACCGCTGACGAATTAAGCATTCACCTTCGGCAAAAAAAGAAGTAAATGTTGTGTGTAGCTAAAAAATAACGCACTTGGTTCAATGGTTGCGCAAAAAATAAAATTTAGTGCGAAATTATTTCATACATATTTGTTGTTGTTGTTGAATTTGAAAACAACTTTGCATTTTCTCCATTTCATAACACTAAATCTGGTGATGTGATTACCTTTAATAAAAAATTTTCGTATCTGTATTTTATACAAATAAAGCAAACAATGTTGTTATTACCCACCGCCAAAAAAAATGGTGTGGATGTATATTCATTTTTTTTTCTATCAGATGCTTTGAAAATGCAACTCTAATTGCATAGAAATTAAAACTTTATAAAAATGTCCATAAAGTTTACCAAATTGCATAGACCTGTCAAAGAAATTGTCACACATATTCATGTTTTCTACACACTAACATACTTTTTGAGCACAAACGATATGTTTTGGCAGATCAGAAGACTAACAACAATAAAGTAAATCCGATGACAACATACTTGAAAACAATTTATTTAAATGAATGAATAGTATTGTACTCGTATTGTTTATTGCAACCTGCAGAATTCACGAATTGTATTTTGGCAAATTAAAACCAGTGACATGAATACCTCAACTGTTATTTTTAATAATATTGTAAAATTATAACAACAGGACATATATGTAGCACACCTTGTGATTCCTCCGAATAAAAAAATTATAAAAAAAATAATAATTAATTAAATTAATTAACAAATAAAACTACAAACTATAATAAATAAAATAACAAATATTCCAAACTTAAACCTAAAATTAATAAAAACAAACATGAAAAATACCTTTAATAAAGCTCTTGTTTTAAAACCACCAAATGTCTCAAAAAAAAAAAAAAAACCACCCAACCTCAATCAGAACTTACCATGCATATTGGAATGTCTATGATTATGATGCAGCATAGCAGCTGCTGCGGCATATGGTGGTGGCATATTTGGCTGTTGTAATGGTGGCGACAACGGTCTATTTTGTAGATGTTGTGGAAGTGAATGTGCGCCAACAACACCAGCAACACTGCCACCACCATTCGTCATGAACATTTGTAAGTTTTGACCACGCATTAGATAAGGAGGTGGTGTTGGTGTCAAAGTTGTTATTGGTGGTAGTTGTTGTTGTGATTGTGTTTGTGCCATTAGTTGTGGTGGTGGAGGTGGTGCATTCATAGTTGTTGCATTCATAGTTGTTGCATTTTGTGATGGTGTTGTTGTTGCTGTTGTCGATAATACATTGACCGGGTGTAAAGTATGTGGTGATAATGCTCTTGTACTACACTGACTATTAATATTACGCGTTGCTGCCGTATTAGAAATCTGTTGCAACAAACGACAATCAGCTGCTGTATAAACAGACGATGAAGAGCTGGTATCATGTTGGGCATAGGAACAAAGTCCACTATCATTGGACGATACCGATCCTATACGTATACATTTGGGGAAAAATTCGAAAATTTTTAAAGTTGTACAATCATATTGCATGAATTGATATTCTTCATCTAATTTGTTTTTAGTTTATGTCAAAACAAAATACGTTTTAGTGTTTTAGTTAATTGTTGTCAATCAGTTGTTATTTTTTTTTTTTTAGAGAAAGTGAAGTACAAATTACATACATACGTTGCAGTAAGAGAATTTGCATTGTGCAGTTTATTTGTAATTGTGTAGAAAGCAGGTGTTTTCAGAGTAAAAGTGTAAAGAAATAATAGAAGAAAGTGTTGTAAATTATTTAGTTGTGAAGATAAAAATAAGCCACACCACACCATTACAGTAATCTAAAGCAAATAGTTTTGATAGCAATACATCATAGCAGTTTTTATTTATTTATTTTTTTTGTAAGGCAGTAAAATTTAATTTTGTTTTTGCTTCTACCAACCAAAGCCATTCCAATATGCATATTTTTGTAAGTTTGAGTTTCGATTTTTTTTCAATTTTAATAAAGACCATTTATTATTTTTGTTATAAGCAAATTATTATAGTTGTTATTATAGCCGGAGGCAAAGCAACTGGATTTAAATTTTAACTGTACTAAATTTTGAATTGAATTTTTAAATTTTTTAATACAAAGAATTTTTACAAATTTACTTTCTTATTAAAGGCAGTATTACAAAATGACAGCAAGTATTCTAAAATGCGTTTTTTATTCATAAATAAATAAATTATTTTATTATTTGTTTAATTCTATTTACGATACAATTTAATGAAATTTGAATCAGGGAAGCATATCATTCTATGCTAGTAGTTAAAAAATCACATTTTAGTATACTGATAGAGTGCTGATGATGGAATCATTCTACTCGGCTAATATCGGAAGTTTTTTTTTAAATGAATGATTCTTGAATGATTGCAATTTAGTTTAACAAATGTTTTAGAGAGCTTAATATTAGAAAAATAAAAATTATTTGTAATAAATTAACTAAAAAAATAATATTTTTATTTAAATTTCTTGATTTTTATTTTTTTTTTTTAAATAAAAATTATTTGTAATAAATTAACTAAAACAAGTAAGAGTGCTATATTCGGCCATGCCGAATCTTATATACCCTTCACAACGTGTAGTCATGCAATAACAGTTGCTTGTATCACCATTCATCCCATATGAAATACGTACACGTATGTATGTTAAAAAAACGAAAAAAAAAAATTTAAAAAAAATTTAAAAAAAATATATATATATAATATACATATATAAAACAAAAAAAAAAAAAAAAAAAAAAAAATTAAAAAAAAAAATAAAAAAAATTAAAAAAAAAATAATAAAAATATAAATAATATATTAAATAAAAAATAAAAAAAAAATTTAAAAAAAAATTTTATAAAATTAAAAAAAAAAATTTTTTTGGCTCAGTTGGGATTCGATGCCACGTTTTCTCTAACCAGTATACACGTTTGTATGTATGTATGTTGTTGTTGTAATGTTTTTGTGGAAAAAAAATCGAGGTGGTCGTGGGTTTTTGCTCATATCTCAGTTGTTTATGTACCGATGTTTCTGATTTTCAATACCGATCTACTCCCGAATATTTCTGATATTTTAATACCTCACCCGGGTCCAACCTATGTCGGGGGGCTTCAAAAAGTTGATTTCAACATACACACGGACAGACGGACAGACTGACAGGGCTTAATCGACTCCCCTATTCATAAGCTTTCAGAAAATATATACTTTATGGGGTCGGAAATGAAAATTGTAGAAATTTCACACGGAATGACAAACCTATATATACCCTTTTTCACTGTGTGAAGGGTATAAAAATAATATTTTTATTTAAATTTCTTGATTTTTATTTTTTTTTTTTGCAAAAAAGTTATATATGTATGTATATAGTAAACGAAAAAATAAAAAAATGTAAGTCTTTTTTCTCGAAAAAAAAAAATGAAAAAAAGTAAGTAAGTAAGCTATATTCGGCCGTGCCGAATCTGATAATACCCTTCACCGTTTATATAATGACCACATCACAGCTTAACCTAGATTTTAGATTTCATATAATACGCTATTTTTTTATTATTTCCGACGCCATCTATGATTTTGAATTTTTACATTGTTAATTGTGTTCTTCTAGTCAAGCCCTTTCATTTGATAACCATATTGTTGGGTAAAAAAAAATCACTTCGCCATTTTGTTTCAGACGCCATCTTGGATTTTACACTTTTTCAATAGTTTACTGCATTGTACTGGTCGAGCGCTTTTTCTTGATATTTATATTGTGGTGGTTAAAGGTGACAAAGTCGTAACTACTATATTTGACTCATATATTCGCCATTTAATCTAGGACGCCGTCTTGAATTTTTTTCTTTTTATATCTATGTAAATATATTATAATACTCAAGCCCATTAATTTGATACCCGTATTATATTGGCTCTATTGGTTGTATAGAAACTAAAAAATATCTATTTTCGTTTGTAAATTTTAGAAAAAACACCGAAGCAGTTGTACTTTAGTGCTTATATCTCAGTTGGTTTTAAACCGATTTGTTAGTTTTTCTTAGAAATAATATCTGAGATTGGTATCTTAAATTAATATTTAAAAATAATATATTTTTTCAAATAACTTTGGCCTATAGCCGATTAGTGACCAATTTTTCCAAAAATTTATAAATATGTAGTAACAACCGTGTCTATAAATTATCCTAGGTCCGGAACATTTTTATTTTTGTAATAAAAAACAGAGGCAGTCGTGTGCATTTGCTCATTTCTCAGATATTTATGGGGCGATTATGCTAATTTTTAATACCAATCTGCTCCCCAATACATCTGATATTTTGATACCTTACACGGGTCTTGGCGATGTCGGGGTGCTTCAAAAAGTTGATTTCAACCTACACGCGGACAAACGAATTATGCTTAATCCACTTCCCTATTCACAAGCTTTTAGAAAATATATGTATACTTTATGGGGTTGGATATCAATATTGTAGAAATATCACACGGAATGACAAACCTCTTTTACACTGTCGTGTAAAGGGTATAAAAAGAATTACAAAAAATAAACAATTATTTCTGTGAAAAAATAAATAACATTAAAAAAATAACAACTTTTTCCGTATAATACGCCTTTCTGGATTTGATATCGACTTATATAAAAACTTCGGGGTACAAATTCTTAACGTTTTTATTTATAATTAAAAACCCCTTAAAACTACAGTAGTTTTAATAACTGAAAAACTTATTTTATTAAAATTGCAATTTGCTATTTTATTACTTAAAATTTAAAAAATATAAATTTGTATACATAAATAAAAAATATTATCAAATATAAAGAATTATTGAAAACTGTTTGCAATATAAAGAATTTATAAAAGGTATAGATTTCAAAAAACATTTCTTTAGCAAAATTCAAAATTGTGCCCATTTGGTACCTAAGTCTTGCATTGTAAAGTTCTTACTTACTACTTCAACACAACAAAGTTTAAAACTATTCAAACGTAGTTGTGTTAATTGCTAATGACTTTTGAATTTTAACAAATTACAGCACTTTTGACTTTAGACTTTTCAATTACAGTGTCTTGGAGTAATAAAACAATATATAATTAATAAAATAAATAAAAGCTCATGAACCGTCCCCTTAGCATATGAGTACAAGTGAAACTAGACTACTTACTAGATGATATTTAGCTTAATAAGAATTAAATAAATTAAAAATGTAATTAAAACAAGTTAGTAAGTTAAGCCTAAGAAATGAAACTAAACTACATTCAAATAAAATTAATTAAACAAACAAAAAACTTAGAATAAATAAAATTAAAATAAAAAATTTAATAAAATAAAACTTACCAGAGGTAACAGATTTCCTTAAAGGCAAATCACGAAACGTGGTAACACTACTACTTTCTAAGTTTAAATCCACCGATGGCAAAGGGGGAGGTGGTGCCGGAGTATCAGAATGTGAACGTTCATGTATGGAGCGCGGTGGGGGAATTATGGTGGCTGTTAACAAACAAAATCATTACCATTATTTTTTTAAGAATTTCATTTAAATGAAAAATACTTACCGGGCATAGAATTACTACCGGAAGCTAAACGTCTATGAGAACAAGGACTTGGTGTGGGTGTAGCAACGGCTGCCAAAGCTACCGAAGCTGCTGGGTTATAGGCATGACCATGCAAATGATGAGGCTGCGCCAATAGTGGTATATTACCGGGCAAAGTAGCTGCGGGCCTTGGAAAAGGTTGATGTGGTCGTATCTTTGTAGATTCCGATAGTGATAAAATCTTACGCACTGCTTGCGGTGAGGCTGTACCAAATTTCGGGCAATTTGGATTCAAGTTATTTCGCCTATTGTCACTAGTTGACGAGGTAGAGGAGGTGGTTGAAAGGGTAGGTGAAGAGGGATGTCTTCTTCTGAGCGACAACGAAGAATTCGGTGCCGATGAGGAGTTGGAAGTATGTGAATAAATGCTTAATTGGTCTCCTCCAGTGCGCGAAGAATTGCCACCATGTTGTGAGGATGTTGAGTTACTGGAAGTATGAGCGGGCTCACATTCCAAAGAGAATTTATGCAATATATCTTCATCGTTTATAATTTTCAAATTATTAAGATACGCTTTTACCCGTCTAACCATTTGAGCCTCTTCAAACATTTTTTTTGGATTAGGTGCTGCTGTCGACTTTTTTCGTCTTTTTATCGTGGCATTACCCGCATTAGCCGCTATTATAGTAGGTCCTTGACTGGAACCACCTTGTGAGGTGGACATTTGATTAAGGGAAAACATAGCATTGGATGGTGATTGACCCTTTAATTCCAATATGGCTAATAAATCGTATGGCGAGGAACACATGTGCGACAGTAACCTCACCTCTTTGGCTATCATACGTAATTTTTCAAAGTTTATTAATTCTTCTACCATGGTGTCATTTCCCAAGTGTATAAAGGTTAAATCTTTGCGCACTATGGGATAAAATGGTAATATGGGATGTTGATTGAGTAATTCCGATGAGACCAGTTGTCTGTACTTGGACATATTGCGTGAGGGATCCATGAGATCTTGTAGATCGGAGAATAATCTTTGATATTTAGAGGGTAATTTCTCCCAAGTCTGCCGTAGACGGGAAACAGCAGCGTGACCGAGACCAGATATAATGGCAAACATTGAATTGAAGTTACGACATTCTTTACAATGGCGGGCGATTTTGATAAATTGTTTGACAATTTTCATGCGTCGCACAATATTGTGTTCGCCACAAATTTCGGTGACCACCCAGAACATTTCACGATTAACTAATTCGGAAAATTTGCTTAACATGGGCACGCCATATTTGGTTTTAAGATTAAAAAGATCATCAACATATTCGGTAGATTCGATTTGACGAAATATGCTAAAGTCTTGTAGCGTAAGTTGTATGGCTAGCTCATAGGCATTAAGTTGTAGGAAGTGGACATTCGATTCTCTAACCAATTCCAAAGCCAGTTCATCGGGTACCAGGGTCTCGGAAATGCCATTAGTTTTTAAATAATATCTCGAAGCAAAACCTATGCGTTCTGCCAAATTCTGCAGCTGATCGGGTAATCTACGTTGCTTCACCATGCCACCTTCGCCTACGCTTACCTCGCACAAAGAAAAATTTGAACTGGGATCATGAATGCCGAATTCCTGTAAAGCCAGCATAACCACTTCATGGGCAGTAGTTTCTTTATTAATGAGTAAATATTTACAGGTTTGATCAGCTTTAAAGACCTTTAAAACATGTTCAGGATAGTCAGGTACCAAACTGCCTGTTGTCGAAACAGCTGAAGGTCTGTGCACTGAAGCTGATAGATAATTGCTGGGATTGCAGATATTTAAAGCATTATTATTTGGGGCCGTTGAGTCCTCATATTGTAGTGACGTCAAATCTGGGTTGGATTGTGATTGATAAAGTCTTCCGGTGCCATGAGACGAAGAACCACCACCAATGCTTAGAGAGCCAGATTTTTGTTTTTCACCACAACCCACATTAAGTAATGCATCGCTGGAGTCATTGAGATTGGAAGCTTGTAGACCGGTAACATTTTTATGCAACAAATTCATTTTAGCCAATGCAATCTTCAGCCGTCTCTTAGGCGCCAAAGTCATAAAGCCACCACCTTTGGAGTCACCCTGCATACCATTGGAATCTTTTCTCCCTGAAGCATTAACACTTTGTAGTAGATTATTCATGAAATTTGAAGCCAAACTACCGGAAGACGGTGTTTGTACGGGAGTTCCTGGGCTTTGTACACATCTATCGGTTTGGTCTTCGCCCGGCGAAGAGTGTAACAACATGTCTACCGAACTTAATCTAACAATGTGAGCACGATTAGCCACTGCTGCCGATATTTCATCATTAGTGGAATCTGCTCTTCCGTGCAGCTTAGCTACATCATTAGCACAAATTCTACGCGGACTTCTTAAAGATTTAGTACCTAAGCCCGTCACATTTCCATTAGCTGAATTTAGGCCACCATTTGCTGTTATTTCTACGGCCTGCATCATTTCTTTGAAACCTAAAAGATTGCTTTTTACAGTTATACTTAAATGAGTGCTACTCATCAGAATTTCTAAAGCACGTTTGCTAGTAACGTGCTCAAAACTTTGGCCATTAACTTCGTGTATTTGGTCTCCTCTTTTCAAGCCAGCTTCTTGAGCCTTTGAGGCAGGTTCTACATGTGAAATGTAAATTCCACAACCGCCTGTTGCCACACAGGCACCTCTCATTTCATAGCCTCCTATTATATTGAAATTTAGTGACTCATCCCTTGAGCTACGTGCCAAAATACATGATCTCATGCGTGCTTTTGCGGCACAAGCAATATGCAGCAGTCGTAGTTGACTAAGCAATTTTTTTTGTTCTAGACCAGCCTCGAAGGTTTCCAAAAATTCCATCATATCATGATCAGCCTCAAAATCGGTAAAATGATTGTTAACCCACAATAATACTACACGCGTAACACGATCCCGTATTTCCTGAGCCGTAGAATGACTGGCAAATTTGGGCACCGTTTCAACTCCATTTGTATCAGCCTCAAACCAGGACAACAGCTTAGCTGTAACTTCTTGTGAATTTTTAATGAATATTCGATGAGTAAGAAGAAAATCTTCGACATAAAAGGGATCTGTCATGGAATTCTCCTCTACCAGTTGTTGCAGCAGCCGATCTGGAGTTCCCCGTATAACAACATGACCCCGTTTTGTGTTAGCTCCAGCTGTAGCCGAACTATTTCCAGCGGAACCGGTAGCATCATTTGTACCAATTTGCCGTAGCTCTGTTACCATAACCACCCGACCACCTTCGTCTTCGTGTCGCCGTATATTTTCCTCTCCCTGATGCTGTATACGATAGTAGTCGGTCTGTGTTATACAAACAAACTGACAGTCATCACACTTGGTGCGCATAACACCTTTATGATAAAGTTTATCCATTGTGGGTAGAATACCAAACGAATCGCCCACTTGTAATTCTTCACGCTCGCCATTGGCATGTTCGATTTCAACAACACCGTTGATTAAAACAGACCAAGAATCTAATTCCTCACCGTCAGACATCACGACAGTGCCTGCTTTATCGACCACGGCAAATACCATAACGGAGCAAAGAGCTCGTCGTACGGCCAGTGTGATATTTGTAAAGGCCTTAAGACCTTGTGTAAATTCCAATAGAATTTCAACATCTTCTTCGGTACGTTCCGAGGGATCTTTCTCCAAACAATCACGTACTGCATCTCGAACATTAAGACTCTACAAGTAAAAAGGTGAAAAGAATAAAGAGAATTTGAGTTTTGAAAATGTTCGAACAGCGAACTTTGGGTTTTTACAAAAAAAAAATTGAGATCGAAATGATAGATCAAAGCTGTTGGTTCCAATGCAAGAAAGAAAACCATTATTCAGTGGATTTTATCATTTAGTAATGGAGTTAAGTCTTATTAGTTTTATTTGACATTCCTATTACACATACATCTGCTGACTTATAAGATTCAGTTTTTATCAAGTTTCCAATTAGACAAATTTATAGGAAATACCATACGAAAAATTTTGTGAAAGAATTTCTATGGATATTTAATTTCAAACCATTCAGCAAATATTTTCAAACATAACATTTTTGCATTTACTTTCGCATAGAGAAACAATAATAGCAAAAGTTTATTGCCTTTGAAATTACTGGTGTCACCAACTAACATTTGTGTAACTTTCTTTTCATTTAAATGCATTTAATTTAATTTCGAAACGAAGTAGTCATTGTAGTTGGCAAATTGTTGTCGCAAATAATAATAATTTTTACAAAATACATCTTTTACTTATTTTACTTTACTTTTTTGTTAACTAATTTAACTGAATTAACAAAACATTTCTTTATTTTCTCGTACATACTTACTATTTTTTTCTTCTTTATAACATAAATCTATCTTAAGGTCTATAACATAATAAAACATGGATTTCTTTGCATGATGTGTTTGTATGTGTGTGAAATTGTTTTTTGATCGGTTTGTTTAATACCTACATTTAATACTGTTACTATTTTTTATGATCTTCTTTTTGTTGTATTATTGCTGTATAATATTTATTGTTGTTTTTATACAATTCGTTCATTGTCCCACTTTAGGTTAATCTTGTACTAGTGTTTGTGTTTTTTTTTTATAAAAAAATTTACACCATTTATTATTATGTTTTATTATTGCTATTTTTTGTCATTGGTCGTCATAGCTGTTGCTGTTTTTGTCTTTTTTCATATTATTCGTATATTTTGTTTTTTATGCTTCTGTAGCGGTTACTTAAATTGTATGAGAAAACTGTAAATCTAGTCGTCTGATGTTTGTTAAACAATAGCAACTATGAACTAAAAAATACATACATAGATATGTAAATATGTATTTTAGCAAAAATAATAGGCAACATAAGTATGTAGTTGAAATCATATCAACAGCAACATTTATTATAATTTACGTATTGTTATCATTTATAGGTACTAGGTGCAATTTAAACAATTTTCTACTTAATTTAGGGTTTAGCTAAATTAATATGCATTGGAAGTTGAAATGATTATGTGTTTGATTATATAAAATTGCGGCAAAAAACCACAAAAAGCATTCAGTTGTAAATAAACAAAAAGTTTTTTTTCGACAATATATGAAGGTAAATAATATCATCTAATTTTAAAAAGAGCTCACGTGATTATTTAAACAAATTTGTTTACAAAATGTTAAAAATTCATTTTTTTATTTTTATTATGCGGGAGAGCTAGCGCTAAAAATATATAAATAATACTCGGATTACTATATAATGGGCATTATTTACTTATTTATACAAAGAAATTCATTATAGCAGATTGCAAGATTTGCTTAAAAGATTTTAACAGTAGTTAAAAACCGCACTTAACTTAAATATATGTGTTGTATGCCAGCTAAAAATTTTGTCTACTAGTTGTTAAATAATAAAATATATGTATATAAATGCCAAAAACCGGTTATAAAAAATTTAGTATAACCATTTTTAGATATTGTGCGAAAGCTGTCAAACGCTATATACATATATATAATAGTTTTATTACAATGATTGCGCAAGAAATTGCCACCTTTAGCAATTTGCGGTTTACAAGTCGCAATCTCTAGGGACACAATCAAATTTGACAATTGCGGTAATAAATATTGCTACGTGGAGACCGCGGGTTAGAGCCAAGGCATATCCAGAAGATATATGCATCGTAGCAACAAACACAACAATTAAAAAAACACATGCATATTGTTTTTGTATACATATGTATATGCCGGCATATTTCACAAATTTTTTTTATTTTCTACTTTAGTTTTAAAAATTTTTAAAAAACTTTTTTTTTCACGGTTTTGTAGTTTTTAAAAACGTTTCAAATTTCAAAATGATTTGGTATTGTAAAATTTTTAAACCACTTTTAAAATTTTACATTTAAGACAATATGACATGATAGCACATCCTGCGGATTGTCCAAACAGATTTAAAATATGTCATGTATAACAATTTAAAAAACATAATAACCGGTAAAAATTTCTATTTTTTTTTTAAATTTCCTATTACTGTTTGTAAATGACGTATTTCAAAGCATTTATAATGGTTTTTATAATTTGTGTATGTTGTAGTGTTGAACTGTTGCAAAAATCGTTTAGTGAAAATAAAATTATGTATGTATAATAATTTTTTAATATTGTATATTTTTTTTTAAATTAAAAACAATTTTAAGTATTGCATTGCAGTTATTTAATACTTTATAAATGCTATTGTATAACAGATATTTAAGTGTTATAATACTCTAATATCATTTATAAAATTTTATAACTGTTGCTATGTATGTATTTGTTTGTTCTTTAAAAAATTCAGTTTTAAAATTCTTAAAAAATTAGTTAGCAATTTATTTTTATTGGAAAAAAACAATTTAAATTTAAACTTACGTCCATAGACTCTGCCAAATCTTCCTCATCTGAATCGACTGTCGATTCGACTAAACCAGAGAAATCAATTTCTTCACCATCCAGTGATGAACCGTAAACGGAAGCCATTGTATCACTACCACTGTATGCTGAACTTGTATCACTCGAATGAGAGCCACGATTGCATTTTTGATGCAGTTCTGGTCTAGAGGGCGGTTGATACTACAGACAAATTAAAAAAAGGAAATAAGAGTAAAAGTTTCAATTATTAATTTTATTTAATATTTTTTTCATATTTGTCTATTGTCATACAAAATACAATACAGTCTGCTCTCTTGCACATTTGACTTTTGTTGTGTGTAAATGACAATTATTATACTTGTTATTACTACTTACATGTTGTCGTATATGATGATATGGATCCATTAGTTGTATAGATGCCACAACTTTTCGTTTATGTTTTTGGTTTGATTTCTTTTAGAGTTTGTCTTATTTGTATATATTCTTCTTAATATTTATATATTGTGATATGTGAAATTAGATTTGATAAAATATGTATTAAGATTTATATGTATTTGATTTGTACGTTCATCAAGTCCTTTAGATAAAAATTAGAAACGACTTTTTTGGAGAATTTAATTTTTTTGGTTGGAAGATGTATGCATTATTGAAATCATTTATCTGAAAATCAAACAATTGAATCTATTATTAGAAGTCGGATTTTTTATTAAGAAAAATAATGTATTACTGAGGAGATTTTATAGATTTTTTAAAAATTAATTATAAATTAAA
This sequence comes from Phyto melanocephala, assembly GCA_941918925.1. Classification (NCBI taxonomy): domain Eukaryota; kingdom Metazoa; phylum Arthropoda; class Insecta; order Diptera; family Rhinophoridae; genus Phyto; species Phyto melanocephala. The sequence continues at coordinate 10,035,920 of OW799236.1, read as the reverse complement.
CTGATAAACAAGATTGCAGTTTTTTTGCTGGTGTAAGTTTTTTTTTAATCTTACATTGACATTGACCATTGAATCTACGCTCACTTCTTTTTTAATAGCTCGAGTTTTTAAGAAATAATAATCCTCTAAAATTTTACTTCTTAGTTGACAATTTGTTTCTAATGGAAATTTTATTTATCAAGTTAGGCAATTTTAATGACTAAACTCTAGAAGAATTTTTATAACCAATTCAAAGAATTATTGTGATTTTTGCCAAAACATGTTTAAGAAATTCACCTTAATATCTTCGGCTTTGTTAAACAAGCATACAGGGAACTCTTTGGAAAATAATTAAAAAAAACATAGGCAAACCTCAACGGTTTCCAATTTTGGGAGTAAAAGCTGCATTCATACCACAACTTTCCAGTGGTATAAAAACGTAACAAATGTAATTTATTTTTAATAGTTTTCAGTACGAAAACAAAAAGAAAAAAATATTAAATGTGTTAAAAAAAATATTCAACCCAAATTTTTTTAAGTTTTTTGAATTTATTGTTACTAATGAAACGTTTTAAAAACAAAGTTAGCTAAAAATTAAAAAAAAGCTTACAGCATTTTTAGTTCCTGTTTATGATGCCATATCATTGATTTCTAATTCAAAAATTCTTTCAAATATTTGTGATAAGTTTATGGTAAATACGTGTTACTGATACATCCAATGTCTAAAAAAAAGTCCACTTCTCTATATGTAGGTATATACATATATAAGGGAGGCAATTGAATATTATAGGAAATATACACCTACAAATACCCATGATGCACATGGTAAAGGGCACAATAGTATATACAAATATCTACTAATGTTTAAATGTATGTTTGTTTGTATTCTCCACCATGTCATATTTTTTTTTGCAAAATATCAAAATTAGTTTGAATAAATTGTGCAAAAATTGCACATTTTGTCTAAATAATAACACAAGAGTAATTTTTAAAAGTAAAACTACATTGAATACTAAAACACTAATGACACTCAAATTACCAAGAAAAAACTATACACCGATTTTTAAATATAAATTTAAATAAACACAAAAACTGACATTGACCACACGTTACAATCAAAAAGTATATATTATCTCTTAGGGTAAATACAAATATCTACTACCACATACTTAAAAATTAAAAACAAGTTACACAACTCCAGTTCTTACAAACAGACTGTAGTAGTAAAATGAATGTCATTCATACAAAAGAAAAAATTAACCCTACCTGCGGAAAATACTTAAAATACATGCAGTCATTCACTCATACATGAAAATTAAGCAGACACAAAGAAAAAAAGATATCCAAACAATGATCCCTTGTTAATAGTTGGTCATAAATATTAACACTTATCAGTAGACTAAACAATGTGCTTAAAAGGTTCTTGAATGGAAAAACTAATCACAAAATCTTAACAAGTATCACATAATAGAGTATAGAATTGTTATATGGGCAACATGTGTGTTGTATTGAGGTACTTATAGAAAATATGATTAATATAAATTTACTTGAAATGATAATTTAACGCTAAGAGATGTTTTTTTTTTAAGTAAATGCAACAGAGAGTAATTATATGTATATAACAGATGTTAGGGATAAACTAAATTTTTTAAGTAAATTAATTTTTTTATATTATTTGTATTATGATTTAATTAAATAACAACTTTTTGTTAAAAAAAACATTTTTTTATTCAAACTGTTAAATAAAACTGGTTGAAAAATTAAATTAAGTATGTTCAAGCAGTAAAAATAATTTTTTTTGTACCTAGTAAGCTAAATAATAGAACTTGTTTAGATGAAATTGCAAGAAAAAACGTATTTGTATTATACAAGTAGGTATATATGTTTTTGTTTAATATACTATACCTACTTGTTTTTAATTGCTTACTAAAGTTTAAAAACACTATTGTAGAAATTTAATCACTTCGTTACCAGTTAAAACCCTGGAAAATTATTTTTTAACAGTTTTTTCTTAAAATCTATATATATAAAAATCAATGTGTGTTTGTATGTTTGTATGTTTATATGTTTGTATGTTTGTATGTTTGTTTGTGCTTTATAGACGGTTAAACGGCTGGACCGATTTCCTTGAAATTTTCACAGAATCTTTCTGTATGTCTGGAAGGAACTATAGCCTATAATTTGGTTTGAAATTGTAAGTGGGCGGGGTGCCACGCCCTATTCAAGAATAAGTATTAAATATTATATATCACGAAAGTTAATGCAGCTTGAGTCTTCAAATTAAGTACGGTAAACTTTGACATCCACACGAACATTTGGGTCAAAAATGGGCGGACTTTCAATAGTAGGCGTGGCCACATGAGTTAAATACTAAATTTCGTATATTTGGAAAACGATATCGATTAGAGTACTAAAATTTTGCAAGAGCAACTTTGATACCCAAATGAACATTTAGAAAAGAAATGGTTGCATTATCAATAGTGGGCGTGGCACCTGCCATATGAATTAAATACTAAAATTCGTATATCTGGAAAACGATATCGATTAGAGTATTAAAATTTTGCAAAAGCAACTTTGATATTCTAATAAACATTTATGGAAAAAATGGGTGCATTAACAATAGTGGGCGTGGCACCTACCATATGAATTAAATACTGAAATTCGTATATCTGGAAAACGATATCGATTAGAGTACTAAAATTTTGCAACAGCAACTTTGATATTCAAATAAACGTTTCTGGAGAAAATGGGTGCATTAACAATAGTGAGCGTGGCACCTGCCATATAAATTAAATACTAAAATTTGGGGTGGCGAAGCACACCGGGTATTAGCTAGTAATCTATAAAGTTTATAAATGATTCTTACGGAATTTTTTCTTAAAACTTGAAATGGGCGTGGCACCTTATTAACAAAATCAACAGTTTATATCCCATATCGAGACTACGGTAATATCTAGTCTTCAAAATTCGTATAATAATTACTTGCATATTTGAGAAAAAAATTAGATGAAAAAAGCAGTTGGCGTGGCACATTCAAAATAAATAAAATACATATTATATATTTGAAAACTAATAGATTTTCTATATCTGTGTAGTTTACTTTTATATCAATTGACTTATTCCAGCAAAAAATCAATACGATTGGAGCAGGGAACTGATACCTCTACATTAAAAAAACCTATTATACCTATTATATATTAATGGAATTACCTATAAATGTTGAAAATTTTAATCCTGTAATTAGATGTTTTAAAAATTTACAATTTATTAAAATAATTGAATAGGATAATTTCCAAATAGTGTAATCTCTATTTGTTTTTTAGGATACCTTTTACGAATAAAATACTTTTTATGGAAATTAGGTGGCAGACAATATTGAAATCTATCTTATATGGGTTACTACATACATACATTTTAAAATTGTTTTAAAAAAGTATGTATCTTTAATTTTTTTAAATAGGTATACCTATAGGTATGTAAAAAAAACATGTTTTCTAATTAGCTTAAACTAATTGGTAAAAAACAAGTCCTCGGCTATTTTAACCATTTTTTTCTTTTCTTTTTTTTTTAATTTCTAAACTTTCACACACATACATACACATTTCAATTAGATTCCACTTATTCTTTTAAAAACATTGAAAATATATTTTTTAATTTATTGTAATTTATGTATTTTATCAGTAACAAAAAACTTGTTACAATAATAGTGATAGTTTTCAATGTTTTTTACCCTGTCCTTTATCTTATTCTTTGTATACATTACAAAAGAGAGTATACTGTAATGTCACTTTTTAGAGAAATGTACTGGGACAAAGCTGCTGTGAAAAAATAACACTTGTTTGATTATTCCTCGTACATTTGTAAAATAACAAAATAACCCGCAGTGACTAGTTATCGATAAAAGAAAAACAAAATATTACTGACAGGTAAAAAAGACAACACTAAGAAAAATTTATGTTTCTCTTTGATGTACATACTACTAAATGTTAATAAATCAATTCAAAAAATTATTCTACATTCGTAGACTTTTCTAATAACAATTGTGGGAATTTGTTTTTAAGACCTAACAAAAAAAAAAAAAAAAGTATATTAAACGGTTAAGCAAATTAAAGGTGGGCGTTTTTTGCTTAATGCTAGAGTTCAATAAAAAAATTGCAATAGAAAAACTAGGGCGTTATGCGGGGGTTTTCGTTATAATAAAAATATTTTTTTTTTGATACAAACAAAAAAACATTAACTTACTTTATTGTTTTTTAAGAATTTTTATTTTATTTACATTAAAAAGTTACAAAAAAAATTAATTTTGTATTGTTTAAAATTTTCTTTGATATTTCCATTTTTATTGTATTTAAAGGAATTTCTCTACATTTTTTTGTATTTTTGTTACATATTTTTTTATATATATTTAGGTGTATATGTGTATTTTTTTAATCTCAGCGTTCACTTTTTTTCCACTTTATTCATCCATTTGCACCACTAGAAACTCTTAGGAGTTTTTCAACAATAATAAACTACACACATTTATTATACACTCTGGTACACAATACGGGTTTATTAATTCATCTACACTAATACTATAATGAAAATAATTATGGAAACAGAACACAATCGCATTAAAACTCTATACTAAAGCACTCCAACCAAAAAAAAAATCATGCAACACAAAATATGCGTCTCGTTTTAATGTAGTGGCACTTGGATAAATTACTTTATTAAATTCATTAATTTTTGTTAGACTTTATATATTTCATTGAAATTCCACTTTACTGCATTAGTTTTTGTTAATTTTCATAAATAAAATGCACTTAAAAGCTTAAATTTGCAGAATACAAAGCAACACAAAATTTTTTCTTTATCGACGCGTCGACGTTTTCGTTTTCTTTTGTCAATATGTTCTTTAGTTTTCTCTTTTCAAGTTGGAAAAAGAGTTGTATTTTAGGAAAGATTAGAGCTGCCAGATTTAAATGGATAAATACAGGGTGTAATGTGTATATAGATTTAAAAATGATAAACACAATTAAATCTCGTGGAAATCCTTTTTATTTATTAGATATTTGTTTTTTTAATAATATATTCGATTAATCTTTTTTATTTAATCGTTCGTATAAAGAAATATATAAACATATTTTTATCTATATAAATAATTGATATACAAATTATTTGTTAATTTAAACTATTATTTTTATTGCAACATTAACAAAATAAATTAAAAAATAAATCAACGTTGATTTTAAAACCTGTCGGCATGCTTTACTGACACAAATTAGATAACAAGCCATGTTTATTCATTAGGTAATCACAGTTCGAAGAGAATTTTTTTGTTTATGTTTTTTGTATATGAAGTTTGACATTTGGAATAAATAAGAGAAGATAGAGAATTATTTTTTTTATCTATGGACTTAACCAGCTAAAGCTTAAGATTATTGAAGAAAAAAATAATCAGCTGACGAATCAAGACTAACTGATGAATGATTTGCTTTGGATTTTAATTTAAATTAGTTTAATGGTAGCATTAGTTCAACAGCTGGATTCGTTTATCTAACAAATTTTGGCTGTCAAACTTCATTCGTAAAGATAAAAACTTTTACTTAATTATTATTAAGACACAAACCATTACAGCCAGCAACTCAGGGCTTTCGCAATATCTGTTGAAAGATACCAACTTAGACGAGACAAACACGTGACAACTCAATGGGGTGTCGAAAAAAATAAGAGGAAATAATAAATGTTAATATGCTTACAACAAAATCCGAATTTTCCGCAGGGATTAAATAAACATAATAACAGCCAGCTTATAACAATACTGACACCAGCCTAAAAAACAGAAAAGGATATAAACATGTAAAATTGTTTACATTTGAAGTTGTTTGTTCAAATAGCTTTAAATACCTAAATATTTAAATAAATTTTCGCTAATATCATTTGGTTTTACGAAGAAACAAGACTAAAAGAATTTTTGATAAACTAATAAACAAACAAAATATTTTCATTCTTTTGAATTTTTGCTAATTTGGATAAAATTTGGCTGCCTTTGTATAACATCGGCGCCTTAAAGGAAAGTATTAATACATAAAAATTGTAAAATTTTTCCAGGACCAGCAAATTTCAAACGCACTGTTATGATATTCGACCAACACAAAAAACGAATCCGTGTTTGCATCGCATATTCATTCTCAAATGTAATACAAAGTTAAGTCAGTTGCAAAGAGTTCGAATGAGTAATTTCGAATAACAACATATTGTCAAAAATTAGGTATGAATCAAAAAAGGGTTATGTAGTATTCGGTACAAATGTTAACGAAAAAATGCAAGAATCAGTCAACCTAGAAGTAATCTAATGCTCGTAGCTTTTAAACAAATTAACACAAGTACAAATTTTTAACTAATTTCTACTTGTTAGTGATTCTTTTAATTCGTGTTGATATACAAACGAGACTAAACCTGTACGCATTTAAATATAAAGTATTTTTACAAGGTAATTAATTTTTTTTTACTGAAAATTATTATTATTTAGTAAAAAGAGGATTGCGATAATTATTTAAATGATGTTGTTGCTAAACGTGGTGGTGGTGGTTTTTTTTTATTAAATAATTAAACAGTTTGTGGTTTTTATAAAAAAATCAAATCTTGCTCAAACCACAAACGCTTAAAAATAAATTGATTTTCATTTTAAGTAGGCCTTTGACAATATAACATTATTAAAGAAAATAAAATTCATCTTCTTTTTGGATTGAAAAATAACCAAACATTTCCTTATCCATTTCTTAAAGTCAAAATCCATTAGGCTTATAAAATATATGTATGCTTTTTTTAATACTGCATCATACAGCCAAATCGTTAAGGGCAATCAAAATCAATGATATTAGTTTTTGATAAATACCCGTTTTCCTCAATAGCAACATCATCATCTTCCACCCCAATCAGTTAAATAGCTGCAGGCTTAAGGCAAACCAATGTTCCCTGTTGTTGTCTCTCTAATCTCTAAACAATCTTTGATTTGTTTTTCTTCAAAACAGCCGTAGAATAAAAAGTATAAAATATTTACGTATACATATGAACATACGTACATATATACTTATGTACATATGTATGTCTAAGAAAATTCTAAGAAAAAACAAAGTAAAAAGTATTCCTAATACCGGTATCACAAGGGTGATAAATGAAAATGTATATGAAAAATGTCCAAATATACATACTAGTTCTAATGTATAACTGGTCTAGTAATGTAATACCCCAGAGGAATGGCAATAAATAGAAACAAATAACTGGAATTGTTAAAAGAAAAAAAAAAAAGATAAATAAAAACATACTTTTAGAATTGGAATAAAACAATAACACATGAGTTAATTCTAGGATATGTGTTTTTCTTATTTTTTTTGGCGAAAAGTAAAAGAAAATATCCTAAAATTTTTGTTAAAAAAATATGTATATAAAGAGCAACAATAAACAAACAGAACTTAAAAATCTTCTTATAAGTTGCATTAACAAATTCCCTTAAGTGCAAAGAGTAATACAAAAATATAAATATTAAGACAAATGTTAAAGTCCCCAGCAAATGGCATTAAAAATTTGTCAAAATTAAGAATGACTTGATGATAAATTTTAATAAATACTTTTACTCTTTGCACGTTAAACTGTATAAATGTGTTTATCATTCTACAAAAATTAATTTAAACAAAATATTCATCTTAATTTATATTTTTTAATTAAATAAGTTAAAATCAGCATTAATGCATGCCATCAGGGTACACAGGTTAAGTATACTCCAGTTACGATCATGTATCATATAAATGTTTATGTTGGCAACTTTTAGACTGAATTAGGTTTGTGTCTTAAACTGTTCCTTTCCCATATGCAGCATTGCCATATCATTTTTATAAATAATAAGTGGTTTCAATAATGATTGTAGTACGTTGGTATAGTTCAAACCAAATGATAAATAATTTTTTATTAATTTTTGTTTGTTGCGCAAAAAGTAGTTGAATTAAAAATAAAATAAAGGATTTAAAACTAAAATTTTTAATAATTGATTAAATGCTATATATACGTATGTACATGCGCAAGTTTTATAGGAAAAAGTTCGAGATCAGTACCATTAACTGGCTGTACACGGCAAAAATAGTTCGACCAATTACTACCTAAGAATGTATGGTTTGGCAAAACGCCGCCAAAAATAGTTATTGTCTTAAGGCATTGAATAAGGTACAGAGAATTGCTTCGGTAGTACTCCACAAGTTTGCTTTAAAAACCGTACTTAGCCTTCAAGAGAATTTTACAATAATATAAACTGTTATATCAAAAAAGAACCTAGAATTATAATAGGTATTTCCAGTGAATCAGTAGGGATCGAAAAGTCGTATAAACAACCTTATTCACGAATGTAGAGTACCCTAAGTGGACAATTTTGCAACTAAGGAATCTGCTAACCTTGTTTACAAAATAAATCACACAGTGGAGCAAACTTGGCCCCGTGTTACTTTGCCACTCCTCAAAACTAAGCAGCAAACAAGTTGCCACGACGAGGCTTTGAGGTGAAAACTACTTCTGCTATCGCGTCAGTGTATTGTTTCTATGACAACTCTATGGCAAGATTAATTATTAATTTGTGCACTTTGTGCTATATCGGCATATCGCACAGTTTCTACATATCGACCCCTGTGCGCGAAATTATCGTATGTTACAAAAACAAAATTTTACAGGAGAGCGTTTTTATTACTTTTAAATAAATAAAAACGTAAAAGACATTGCTACATACGATAAAATGTACACAGCGTTATCTCTGTAACTAAAACAGTTATCGCTATAATATTTTATCAACAGATGGATTAATTGATGTAGAACCAATTTGCCTATAAAAGTCGATTTCTAAAAAAACGTAACATACGATAATTTCGCGCACAGGGTCGATATGCCGCCTTAGATCTATCTAGAATTACACTTTGAGACCTCATGGTAAACGAACGGAATAATATCATTAGCATGTCATGGATTGAGAGCATTGGACCTTTGGAAAGCAATACCATTGAAAATAGCCGATATGCCTAACTATATGCTTGGCAAGATTGGTGAGAAAACAGAGAGTCATCAATCTGACTTATACAAAATATTCGTCTATATACTTAAATAAAACATGGCAATATGAATTACTTTATGATATTAATAATGACTGGCCACGGAAACTTTAATAGTTACATATATAGACTTTAATTAAATGCTGATATATTATGTGATGCAGAGGATGAAAATTCAGAACATAACTTTGCTGCATAAATTTGCTGGCTGCGAGAAGGCAATTGAATAACAAGCTTCAGGTATTTATCACTTTGGAAAACATGGTAATGCTTATGGTAAGTTTCATGGAATTGTAGAAACTGTGTGAGACTTATATAAGTTATTATGACTGAAGGGGGTCTGGATTACTAAGGAAGGTGGATGTAAGTTCTTGACAGCAAATTTTACAACACCACTCACCCAATTGATATGATGTGGCGGTACCGGGATGTATTGGGTTAGATATCGTAGAACTATTAGATAATAGTTCGTTAAGTTTTACTAAGTCTAAATCGATAGAATTCTGCTGTTTTTGTTAGGATAGAGAGGAGACGTCGGCTCTTTGGTGAATATGGAGTTGAATGTATCTCTATGCTCTCCATGTACGATTAAAGAGCAATATTGGCCTTGACTAGTTATTACAATTGGGATCTATCAACCTCCCATTTGTATTTATATCTCTAGCTTTCTCTGTAGATCTCTAACCCTTTCTAGGCACTCGTATAACAATTAATTTCTATCTGTCTTTCTTCGCTAGTTGTGGCTGAAGAAGTAAAAGAAAGTTTAATGTGACATTTAATAATATCATTCGATATGTTTATGGCTTGAAGCAATATTATCACATCTCAGTATTTTCGGATAAATTCAATGGGATTAGTTTTTTTTTTACTTTAAATTCGCATATTGATATTTTTCAATAAGATCTATACACGTCAAAGTAATCACCTATATGAGCGTTTACCTTTTGGAAGATCAAACAGGAGTAAAATATCATTATTATTATTTAAGCACTGTAGTCGTCTTTTTGAATGGCAATTTTATCTGCCTTCAAATTGTATGTAACTAATTTATAATGCTTTTATGTATGTACTTTTTTTAATAATTATTACTTTTTCTCTTTTTGTTTTTATTATATTTTATTCTCTCTCCTATAAGACAATCACAATGGACTTATTAGTTTCAGAGTGGAGCAGCCAATAACTTTTAATTGGCTACATGTCCTTAAACTTAACCTTACATAAAGGGTACCTAAAATATGATAACGACACTTATAATATGGCTGATTGTTTTAAGGATTCCATTTAATATACAAACGTACATATTTATACTAAAATAGAAAATATATTAAAAATTTGTCCATTAAATTCTTTTTCTCGTAAATTTTCTCATCTTCCTAAAAATACCTGTCAAGCATCATCATTCATTATTTTAAAAATTTAACACTAATCATAAAATTTTTCTAAACACGTCATCTATTTTTTTTACTAATAAAAAGGTATCAAATTTAAAAATAAAAATTTCAACACATTAATATGCTGGAGTTACCAAAACAACTATAAAATTTACATTATGTACTTGTATTTCATTTTTATTATTTATTTTTCTAATGTACTTCATATTTTTTTTCAATTATTTATAAACTGACAACATTAAAACAAGACAACACAATACAAAAAAAAAATATCCTTAAATTACCATCAACAAGAAGTAATGAGATTTAATTCAATTTTTGGTAATTTTTTCTTTGGCTGGATAAAATAAATTTGACTTTTACCACCCTCCCTTCAAGGAAAAGTGGAAGAAAACCCGAAAAAGACATCAGGTTATTTTTTCCATCTACTAGGATTTTGTTATCCATATGCTAGAATTTTTGTTCACACTTTTCGTTTAAGAGTACTAGTAGATGTTAAATAAACAGTCAAGATAATGAACAGAAGTCATAAAATAAGATAAAAAGATGTTTGGTGTTTAACATACATAAACAAATGGGCATACATAAACATGAAAATCACACTGCATACATATGTATGTAAGTATGTATGTATTCACTACCAAGGATATAAGTAAAGTGGGGAAAAATAATATAACAAGCCTAACCTAAGGCTACTAACCCCTGGAAAGTCTTAAGAAAAGGAAACAAAAAACAAACAACACATACAGAATTGTCTCAGCATTAACGAGTCAAATGCAACAGACATAAATCGCATAATTTTACACACCTTTGGGAATACACTCCCCCTTCCCCTGTTAACGATTTTTTTTCACGAATGCATAAAAAAAGCTGAAGCTTAAGTGACAAAAATAACTGTCATTTGATGTGTTTTCTGTTGTTTTTGCCATTCGCAACAGTAATTTGTGTTGTTTTTGAGGTTATGTTGTTTTTAACCACCCCTTGATAGAATTTATTTGCCAACGATGTTTTTTGTATTTTTGTTTATATTTTTTGTTGTTGCAGACTTAACCAACATCCTTCCGCTTTATGTCCCCCGTCCACTACTGTATATTTTAATGCATTAACAGTAAATGTTAAGGGCAGGTACGTACGAAGACGAAACGAAATGGGTGACAGCCGATTGTAAGGAAGAAAGTAGATGATATTGTTATATAATGTCTTAATCTAGGTGATCTTAGTAGACTGCAACAACAAAACAAATATGTGTCTTGTATTAAAGGGTAGGCAAATTTAAATTTATAAAGTAATTGGCTGGCTGTCTAATGTCAGGGGGCTCACGATACTGTAGCTGACTGCAGTGAAACAGAAAAAGAATTATATATAAATAATTTCTACATTGAAGCCAAAATGGACTAGTAATTGACTATATCACTTTCCAGCAAGAGTTTGTGGTTAAGCGGCAAGTGATCATTAACGATTAAAAGTGCTCCAAGCAGTAAAATAGAGTAGTTTTGAGGCTACTACGCTGTGAGTTATATGGTCTAATCTTAGGACATCGTAATGTTAAATCGACCATGCTTTCTTCATATAATTGGATTACCTTTGGACTCGTCTCTATCCTAAATTTGTTATCAGGTAAAATTATTTTAATTTTTCTTTGTTTCTGCAAAGCAAAACAAAAAATACAAAAAAGAATTAAACGTTTTTGACAGCTAATTGCGGCAATGATTGCAAAATAAATTGCTACATATGGCAATTTGCGGTCGCAATTTCTATGGACGTAATCAAATTTGACAATTGCGGCAATAAATATTGTTACGTGGTGATCCTTCAAGTTAAAAAAAGTTATCTTCAAGTTTAATATGTTAAAAGATTTAAATCAAAAACTTAAGGCTTATTTGAACAAAATCATCTTAAGAAATGAAGCCCATTTTTAAGGATCTGGTAATTTAACAATGTGAACTACCCGTCAGTCTTACAATTTAACGCCGCTCAACTATTTTCGATGTACCCATCTGAGAAACTAGTTGTACGCGGTAGTCACACTTGCACTGGACTGGTATCAACAAAAGAAAATTAAAAAAAAAAAAATGTTTTCAAGTTAAGTTTCTTCATATATAACCTTACATATGTCCACACTTTACATACAAAAAGTAAGTAAAGACTTTACAATTTATAATATCTTCGGTTTATATTATAAATTTTTTTCCATAATTTTTTAAATATGAAAGAAAATTTATTAAATCCCCAAATTATGCCCTCCTTTTCCCAAGGGTTCTTAATATATCTTTGACGTAAGTCAAAAAAGTCTTAAGTCAAAAAATATCAGTTTCAGTTTTTGCTAAGGTTTTACTTAACTTTTTCTCTCTTTCGTTTGGTATCAATAACTTAAGGCTAGCAAAACTTCTCTCAATTTTAATTATTTGTTATTTGGGCAATAATTCAGGAAAATGCATATTTTGTTTAGTACTAAACAAAAACTGCAGTTTCTGTCTTAAGACCTTTTTGCCTAACTTCAAAGATGTAACACGTACGCAACATACGCCTCTGTTTTAAGAACACATACAAACGATAATAAGGACATATGTACATATTTATGTTGATAGGTATTTGTTCATACCTATTTGGTAGTTAAAATGAAAGTAGTGGTGGTTATTCGTATGCAGAATATCTTCTTATACTTAAGCCTTATTTTGTCATTTTCGTTGTCACTACCAAAAACAAACAACCACATAAATGAATGTGGATTGAAAGAGAAAAGAGTTGGGGTAGGATTTTCTTTTAACATGTCATCAATAACACTAAAATTCATTCATTTAATCCCAAACTGCTTTCTTATTTCTACGTATTTTGTTTCGTAGATACTTTTCTTTCTTTTTTTTTCATCCATTTATCCTCTTGGTCACATTGGTTACAGTTTGTTTTTATTAAAATTAAAATACATTTCGTATTGAGTTCATTTTTCATGGGGTACTTTTCGTTTCGTTTTTTTTTTTGGTAAAACCTACAACTTTTTATAGATCTGTTAAATAAAATCTCCAGGGAGCTACTATTTTCAATAAATACAAATTTGTATACATTGAGGATGTTTTATTTGGAGTATTTTATTATTTATTGGTTACATTATTGGTTTTTGACATTACCTGGTAAATAATATTAAGTTTTCGGTGGATTTTAAATGTGGCACAAAGGGCAATGGTTGTGGTAAATGTGGTAGGTAGCATGGTGTAATTACATAAGGTGATAGCGTAAAGGAGAGCAAATTTTGTCTCTCATGAATGAGTTTGACAATTTCCGGAGTTGAAATCATTTTTTAAATATTTACTTTGACATACTCCAGAACACAAAAAAATAGTAAAATGGGCTGACACCACCAATTTGTATTAATGTACCCTGGCAGGTAGTGCTTGTAGCTTTAAATAGTGCAGTGTTGCCATGTTAAGTTAGATTATTTGCATGCAAAAACTTTAAAATTTCTTGGATCAAATTTAAAATTATGTATAATGATAAATTAAGGCTACATGTACATATATACAGAAATGATAGAAAATTCTTAATTATTAAATGTGTTAAAAAAAATCTTTTTAATTTTTTTAATAATTAAAATCAGAATAAAAATAATAAAAAAAATTTTTTTTCTTCTATATAGTTAATAGTTTTTATTAAAAAAATAATTATTTGTAAAATTTATATTAATGCAACTAGCACAAACTTAATTGAAAAGCCAATTATTTAAAGTAAGTAAAAATCGAAATAAGAAAGCAAAAATATTAAGACATTTTTTATTATTGTCATAAAGTTAGTTTGGATACCAGAAGCAGCTGTTGTACATGCAGCTGTGGTCCTTCTCATCAGTTCCCTTATGATTACCTGCAGATTAGAACAAAAACAAGTAAGAGTGCTATATTCGGCCATAGCGAATCTTATATACCCTTCACAACGTCTAGTCACGCAATAACAATAGTTTGTATCACCATTAATCTCATATGAAATACGCACATACATATAAAAAACATACATATATAAAAACATCCCATTGTAAAATTATAAATTTACGTATGTGTTAAAAAAAAATTAAAAAAAAAAATTAAAAAATAAATAAAAAAAAAAACAAATAAAAAACTAAAAAAAAAACAAAAAAAAAAAATAATAAAAGCATAAATAATAAATATAAAATAAAAATATTAAAAAAAAATATTAAAAAATAAAATTAAAAAAAAAATAAATTAAAAAAAAAAATTAAAAAAAAAATAAAAATAAAAAAAAATAAAATTTAAAAAAAACAAAAAAAAAACTAAAAAAATATAAAAAATATTAAAAAAAAAAAAAGAACTAAAAAAAAAAATAAAAAAATATTAAAAAAAAACAAAAAAAATAAAAAAAAAAATAAAATCATAAATAATAAAAATAAAATAAAAATATTAAAAAAAAATATTAAAAAATAAGATTAAAAAAAAAAATAAATAAAAATAATAAAAATATAAATAATATATAAAATAAAAAATATAAAAAAATTAAAAGATATTTTTTTGGCTCAGCTGCGATTCGATGCCACGTTTACTCTAACCAGTATACCACGTCTGTATATATGTATGTTGTTGTTGTATGTTGTTTTTGTGTTAAAAAAACGAGGTGGCCGTGTGTTTTGGCTCATATCTCAGTTGTTTATGTACCGATGTTTCTGATATTCAATACCGATCCACTCCCGGATATTTCTGATATTTTAATACCTCACCCAAAAGATGTCGGAGGGCCTCAAAAAATTTAATTCAACATACACACGGACAGACGCTCAGAAGGACAGATGGACATACTGACAGAGCTTAATCGACTCTCCTATTCATAAGCTTTCAGAAAATATACATATATATGGGGTCGGAAATCAAAATTGTGGAATTTCACTGTGTGAAGGGTATAAAAAAATTCAGGCAAGAACCAATTTCTTTTCAGCTACGTAAGGCTTGGCTTTTATTCCACATATAAGTACATATGCACTAAAGTATCTTAAAACAAGGGCTTTGCTACAAGTTCCACGAGGTGCTAGATTTAAGCTCAGATCTTCTATGATTAAATAATTTTTTGAGCACAAGGGGTTTTAGTGTTCATATTCCCCTTGTGCTCTAAAATAATAGGTATTTTACTGACAAGTGCTTAGATTGATAACCATATCTCGCTACCGGATGATAATGCCACATTCATCTCTTGTGTTCTATACTTCCCTGAACTTTATTTACTAATTTCATATATAAATACAATATTATAAAAAATGGCACTTGGACCTTTGTGCTTTAGTTTTTTAATTATTATAATTTTTTTACAATTTATAATTTTAAAACTTTGTTTTCTCTATTTTTTATATTTGTTTTTAATATAAAAATTAATATAAACACAACAAAAAACATTGTTTTTTGGAAAAATTTCAAACCAACAGCAACTGCGTCTTATAAACAATAAGAAATACACAGTTTAACAGCTGCAGGAAAAATAGGTATTTGACTGACAAGTGGTTATATTGATTGTCATATCTTGATACCGGATGAAACTGCCACATTCACCTCTCGTGCTCTACACTTGCCCGAACTTTACCTACTAATTCCATATACATATAAACTTAATTTTATAAAAAAAATAGCAATTGGACCTTTATCCTTTAAGCCACTTAAATATTTTTTTTAACTTTTTTAATTTAATTCTTTATTTTCTCTATTTTTTTCTGTTTGTTTTTATTATAAAAAATGTTCCAAAAATAATGTTTTTGGGAAAAAATTTAAACCAATAGCAACTGCGTCTTATATATGGTAGATAAACAATAAGAAAATAAACATTTTGACAGCTGCAGGCAATATGTTCAATAAAAGAACAATCCGATGGTTTAATATATCAACCTTTTAAATCTACCTTGAATGTGTTTTTTTCTTCGAATTAAAAAGAGACTTATATAAAGTTATCAAAAAACTTTATAAACAAAATTCGGAGGCTTTTAAATGAGGAAATAAACCACATTTGTTCTATTATTTCTTTTAAATTTTATAATTAAATTAATTTTCCACAATCTGTTGTACATTTTCCGGTAAACAAAACTTTAAATCTGCAATGACAAAAATTGTTTTCACTAAAAGTTTTTTTGAAAATGCCTTAAAAAAATTAAGCCGATCACCAGCTGAGTTCTATACAAAAAAAAAAAAACAATTTAAAATGTATAAATTACATGAAAACAAATGATTAGGATTTTCCGCAAACAGTCTCCACAAGCAGCATTTTTAAATGAGACCACAAAATTATATGCAAACTTACCAAAAATACTACACTTCCGCTAAAAAAAATAAAATAAAAAACGACAACCACAATCCTCTCTCAATTTATAATCAAAATCTTTTTATTTTTTTTTAAATAAATAAGACAACAACACAGCAGGTGCAAGTTAAAAATTTCAACCTCAAAAATTGAAGAAGTAAATTAAAATCCAACAAAATCCACAAACCAGCAACAACATTAATACAAATAAGCCTTACAAAAGTAACAAAGTTTTATAAACGACAAAGAAAAAAAAAAGAAAAATACATAAAGATATACTATGTATGTAAGTGTGGTATATTCAACAGTTTTTCCTAAAAAAAACTCTTAGCTGTTGCTCCCCACAAAGTCATTAAATAAACCCCAAATTTATCCATTCCAAGTCGCAAGTCGCTGCCCTTAAACATCCCAGTATTTAAAGAAACATCTATAAAAATAACAATAACACTAATAATGTAGAAACAAAAACAGGCACTCACTCATTCACACACATACAGTGAGAAAAATTTGGGGGGAGGAACTGTTACTGTAGGGATGTTTAATTGGGTACAATTTTTTGAGACAAGAATTAGAGAGGGAAAAGTACTGTGATATTTTAGAGACTAGAATATGATGTTGGGACAAAGACTGGACTACTGAATTCAAAATTTAATATAAATGCTATAGAATGGTCTTGTTTATAGACTAGACTAAATATACCTTGGTCTGCAGAATGGACCAGGACTTTTACCTAGACTAAAGGCTAAACTGTAGTATAGACTTAAACTTGAATTTAAATTGGATTACACTCTAGATTAGACTGTAGACTTAAATATAAATTACACTATAACCTGAATTGCATACTAGTTCATAGACTAGACTATAACCTAAGCTATGATTATAACATATAAAACTTTTAATTCTCTGTATTTGTAACATTTTTCATGTATTTTGTTTTACCCTCTTAATATTACACAATTTATTTCCTCCATTTCATTGGTACAATTTGTATTTTTCAATCTTCTAGTCCTAGTTAATATTTATACTAACGCGTAGTATTAGTTAGTTGCTCTGGTGCAGTAGTGGCGGTTGTATATGTTTTGGCATAAACAGCAAGAGCTTGTGTATTGTAATTTAACTTCCGCCGGAAATGCTATTTGGCTGTCTTGCTTTTTATACTCATTTGTTTATATAAAAACACAGTTATGACTGTGCGTGTATGTAAATGTGTGTGTTTGTGTATGCTTAAGAGACTTGGCTTAGCATCAAAATGACAAAACCATGTTGATGGCATTGTTGTTTGTGTTTTTTTTTAATGTATTTTTGTTTACTAAGCATACTGTGTGTTGCGCTGTTAGTGTAGTTGTTGTATTTGTAGGTGGTATACAGCCAAAATGAGTATTTGATCCTTTTTATATCCTCAATGTTTGACAAAACAGATGAGGTTCACCATATAGACAGGCAGAAAGTATACCTTCATAAATAAGTGTATTTGTGTGGGTAAACACATATTTACTAACACACACACACACACACATACATATTTCTATTTATATTTACAAATTTCTTTCTATGCATGTAATGGAAATAGAACTGTTGTATTTGAAGTCAAAAGTATACTGGTTAAGAAAACTTTATTTTAAATATTTAAAGGAAAAGTTTTTTAGCATAATTTGCTGTTGCATTGTAAAATATAAATTAAATGATTATTGAATAGAAAATTTATTAGAAAAAGCTAACTAACAAATAGCGAAGCAGTTTATAATTTTCTCATAATTTAATTGTGTTCTTTTTAATATTTTAGTCTATAGTCCAGTCCAATATAAAAATCAATTCACAATCCTAGCTGAGTTGTACTAGTGGTACTATTGGTACTATTTTTCTATTACTCTATTCACAAGATGTCCTTAATTCAAATGTTCTAAAATAATAACAGAAAAAAATTACTGTTGTTAACGACACTTCATTACTAAGTGTCTTTTAAACGGATACCAGAGGGACGGCCTACAAATATTATAGACGGCTCGGTTTAACAGATTTTTAGCCGATTGCTGCAGGTATCTGAATAGTTACGACAGCTCAATAAACATACCATACGCTGTGGTATAATTTTAGGAAAGTTTTACTTTTTTTTAACTATTGTGAACTCTTAAAACATTATGACCATATGACATGTTAGGACACCTTGTGAATACAGTATACATATGGACATTTCCATGAACATGTCAAACACGACTCTAAAAAGAAAAAGTCTTGAAAATTTTTCAATATAAGTTTATTGATAAAAAAACACTCAAATTTTACTATGCGCAGGTATTAACAGCTTAATAAATTATTTTAAGAGCAAATAACACTGTTCAGCAAAAAATCATTTTTTGTCATTTGCCACGCCCATAAAAAAAATCCCGATCTGATGGAAAAAGCCGACAACGGATTTGAGTTCAGAGCATTAAAATCCATATCGTCCACATAGTTTTATTTAATGGAGGATTTTGCTGCTGAGCAGTGTAATAAGGGTTTAATCTGATTATCTCTTTGACTTATTTTAAATTTTTATTTACTTTTACTTATTAATTGTAAAAATAAATTGTAATTGTAAATATGCTTTAAAATTAAGGTAACAACAATTAACAAGTTCCATAAAAAAGAAAATATAGAGTCCAATAAGCGGTATTTTTTTGATATCCCTTGAATGTAACTTTTATGTCACGTACGTAGTGCAAAAACATTATATGTCTCCGTCATTCGTATTTGAACAGTCGCAAGAGCACCTAATTTAGAATTTGACTTTTTTCTTAACATAATATAAATTTTATTACCTAAGAATAATATTAGAGAAAATCTGTCACGTACGATATGTCACGAACGATATTAAATTGAATTTATTATAAAATCATTTAAAGATTGTTTTCAATGAAGTATGATGGATTTTAAATGAAAAATATTTGGTTTAGTGTAAGAAATTAAAAAAAGAAAAAATACCTCTCAAGATTTCGCAGATTTTTTCATGTTTCCATATATACCTCAAAATCACTTCTGTTTTATGTCACGTACGATCTATTCTTATTTTTCTGGACATTTTAGGCAACAATGATGCGAATATAATAATTTTTTTTGTAAATAAAGTACCCTTTGAATGAAACATAAAGATCTAATTTTGTTTCAGTTACTCTTACTTTTGCAAAAATTACTCCACTTTATAGGAGTACAAATGTCACGTACGATGACATGGAAATGCCCATATGTGTTTACAGTATTGAATGCTTGTTGTTGAGTAATTCCTACTGAAACATGTTGTATAACAATACAACTTAATTTTATACGTTTTAAAAGTGTTATATTGACTTCTTACAGGGATGGGAAATTACATTTTTTCGCAAAATCAAAAAATAATTTTTGTGGTAAAGCCCATTTTATAGTCTACTTTGAAGTAAATCAAGGATCTGTTCTTCAGTTTGTCTAATATCTCACTTCTATTCTAGTCTACAGTCTGGTCTTAAAATACTTCAACATTTCTATTGTACTTTTAAACTTTCGTTTAAGGTTTTTCTTGAGCTTAGTTGTTTCTGTCCTTCTTGTCTACCATCAAAATAATAGCAACTCCCCATTAAAAGTACTAATTTACCTTTTACGTTTTTAAAGAGATTATATGGATCTATAATTGTTTTTTTGTTTGTTATTTTTACAATTGCGTGTCTTGTTGTTAAGAAACCTCAAATGTGTATGTTTACCGGTTTTTTTTCTTTCGATTTCATTATTTTTCGTTGCTTCATTTGTGACAGTGCCATTATGCGTACATCTATTTAAAAATTGTATTCGTGTCTGAGTCCTCTTTAGCTTCTATGTATGTAAGAGTGGCTATGTGTGCGTGCTTGTGTCTTTTCTATTAGTTGAGGTGTATTAAAAAGGTGTTTACCTTGTACTTTGCCGTGATAGCATTAGAAAAATTAATCAAGCACAGCTGTGACGTATCATTGTCTCTTAATTTAAAAAAAAAATTTATATTTTTTTTTTTGTTAAACATTTTGTGACTGCTACGTGTGGTAGTCTGTGTTTTATTCCAGCTTTTTTCCACCCAAACTAACTGGCTGCCTGCCTGTCTGTCTGATTGCTCACTGCCAGTCGTTGGGGATTTGCAAGACACAAGGAGACTGCGGTATCATTTATTTCAGTCTATTTTGTTAGACTAAATTTGTTTAACGATTTCGTGGTTTTATGGTACTGTTGCTCCACATATTTTAGTACCCAATTACTACTGTCTTTCTGCCACACAAAGAATTGAAATTATTTTTTGTGGTTGTTGTTGTTGTATTTTGCCCGCTTTTTTTTATTGAATTAAAGGATTTTTCTTTTTCTAATTTAAATGAAGTGGTTTTTATAATGAAGTTTTCCTTTTTAGAGTTTTTCTCGTTGTTATTATTATGTTGTCTTATATTAAATAGTAAATAATATTAAATAATAAGGGATTTAGGTGCTAGGGAATGTTAAAAAAAATATTTTGAAAGAATTATAAAATTTGTTTGTTTAACTTTGGGCTAAATCCCCAAAGTTATTGACTGTAACTGCTAGCTTTATAATTTATTTTTTACAAAGCACTTTTTATAAGCAAAGAATACCTGTCATTTCTTTAAATAAATACGTTTTCTAAGGATGAAACAGCTAATGTGAAATTTTAGAAATAATTTTTGTATAGTCTGAAGTTTTTATCAGTATTCTGGTATCACAACAACTTGCCGCATACAAACGATATTTTTAGTGATCTTTTAATCTTGGTAAAATTCTTATGGATGAATTTTGCTAAATAGGTCTTCCAATATGTTTTGCAGGCAAATACAGTGTCATACCTGCTAAAATGTCGTGTAACGTAGTAAACTGATATCTGTTTGCATTCTAATATAAATTCGAACCAGCCTTTCCAGTACTTTTAAATAGTATCCCTTTAGAAGCATTAAAAAAGAAACAATCAGTTGAATAAGACAGATAATGCAGTACAAAAAAATATAGGGTCAACGGCGAACGATATCGAGCCATAATACGAGAGTTTATTTTGTCCCAATTGGCTGAGTTGGACTTGGTTTCAACAAGACGGTGCCATATGCCACACAGCTCGTGAAACAATAGACATATTGTAGGATGAATTTGGTGAGCAGTTTATCTCTTGAAATGGCCCTGCGAGTTGGCCGCCTAGATCATGTGATTTGAAGCCTCTTGACTACTTATTTCTTGTGGGGTTATATGAAGTCGTTGGTCTATGTGGACAAGCCAAACACAATTGAAGCCTTAGATTATAACATAACACGTGTTATTCATGGAATACAAAATGCCAAATGCTCGAAAAGGTGCTGCGAAACTGGTCCTTACGAATAAAGCATTTGACCCGGAGCCGCGGGCAATATTTACATGAAGTTATTTTTAAAAAGGAAATGGCAAAGACAAATTTATCGATTCCAATGAACAATTTGAATATATGATGCACATTTGAGTGTTTCATTAGAATTAAAAAAAAACTATGCTTTACAATAAAATATAGAAAAAAGGGCGTAGGAAAAACTGACCAACAAAGAAAATATTTGGTTGTGGGAAGCATAATCTAAGAGCAATAAGCTACGTTTGAATTGTTTGTTTGTGATTAAACTACATCGTCGCTAATCTGATCCTTTAAGAATATCTTGATTGGTTAAAAAATCAACAAAAATAAAAAAAGTATCAAAATAAAATGCTTTGTTTGCTCTTCTTAAAACTTTGTAAAAAACACATAACTTAATTTATACGGCTTGCGGCCCTTTTCACAATCTGTGATTATATTTATTTAACAGGAACATTAACAAACCGCCGATATCGTTAACCGAAACTATTTAACATACGGTTAGTGTTTTGCGTTTCACTATCTTTCGGTTAGTTAACACTAACATTATAGAAAAAGTATGGTAATACTGGTTTTTATTATTTACGAAAAATAGTGTAATGAAAGAAAAGAATCAAAAAATATTATAAAAAAATTCTTAGTAATTTTTTGATGAAAGACAAATATATATTTAAAATAAATTTTTTACTTAAAATAGTTTAAATACAGTTCCTTGGTAAGTATAAATTGTTATATGTTATTTTATTATAATATTCTTATTATAACCGCCACCAAAAAAATGGTGGAGGTATATTCATTTTGTCATACCGTTTGTAACGTAAATTTTTATCTTTATCTCAACTTCATATAATTTCTCTATTAATAAAGATTTTGGAAGAATAAAGGACTATATAGAAATATCTAAGTTGTATTTATCAGCAGAAACTTTATTGACACGCCTACTTTAACGTCCACATTGAAAGACTAAATTTACGAAAACATTTTACTAGCATATCGAAGTTATAAAAAGAAAGTGATACATATTTTAGTATAAAGATATTATTGCATAGCGATTATTGTGAAAAACAAAATAATAAAAATTGGTGGTGGGTATAAAAGATTCGGCACAGCCGAATATAGTGCTCTTACTTGTTTATTTTTATTTAAATAAAAGCCTTTAACCGGAAGATTTTGTTCGGTTAAATTTAACAGAGACTTTTTGATTAATCTCTGCCGGTTATATGCTAACCGTACTTTGTGAAATTCAATTTTGCCTAACTTACGGTTAAAGTTAATGTTAAATTATAATCGCACTTTGTGAAAGGGGCCGTTAATATACAAACCTGATAAATCCACTTTTTAAGAAAATTAAGATTTTGATGCCGCATAAAAAAGCTTAAATTAAACCAAGACTAAATTAAAACTCAATTAAAAATAATTAAAAGATGACAAGAAAATAATTCTTTAAATTAAAAGATCAGTTAAAAGAAAATATAAACTGAAATTAAAATAATAAAGATTAACTTAACTAGAACTAACCCTTAACTGAACAAAAACTAAAGTAGGCTAAAGTGAACTAATACAAGACTATTTATTACCTTTGTCACTGCAACAAATCTAAATTGATTTCTGTTTTATAAAATAAAAGTCCTTTGATTTTGCTTCTTTTATTTGTTCAATCATTTAATGATTCGTTTTTATTAATTTTAATTTTAAGTACTTTTAATTGTTTTTTTTTTCTGATTGTGCTTAACAATTAATACACCATTTTGTTTCATTATTTACTCCTGCCCTTATGCAGTTTTATATATAAAGTGTGTGTAGTTTGTTTTTTATTTTTTTTTAATTTTTATCAGAATTGCTGAGTGTGTTAAATACACAATTTTTTTTTTTGTTAAACATAGTACATAAATATAAATACATAATAACATACATATGCATGGATGTACATATATATGCTTTTGTGTGTGTGTGTGTGTGTAAGTATACTAAAGAGATTTAATAATTTATATTAAAATCAAACAATAATAAAGTACAAATATTGACTTGAAAAATGACACTTGAATTAAATAAATCAACTGTGTATGTATATTAAAAAAAAAATAATAAATAACAACAACAAATTTTCATAAAGTACTTTGTATAAATAGTACTATGAGTGCTATTGGAGTGCATTAATAGTATGAGTACTTAAATGCATATGACTCCATAAATAAATGTACAATAATGTTTTAAATTACAATTTATATTGCAAAATTTTTCAATAAAGTATAATAATCATATGTTTTTTATTGAAAAGAACAGTGGGTTGGAAATGAAATCGAGGAAATTTATTAAAACCTTAATTTAAACTCAATTGTTTAACAATTTGTATAAAATTAATATAAAAAAAAAAATACTAATAAATAAATAAATGCCCAAAATTCACTGTAAAGGGTATATGTGTATCAACACATTTGCGAGTTGGCTACTTCGTATGTAACACCAGGCGATGATCATCTAATAAGCTCTCTCCATCTGTTTGTGGTAAACATTTTTAAGACTTAACTATTAAGTCAAGTTAAATAACATATTACCACGTTAGTTATTTACAATTTCTTGATGCAATATTAAAACTTTTCATAATTTCACAAAATAATATTAAATCGAATAGAATAAATTTTTTTTTAATTTACTTTAAACGGCCCGCCAAAAAATACCGTTTTCCTAAATTGCTTTTAAGTATTTATTAAATGATTGAAATAAAATTGATGAAATTTTTTTTCTTTATTGAATAAAATGTTTAATTTACATTGAATGATACAACATTGAGACAATAACTTGTAAAATCAATTAAACAGAACCTAATTAGTGATAACCAAACTTACCTTATCTGTTTAAAAATTTACACAATAATCAGGGATGTTACAACAAAAATAATTTTCCTACCATATATTACCGAAATTTCGATAAAAAAATTAATTTGTTTAAAAAAAAAAAAAATTATGTTTCTAAAACGACTGTGGATATTAGAAAGAAGTTTTACTTTTCTTAAAGGAAATTTTATTGCGGAATTTTAAATTTTTTCAATAAGCTAAAGCGCATTTGAGTTACGCGAACATATGTTGTGCAACCTTCTCCATTTTCGAAATAACGGTATATCTCGAAAACCAGAGCCCACTGGATTTGCGGGCACCACTGGATTAAGCGTACCCGAATTATGTTAAAACGCCAGGTGCCCGGCTTGTCACGAAAAAAAATTGTCAATTTCTTGCACAGTGTAATTAAACGTTTTGTATGTAATACATGTTTGAATTCAATTTTATATAATAGTCTGTAAGGATAATTGTCCACAGAATTAATTAAATCAATAAATAAATAGGTATCAAATAAAAGGACTTGACCAGTCGAATAAAAAAAACTATAAAAAGTGTAAAATCAAGGACGACATCAGAAACAAATTGAAGGATATTTTTTCTTAACCCCATACGTCTAGGTACCGAATGAAAGGACTTGACTAGTAAAACAATAAAATACAGTTGAAAATATTATAATTTATAAACAAAGATGATGCCAGATATAGTAAAGGAATATGATGTATAACAGAATGCATATTAACATGATGGGGAAAGTTGTTATCAGAATAGGTCACGGCCGAATGTATCAATCTTTTTGTTTCAATTGTTCTTCTCTATTTATATGGCAATTTTCATTAAATATGGTAAATTGTTTAGTTACTAAATTCCGTAAATTCTATAAAAATTAAAAAAAAAAAATTTTCAAGTAATTTGTAGTTGATTAAGGGTACCAAACGTTCGGTACAGCTTAATACAGATTTTGTTATATCCTTCACCTGTGGTGCACAAGGGTATATATAGCTTTGTCATTCCGTTTGTAATTTCTAAAATTGTTATTTCCGACCCCATAAAGTATATATTTTCTGAAAGCTTATGAATAAAGGAGTCGATTAAGCCCTGACCGTCTTTCCGTCTGTCCGTGAATTTGTTGAGATCAACTTTTAGAAGCAACTATATGTTCCTCAGATCTGAGTATGGTATCAATCTTTTGGAAATATCCAGGAATGAATCGCTATTGAAATTAAACACAATCGCCCCATAACTTTCTGAGATATAAGCAAAAAACCACGACCACCTCGTTTCTTTCACAATTACAACAACAACATACATATATACTGGTTAGAGTAAGCGTGGCATCGAATCCCAGCTGAGCCAAAAAAAAATATTTTATTCTATTTTATATATTATTTATCTTTTTATTATTTTTTTGAAAATTTTTTTTATTATATTTTTTTTTTTTTTTTTTGAACACATACGTAAACTCAATTTATAATTCTATCATATGAGATGAATCGTGATACAAACAATTGTAATTGCATGACTACACGTTGTGAAGGGTATATAAGATTCAGCACGGCCGAATATAGCATTCTTACTTGTTGTGTTTTATAATTACTGCTGCTTTTTATTACTTTCGAACCCACTGTTCTTTTAAACTATCATTTCATTAATGAATTCTTTTTTTTCCTAAAGATTAATTTTAATTAATAATGTCATGTTTTTTTTTTGGCTTATTTTTACGAGTATTATAACAAATAAGAGAAAAAAAAACTCCCACTTTTAGCCAATTATACAATAAATTACGCATTATAGTACATGTTTAATTAACAATAGTGAAGAAAGGAACAAAAAAACGTAATATGTTTTAACAATGTACATATGAAAATAAATAAATTAATTAATATTCGTTGTAAGTGAAACTATACATACATACATATAATCATTCATAGTTATTGTTTTTAATAAATACATACATATTAATAAATACAAATAAATGAAAGTAAGTTTTAGTAAATAATTTTTATTTTTAATACTTTAAAATTTATGTACGTTTGACATTTGAAATTTATGTGTCTATGTGAACGCTGTAAAGTGACCTAAATATATGTCAAATATGTTATATCTTTTCATTTATTTTCAGCCATTTTAGCTTTTTATTTTATTCTTGTTATTATTATTATTATTATTACAATTCATATGAATTTCAATTAATATTTTATTATTTTTTTTTTTTGATGTTTGTTTAATATTTAAATTTCAATTATTTTTAAGTAATTTAATACCTGTTCTTTGCAAAACAATATCAATATGAAATATGTATTATAAAAAAAAAAACAAAAAAATGTTATTTCATTTTCACTATAACATTTAAAAATATTTATTTAATTGTTTTTTTTATAATTTATTTTCTTTTTGTAAAATATTTATTTATTTTTTTTAGGTTACTTGAGATTGTAAAAAATGTTTAAGCAGTTTTTAATTTTGTGGTTTTAATAGTTGTTTAGGTTTTAAGATTTTTAATGATTTTTTTTTAATTTTACTTCTTTCCATAAAGGTAGTTTTAGCAAAATTATAGTTTTGAATGATGTTATGGTTAATGTGTGTGTTAAATTTATTACATTATTTCTTTTCAGTAGCGAAACCTTTGATAATAAAGCTTTAATATACTAAACATCTGAATTGAACTTATAGGAAACTTAATTTTAAAAATTTATTGTTAAAAAAATTTTGAAATTTTATTAACTGAAATTTTAACTTTTTTTATATACTTTTTTTTTTAGCAAAAAGGCACCAGGGAATAAGTTTAGCTCGAAATTTTTATATTGTATAAGAACTTAATTATACTAAAAATTTGAATTTAAATTAAAAAAAATAATAAAAGAAATATAAGTAGATGCTAGAGAATGCAATGGCGCTTCATAACTGTTTTTACAAGAATTTTAAACAAAATAAATATTAAAATTTAATCTCTATATATATAAAGAAGTGCACACTTTGATGTCACCACTAGCCGCGGAAACGGGTCGGCCGATTTCAACTTAGATTTTAGGGTACGTTGGTGATGATCTATAGTTGGTTTATATGAAGTTGTCACGAAACCAGTGATATGACATTTAGATTTTTCTATATATTCCCATAAAAATATTTTAAAATGCCTTCCATTTTCCATATTAAGATTTTTCATTGTCACTTAAAAAGTTACCAAATCATGTATCGTAGTATCTTATGTGTAGATTGTCATTCGATGTTTTTAATTGGAACTGGAAAGGGAGAGAAGGTTGAGTGATACCCTCATATGTAAGGAATACAATGCCAAAAATTTTGTTAGGCCTACAGAGCGGTCCGGGTTCTGATGAGTACAGATAAAATTAAAATTTTTTGAACTTTTTCCAATCCTAGAAAAATTTATAATACAAAATTCAATAACGACTTAATTGCATAGAAAAGTTTAACGTAGGACATGACTCCAACAATGGATATGAGAAATATTTTAAATATTTTTAACCTGGCCGATAATGAAAAGGGATCTCGAAACAAAGTCAGGAAAGAACTATTATTATTTTTTATTTTTACTAGCATGTTTTGCGGTCGACTCATTCTCATTGAACTTGCTTTTATGTTCACACACGACAATTTCTTTGGCGATTTCTCTGTTTTGCTTAGCTTTTATTTTCTTACAATTTGACATTTGTGCTTTAGCCGTAAATAGCAATAATAAAAATAAAAACATACATAAATTAATATAATTGATTTTAATTAACGCTTTTGATTAAAATGTTTTCACTAAAATATTTTTTTTTGTGTTTTTTTTGTTTTTAAATATTTAGCATTTAAACGTTTAATTTGTGACGTTTTTAATTAAAATTTTAAATTATTTACATACCAAGAAGCGAAACACCGAATGAAAGAAATGTCAAATATTAAAAAAAAAAAAAAAAAAAATTGCTCCAAACCGCCGAGTACCGGCGATTATTTTTCCCTTTTTGTTCTCCTCACCTAAAACTGTAAAAAATATCTATAAACTCAAGAATTGCCCAACTAAAATCGTCGTGTGTGACCATAGACTAAGAAAAACTTTTGGAATAATGTTGCCTAATCAGTACTTTGTTTATTATGTAAAAAAAACATATGAAATGTTTCATTCAACATTTAAGCAACATTAAAATTTATATGAAATAATATAAACAATAGTTATTGAAGGCAAGGGATGCTAATTTTTTTTATTTGCGCGGTTTTAAAATTATGTTTCTTTGTGTGAAATAACTAAAGTTGTTCAACATAATTAACAAATTGAATCAGAATAGTAGGCTATAATACACAAAAAAATACTTTGCAACAATAACCAGAAGCAACAATGTTGATTAAACATGTTTATATATTTTACACATATATGTTTTGCTCATGTGTGAGCAGAAATTTAAAACGCTTATAACTCCTTAAATACTGAACCAATTTAAATAAGATTAGGATTGTGCATATCTACTTTCTTTAAAAAACTGCGTAACAAAAAATCGGCTTGCTTATTAATATATAAGATTTAATTTTAATTTTTAACCAGAAGCATATTCCATTGTCTCCTCAAGTCATTACAGTAAAACCACAAAACTGTGCACCAAATCCTACAGAGTAAAACGCATTCTCTTTTACAGCATCTACCAATTTTGCACTTAAAAATTTGCAATAAAATTTTTCCAAATAAACAAAAACACAGAATTTTCATAATTAAATTTAAAGATTAAAAGCTTGAAAAATCTTTAAATACTTCTTTTAAAAACAAAAATAAATTTTAAGAAATGCTATTTCTAAGCATTTCATGTAAAAAACATTTATTGTCAAAAAACGTGAATTATGCAGGTTTTTGGATGAGAGATTTAAATTTTAGAATTCTTCTTTATTTGTATATGTACGAGTATACCAATAAAACTTAGAAAATAAATCAGTTTTTGTTTTTTTTTTCTTGTTTGCTTAAGGATATTAATATGAGGTGTTTGTTTTTGTTTTCGTCTTTTTATTTTTATTTTTACTTTTTTAGGTATGTATGTATGTCGTGTATATCCAAGTGAGTGAAAATGACAGGTCAATAGTAGGATATAGTTTTTTTTAGAGGTACTTAATTTTATGACACATCTAGAAAAGTAACACATCTATAATAGACTCGTTAGAGAGGTAAGGGAACAGGAAATAAAAACATTTTTCTATATGTACAAACTTAGAAGTTTAAAGAAATTTTAAGCGATTTGTTTTTGGGTTTTAAACTTATAACTAAGTAATACAACTATTAATTGATTATGGGTTAAAACAAACTATGTTTTAAGTAGTCCTTAAGCTAAGTTTTGCAAATTTACACTTAAGGAAATATTTCTTTTAGAATTTTAATTTCTTTTAAGGACTTAAATCCTTAAAGTATGCTTTGGTTTTTAGTTATAGTTTATACCTTAATTACTTAGAATACATTTTAATGATAAGAAAAAAGCTGATCTAGAAAAAATTTAAATCTATTTACTTACACTCTAGAATTCTTGAAATACTTTTTCTTTTAATTTAACTTGATTCCAAAAAAAAAATTCAATTCTTAATTGATATTTCCGTTTTCCATTAGTGATATTTATTTTTGTGGCATGTGTGTTTCAGTATTAAATTCGTCTCTTTTCAATAAGTCATTAAGGTCGGTTTGAATCCCAAATTCTTTCTTTGCAAAAACAAGTGTATTTCTCTAAAATTAGGACGATTAGATTCATTGCGTTGCCAACACTCACACATTAAATCGTAAATTTCGCGGGGACAGTTGAGGGGAATTGGCAAAAGTTGCTAGAAAAAAAATAAAAATTGTTAGATTTATTATAGTAAAGATCGTTATTAAAATTTAAAGTTTTAAATAAAAAAAACTTACATATTGATTATCATCTTTATAGATATGTCCTATATTCTCAATAACCATGGCATCATTTAAATGTTCATAGGGCTGTTCGCGGGCAAAGGTTAAAATCTCCCACAGTGTTACCGCAAATGACCAGACATCGGATTTTGAGGTAAATTTGCCCTTAAATGATAAAAAATATAAAAAAATTAAAAAAATGTTTAATATAAAGTAGGACTGCATAAAGATTTTGTTTCAATTTATAAACATTGGCTTCCTACATCTTTTGAAAGCTCAACTCAACTTTAGTTTTCAGTTAATTCAAAATCTATAAATTCTTTAAATATTAAGTAGTAAGTATTAAGTAGACAATTTTGTTAGTATATATTTTCTGAAAGCTTATAAATAGGGGAGTCGATTAAGCATTGTCAGTATGTCCGTCTGTCCGTGTGTATGTTGAAATCAAATTTTTAAAGCCGCCCGAAATTGATTGAAGTCGCGTGAGGTATTAGAATACCAAAAATATTTGGTAGTAGAATGGTATTAAAAATCAGAAACATCGGTAAATAAACAACTGAGATATAAGCAAAAAACCACGACCACCTCGTTTTTTTCACAACAACAACATACATACATACAAACGTGGTATACTGGTTAGAGTTAACGTGGCATCGAATCGCAGCTGAGCCAAAAAAAATTGTTTTCATTTATTTTTTTATATATTAATTTTATATATTTTTTTTTTAATTTTTTTTTAGTTTTTTTTTTAGTTTTTTATTTGTTTTTATTTTATATTTATTATTTAAATTTTTTATCATATTTTTTTTATTTTTTTTTTATTTTTTTTAATGTAATTTTAATTTTTAATTTTACTCAATATTTTTTTTTCTTTTTTTTATAATACGATTTTTATTAATTTAATTATTTTTCTTCTACTTTAAAAAGTATATCTATCCTTATATTATGTTCATTATATGTCGTATTAATTATGTTTTTCAATAATTTTCGTGTAACGTAATACGTTCTTTTACTAAATATAATCATAAGACTAAGGCTTATTAACATAATATTCAGTTAAATAAATTTAACGTAAAAGTTTACTTACTTTCAGTAAGCTTAAACTGAAGTTTAAACTATAAATTAAAAATGTTCGTTAACTATAGGCAAGAGTTAGTTAACTTGTAGTTATCAATTATTATGAATGAATTTCAAAAAGAAGAAGAAATGTATACAGAAATATAAATTCTTAATATGCACCCATCTGCTAATAAATTTATTGAAAATTTAATATATTTTGAAATAATTTTTGCTACAAATTTAACAATTCTCTTAAGCTTAGTCTAGACGGTATGATGAATCAGCATATGTGTGCTAATATTTATTTGCTCTAAAATAACAGCAAATGTCTCTGTTATCATATTGAATATGATGGTCGTTTACACGATATGCTGAAAGTACCAAATTTTTTGAATTCATCATACGCCAACAAATGATATTTCAACATATGAGTTATCATACAATTTTTGTGTATACACGATATGTTGAATTTCGTTTAATTATGTATGTTAATTCGTATTAACATTTGTTCGTATATTTGTATATGCCAAATAAATTTGACAATACCCTTTTTTGCGGCAATTACATTTATATGTATGTATGTGATAATAAAAAGAATAATCTGAAAAAGTTTATTCTTTATTATTACAATTGAATTTTATATAAAGAAAAAAATTCTAATTAAACTCAAACCTGAGTAAAATTTAAAAATACTAATTTAGAACAAGAAGTTTAACAATTAAAAATTAGTAATTACAAAATACAAGAACACGGAACATAACATCATGCTTTGTTGTTCAACCAAGATTCTGTTGAGTACTGACCAAACCAAAAATAAACAAATGGTTATAAGAAACAGCGCTGTCAACTTATTAGTTTTATCAATGTTTTAATGCTTTTTTATCGCAAAAAAATTTTTAAATTCAGGTGTTTTATTTTTTCTAAATACTAAATTTTAAAAAAAATATCGCAAGTAGAAATTAGGAAAATAATAAGGATTGATAGTAAACAATGTTTATGTTATTGCAGATTGTTAGCTTATTATTGTATTAAACCAAAAACCATAATAAACAATAGATATACATTATATATATTTTATGTTATTTATTATTATTTAATTCCCATACTTATTTCTTGATATCTTATATGGTTTATAAGAGAAATGAAACTAAAAAATATATTAATATGCAAAAACTTTTTAATTTACAATTTTCCAAAATAACAATTGACACCATGATGTAGTT
Source organism: Phyto melanocephala (assembly GCA_941918925.1). Classification (NCBI taxonomy): domain Eukaryota; kingdom Metazoa; phylum Arthropoda; class Insecta; order Diptera; family Rhinophoridae; genus Phyto; species Phyto melanocephala. The sequence goes on along the minus strand of OW799236.1, from coordinate 10,002,886 downwards.
AGTATTCTCATAAGTAATCATATAGTAATGTTTATATTGATAGCATTATAATTTAAAGGGTGATATATAATTTTTTTGGCTTTATGTTCCTTATTATATTTACTTATTATATTTTTATACGGAAATTTAGAATTTTATAAAATAAATAAAATACAAAGTTAAAAATTTTGAAAATGACGCGTTTTTAAATGTTTTGATGCTTTTCGAAATTTTAAAGTTGACACCAATCTAAACAATAATTGTTAAATAATAATTGTTAAACAGTCTTGCTGATGGCTAGAGCAGGCCATAACTAGTAATAATATAAAAGATAATAACAAACAAAAAAAGGGGTTGCTGTTGGTAAAATTTTAGTGTAACTCGTTGTGGTAAGAATATATGATATAGGAAACTAACTTATCGTATTTAATTAACTAAAAGCCAAGGTGTTTAATAAATTATATTTACATCCAATACTTTATCACCGATCAAAGAGTGATAAAAAATTCACATCAACCATTTTGCCTAAATAACTAATGTATAACTTACAAATTCTAGCAAAGAATATAACAAATTAGGCAACACTGCAACAATTCTATTTAATACTACATTTGCCATATGATGAAAAGCTGAAATACTCTTTTCAACAAACAACAAATCTGCCTTCATACGTGAGAAATTTGTCCAGCATTAAAAATATGCTGTTTACACGATATGTTGAAATCGTCGATATACATTTGATGGTCTTGTTAAAAAAGTGTTAGCAAACGATGTTAATCATACGTATGATCAAAAAATTTTGCGTTTACACGATATGATGGCACTTGTAACAAATTTTTAAGCACAAATTTGCTGATTTAACATATCGTCTAGACTAAGCTTTAGATAAACGATAGCTCAATAAAAACTCTGCATCAGGTAAATTAAAATGATCCATTCGACTTCTGTGGTTATATTTTCTTTTCATACCATAAGAAATATTTACTTTATATAAATTATACAAATCTGTAAATCTTTTTAATCGTAGAGGCATCTTTCAATTGTTTAAAAATAGCAAAAATATAATATATTTAAATTCAAACATCAAATATTTCTTCCAGTTAAGCACTTAGACGCCAAGTAGTACTTGGTTAAATTTAACTGAAATTTGGCAAAATAATCTAAAAATTATAAGATAACTGAACTTTGTGTTAATGGGTTTTGGCTAACCAAGGTTTAAATTTTGAGTTTAGGGTTAACTGTAGGTTAATTTTTTTATTGTTAACGGCCTTAAGTCTTGTTGTACAGGAAATGAAAACAAAAAATAAATAAATAAAATAAATAAATCTTAATCTGAATTAATCTTATATGTATAACAATTAGTTATTCCAAATTCTGTTGCAAAAACAATTCTAGGGGAACATTTGACCCCCATATTGATCTAGTTACGCCAATGCATTTCACTATTTTGTACACAAACTGTCCACATTAATTTTATATTTTTAACTTTATATTTTTCAAGTTGAAAACGCACTTTAACCATAAATTACTCAACTTAAATTAACTTTATTTCACAGGCTTTTTTTTAATCAAATATTATCCTTGAAAAACATTTTTTTCTCTGCATTTTTTTCGCTTATCATTGTTAACGAAAAACCAAGCAGAAATTAAAATAATGGCCATTTATATGAAATATATTGCACTCTTATGTTTGTACATTCGCACCCTGTAGATAATTGTGTACTACTTGGTATATTGTAGCTGAAATGAGCTAGTTACAACATGGTCCTATGTAATGCAGTCATGGGGCATATAATTTTTAAACAAAAGTTTGTAATTCAACTACAAGTGTTCGTGTTTAAACGATTACATCTAGGTGTAAAATGGTCGTGTAGGTTCTCCGTGTTGTTCTGACCAAGAGTAGTTTTAATTAAGAATATTCCGATGGGTTATATATGGTCCAGCCCTAGGTCATCGTAATGTTAAATCGACCATGTTTTTTTAAACGATTATGTGACTTTTGTACTGGTCCTAATCCATTACGGAGTATACTTTACACGCGCGTTATCTGCAGGGCATACACGAACATATACTCACACATCCGTGGATAAATAGTAGTAGCAAAAAAAAGAAAAAATTTGCAAAAGTACAAAAAGAAAACAAAAAAAAAAAAAAAACCACACTAAATAAATTAATTAACTACACGATAACAAGCAAAACGCACACGTTTTCATACTTGAGTATGCATTTTGTTATTAACGTAAAAGGAAACGGAACAATGCAGACGTATTCACAGAGAAATACTTTTTACATATGTATCTACCGGTATACGAACACACACACACAAGAGGCTTCTTACGCATACAAAGAATATCGTATATAAAGGAAAATTTAAACAATGTTTAACCAAAACTTTTATCAAAGAGAAATAATTTAAACACTACGACACTAACACAGTGAAACGCATAAAATGTAAACTCTGTTTCGTGTGCGGTTTTTTGAAACCCCATTTGGGTTTTGCTAGTTTGGCTGCTGTTTACATTTCATGGCCTTATAAAGGGTCCGCCAAATAACTTTTTTTTTTAACAGGGCGCAAAACATTGAGTGTAGCTTCGGCTGTGTGGCACGTAGCGCCGTCCTGTTGAAACCAAATGTTGCCAATATCCTCCTCTTCAATTTTTGTGAACAAAAAATTCGTTCAACATGGCCCGATAATGATCGCCATTGACTGTAACGGCCACTCCTTGCTCATTTTCGAATTATGCCTCTGGACCAAAATCCGCACCAAACAGTGACTCGTTTTGGGTGTATCGGCTTTTTAATGTATGCGTGCGGGTTTTCTGTGCCCCAAATGCGACAATTTTGCTTGTTTATATACCCGCCAAGATCAAAATGAGTTTCATAATTTTTTTTTTTTTGGCAAAATCGGCATCTTCTGTAAGTCGATAGCAGGCCCACCTAGCGAAGCGTATACACAACCATATTCGTTCAGCGGAAGGATAAAACTAAGTATCTGTCAAATCAGACATGAGCTAAATGTTACCATTCACGAAATAAGCACTAGTTGAAAAAAAAAACGTTAGATGGCGGACCCTTTATATATTTGGGCTTAAACTTGATTTTCCGATGTACATAAAAACCAATTCGAACCCTGTTTTCCTCTCTTCTGTAGAATTGCAGCTATAGATAAGGGGAAAAAAGGTCTTTAACAGACTTAAGTGAATATTGATAAACTTGAATAATAAAACTCGTTATAAATAACTATCATATCTAATTGGCTAAACATTTTCAGTTCAGCTTAAACCTACACCTTTTGTTATCTGTTATCCTCTTTACATATAACTTCCAAAGCTTGTTTAGAGCTCGCTTATCTATAGTTTACATTCATGTAGGGAGGGTTACAGAAACAGACTACATCATTAATTGGGTTCCAGTGATGTCAAGGCTATCGAAATGCTCTACTCGCTTTACTGAATTATTTACAATCAATATCGCATAGTCCTTCGTAAGTGCCATATTATATTCAGCTCTAGACTGATATAATCCACTACATTTACACTTAATGTATGCCTCCCTATGGCCTTTTGCCTATTGCCAGCCTATACTGTGTGTTTGCTATATTAAATGTGCTGCTGTCTTATTATCCTCCAGGAATATTTTGCAAATAATATCCTCCTCGATTAGGATACAAATTTTTAGACGATATTTGAAGTTTTAATGTTATGTGGCCAACTTGGTGAGTATCATAACTTTGATTATCATACGAACCTGTCTAGGCTGAGTTGTTCCCATCTATGTTTTCAGGTTCGTACAGTCCATCCTCTGACATGTTTTTGCCAGTACAATTTAATTCCATACAGCAGCTCTGGGTTCTCTTCCCAATGGAGTGTGTTCAATGTCTCTCTCCATCTCTCACGAAGCTTTATTATTCATCGCGTTATGACCCCTTTATTTGACAAAACCCTTCCTTAGTAGCTGGCCTGTTTCACAATAGCTGTTTAACTTGGATTTGCTATTTGTCTTTTTGAAGTCCTAATCCCTGCTTTACTAATCATTTCGCGTAGTTTAATTTTAGTGCTTATAAAGATCCCACGGATTAACTCTGTAGATTTCGAGTTGGCTAGAATAATTTCTCGAAACACTTTACATTTCTTTGAGAAACTGTAAGAGACTAAAATTATGCGCTCCTATGATATATGTTGGGCCTATGATATATATTGGGGGCTACCATCTATCTCCCTAATCCAGGATTTGTTTCACAATAAGAGTTAGTAAATGTTATATGTCGTTTAATTTTTTTTATTGGTATATCGAACCTCAGCCGATTAAGGGTTGAGAACTACTCCCCGAGAGCATGCCGCCAGAGCAGCTGGATCACTAGCCTCAGGCCAAAAATGGGTTGTTGACATAACAATATGGCCAGGCCCATATCTATGTTTATATGTTAGTTAGTTCATTAGAATGCTTAAGTTAAGAATTAACTTACGAATTTATTTTTGAAGGATTTAAACGGAAGTCCAATTCTGCTACTTTATAATTAAACTTAATTCTGGCGTTAAGAGTAATCTCTGCAAACTGATTTCATTTGGAACTTATTGGGCGTAATTCCAACTAGTTTTGATGAACTACTCTAACTTTTTTACGACTGTTCTTGCTCTAAAAGCTTCAATCACGCGAAGCAAAATTTATGACACCTGTGGCATATACGTTGATCTTAGTCAGAGTTTTTAACCATGTTTTTCTTATTACTTGGATCAGACGTTGTAGACATGGACAAAAATTAGTATACATAAATCCGATGGGTAAAATCGTAGACTCTATTGAAACGTTCTTTTATTGGAAAGTGTTGCCATTAGAATTGGTAACAAGGTAAAACTGTAATTGTTGGTAACGTTGACAAGATTTAATTTTGAAAAGAGGATCACAGAAAAAGATATATTGAATGCACTTTTTCTAAATGAGATTTTTCAGATCGAGACTACTTGATCTCTTTTGGAAGCAAAAGGAGAAAGATTCAATTTTTTTTAATATTCAACTTTTTCCTAATAACTTTGTAAATTTTCTAAACATAATCTTTATAAATATATTGAATTCAACAATCTTTCAGTGTGTGGTGACAAAGATCTCTAAACACCAAACCACAACCTACTGTAGGGCAACTGCAACAAGGGACTCGCAAACGTATGTGTAAACAGCTTTATTTTTGCTTTCATTGTTGTTAATTCTTTTTCGGTTAAACTAAAAGCCCGAAGCAAAACGCAGCAAAAAAGTTGATAATAAAATATAAAAGAGTCAAGGAATAACAAGAGCAAAATCAACAACTACAAAAACAACAGAACAAGAAGAAAATCAAGAACAAATATAACAACGGCAGCAGCACCAACAACCAACAAAATATATATAACATTATTAAAGCTCACGGGCATGACTTCAACCGGAAAAAGACCAATACACTTACACTACCCCACTTACAACTGCAAGTGGTTGCTAGTGTATACGAACATACATACATATGTACCAACTTGTGTGAACGCAATAATCATAAACATGTTCTAGGCTGTTAGAAAAAGTTTGGGTAATCACAATAACCAGGATTAATTGTTAAAAATATTTAAATTGATCTGGGGCCGAATTACGGTATTCGATATCGATCGAAATTTTACTCGAACGATCGAGTTCGCTGTGCTTTAGGTATAGAGATTCGGCTTCTTTTCTAAACGTGTCTTAATTTTAATAGTTAGTTCCTTTTAAACTTTTAAAATCCAGCAAAAACACTGCTAGAAAATACTTTTGAGTCTACTCTCGCATATACACATTTGCCAGTGAGTGTGTATGTTTGTTTTTATAATTTTCAAGTATAATGAAAGTGTTTAACAAATGAAAACCAACATTCTAGTTACACAAACTGAGAGCAATACAGACACAGATGTTTTTAAATACACTTTTATTAAATACTACTTCTGCGAATCTTTTGGAAAATGTAAAAACCTTTAATTTCTTGATTTATTTCTGCTTTATTGCAGTTGTTGTTATTTCTTAAAAGGAACTTGTAAAAGAAGAAGCCAAAACAGAAAGAGTCATAGCAAACAAAAGTTCGTATTAAGTACTCGAAATTTAGGGTATTTTTTTCGAAAAAAATAATAAGATTGAAAATAAAAGGATAAACTTTAAAAACAGTAGCAGCAACAACTTAAATTACCAGACACTAATGCAGGTTCACACTAAAAAAATTTTTTGGCAGGAAGGAATTTTTTTCTTAGAAGGTCGACGGAGACGACCACATGTAGACAGTCACGTATGGTGCTCGGAAGGCCCCTTGGCAGAAATACAGTCAAGGTAGTCAGATATAATCGGAGGACCCTGAGCTGGATAACTGCTTTGATCACAGGGCACAGCAACTTCAAGTATCATTAGCACAGGATTAAGGTTGTTGAGGATATTTGCAGAATGTGCCTTGAGACTGCTGAGATAGCGGCGCATGTAGTATGCGAATGTCCAACAATGGCTGGCAGTAGACTTAGTACCACCGGCAGGCACACGTTGGATGTGAGTGCTATGGGGGAAATTAGTCTAAGGAAGATGCTGGCGATTACAAAAGACTCTGTGATAAGGATTGTAGTTAATCATCAGTCCACAATGTAAAGTCACAAAAGTCTAGAGCAAACACCTGGGATGGCACGGGACTCAGTGAAGTCGGGGATACCCTTTTTTTGGTTGCCTCGTAATCTCTGGAAAATGAAGGGGATCGAAAAGGGACCCGTTTAGGGAAGAGGTCTGCTTCGGTATCCCCTCTACATGTATATATAGACTGGTTTACTGACAAAATTAAACATAGAACTATAGATAAAAATTTAGATCAAAATGTCTACAATAATCTATAGTAGATTATAGACCAGACATAAAACTTTTTTGTATACTAAACTATTAAATGTACTATATACTAGATAATAAATCGAACCTGATACTAAACTATAGACTAGACTATTAGATACAATATAGTAATTAAGTACGGAATTGACCGTAGACTTGGTCATAGACTAGACTAAACTAAAATCAAACTATAAACTCGGTAGTATGTAACTCTAAATACTAATTAATAGACTAGATTATATACTAGATTAAAGGTTATATTATTTATTAGACTTTAGACTAGACTAACAGTATATATTTTATATACTAAAATTAAAGCAAGACTTTAGACTGGACCATATACTAAATCACATACCTCACCAGGTGAAATGGCCGCCATGGCTACGATTTGATAACTTTACGAATCCCGCCTTTTGGTCTTGAATAGATTGAGGGGCATTGTAAGGTCTATGATAATAATTTTTGTAGCCCTTAAGGAAAAAGTTTGGAGATGGTTAATCGCAAGATATCTGTGGCCAATTGTGATCACCTTTTTAAGAATTCACACGGACTAGAAACTTTGCACGTAAAAGAGCAATTGTATTGTTGCTTATAAAGGACAAATCGCCGTATTTTTAAAAATAAATGACGTCCGCATTATAATATTCCAATTCCGGATATAAATAACGCTTGTGAAGTATAAAAAAATCGCAAAGAAATGGATAAATTTGTGCTACAACAACAATAGTTGTTATTGAGAGTCGTGCACGATTTTGATTCTCTACATCACTATCTAATCCCATCAGCAAAAACTTTCTATAAGTTTCACAATCATCGCCGCAAATGAGCAAATTAGCAATGGAAAATTTAATGAAAAGAACAAGTTCTTGCAAGCGTTGTCGTGTCGGCCTTTTGGCAGATATTGCTATCCATTATTAGTGGCATGCCATCATCTTCACAATTAAATAAACATTCGATAGTTTAACTTTAAAATACTCGCCTTTGTGAATATAGAAATGAAAGAAATTTTAAGACCCTGTACGTACTAAAGACTAGACTTGAAGTTTTCCTAAAGAGTTACGGCCTTATTCATAACACTACGTACAACGAGCTACTAACTAGAATGCCGATTAAGCTTGGAGCTCGTTGGCACAGAGCTTATTTATAACAAGCTTTTATTCGTCTGCCAACTTTTATAAATCAACTCTGAAATTGCATGATACTCCTCAAAAATGCAACCACTTTTTGTATATCATCCCTGATTTCGACATTTTTTTGTTTTTCCATCCATACTAACAATTTTTAAAATTTAAAAATAAATTAAAAAAGTAAACGAACAATATTTTTTTCGTGCACAAAAATTTTTATTTTTTTCTTTGTAAAATTTTTTTGACACAGAACAGCTGCTTTCCACAATTCAGCAAACGCTTGGCAGCTCGTTGACAATAGTTTAGCAAAACGTTAGCCAGAGTTTGGCATGTGTGTTATGAATAAATTTTATGCTAACTTTATGCCAACTTTTTGTTATGAATAAGGCCGTTAATTGTTATTAGAAACAGTCTGGTTTTAAAATTAATTATAGAGGCTCGTCAGATATTCCGATCAAAATAATGTTAATTTTGAGTTGCATTCCCGAACGTTCGTATTGAATTTTCTTAAGACTTCGTTTTTGTATTTTAATTGTTCAACACAAATACTTGCATAACTTGATGTGCCACTTTCAGTTTTTTAATAACAAAGCTTACGAAGTAAATGTTTATTTGATACCCCTAAAAGTATGCACGTTTATTTCGAATATTTTATAATTTTTTTTATTTATTTCTCGGGAAATTAGCAGTGGTTAAGGTATTCGTTTTACTTTTTCTAAACGAGAAAAATTTGGATACAATTTCACTTTCCGATGGATTACAACTCTGTGACATGCCTGATAAACCAGACGAGTTAGTATTACTAACATTTTGATGTGGACTAGACTTAAAACTAGACTATGAACTAAACTAAAGAGCTAAACTACCGATTTCCTTAGAGGATAGGCTATACATTTTTTTTACCTACAGTTTGACGTGAATCATGACCTGACTAGTTTTAGGTTAATACAAAACACATATTGTTTTAATAACCTGCCTTTGATTTTTAACCCTAAAAAGATCTAAATATAAATTCAACAAATAAATCATGCTAGTAAAATATTTTGTTAATTTTTCTCGTATTATTTTGCTTAAAGATCCCAAAAATTTTTGGATTTTATGCCTCTAGCGAGGGTTGAGTTTGAAACGGTTTGTTTGTTTTTGTTATTTCATCAGAGTTAAAATTTTATACATTTTGTACAACAAACAAGTTTAGATCTTGGCAAATATGATTAAGTATACAAATAAACAAATAAAAAAAAAAAAACGCACATTCACTCAGTTAATATTTTCTTTTTTTTGCCAAAAAACAAAACAAAAATATTCTTTCATTAAACAAGTGTGTGCGGTAGTAGTAGTTAAAATACTACTATAAACACAGTTCTTGCATGAAAATGTTTACAAAGGTTTCATTCATATTTATTTACTTTATGCGGTTGTATGTACGACTAAATAGAAGGAAAATTTTTATAAGGGGTGTAAAACTTTTGTATGCTTTTTGTGGGAGTAACAACATTCAAACATCTGTTCCTTTTCGCCTCGTTATGGGCATTGTTGAAATGACTGACAAAGAGGTCCTTTTAATGAAATATTTGAAGAGGACAATATGAATTTATATGATAAATTAAAATATGTTTAATATAATTAACAATGATATGGTTACAATTATGTGGTTGTACTAGGAAGATTTTCGCAAAAATGAAATGGACACTAATGACAATGAAATGTAAGGTTGTTTGGTTATTAGAAGGATGATAACGGTAGAGAAGGTATCGTGAAGACAAGCGATAAATTGAAGATATTTTAAGAAGTTGGAAGATTTGAATCGCCTTATAGAAATGTTATATTTATTACTTAGCCTTATATAAATGTGCAGTGAATCATACCGGAAAAAAGTTCGCGTACATTTTCGAACATGAAGTATTTTACTAGACGATTGCGGTTTCTTTTTTGCAAATGTAAGGACGGCCTTCTTATACTATTCGTTATTTCTTCGTTACAATCAGATCATAAAATTTGATTTCATGGTGGTTTTTGTCTCGAAAGAACCAATATTTGTTTACAAGGGGAAAAAAAATATTATAAAACAAAGTATATTATACTTTCTTAGTAAAAGTTTCGTGATTTTTTTCGAATTTTAATTTTTTGATACATTTTAATTTTAGAAACTGAGATCTAGCAAAAACATTCTTATACCCTGCTTTAAGATTTGACTGTAAGTGATGAATACATAAGAAATATAGAATCTTTTCTAAAAAAAAACACAACAAATTCATTGGAATGACTAAAATTTTGGTTTTTGGTTTAAAATAATTTGTGGCATATAACCTTCACGACAACACCTTATGAACACCATTCTGGCAGTCCAAATTTGCACCATTTTTTTGAGCTTAGCATATCTTATTTCGCCAGTATTTCGTCTCAGCATAGTCAAAAGATATGATACCCCAATCACCCTAAAAAAATAAATAAATAAATGTTGTCCAAAGGTATCAAATTACACGAACAGGGTGACCAATTCACAAGGATAATTTGGTTACCAAACATTTGGCTCAACAAAGTGATACTTTTACGTGCTAAAAGGCATGTTGCGCCATCATTTTGAAATCATTTCTACTCCAAATGATATGTAATGACATTAGAAATAAATAAAAATAAATCACGAATCAAGAGACCGAGAAGCTAAGACAGTCGTGGGATCGGTAAATTGGAGTCCTCTGTCGATTCGGAAACGACTTTGTCTGTGGTCATGTGATGGGTTCGATTTGTATGTGTATTATTGAAAAGAGTAAGTGTGATCAATAATCGATCCATAGAATTGCGTTTTACATGGTAAGATTAAAGATTATGCATAACGTAAACTTGACCAAGTGTTCTATAAGATTGGCAAACACAGCTTGAAGTTTGTAAATCAATTTCCACGATTTGAAAATACTGCACTGGTGTAGGTGTTTGCAGGGTAATTTGGCAAAGTAAAAAAAAAGTCTAACACACTTATTTAGGCAGCTAATTTTACAGCTATTCCTATGGGAAGTTCTGGAGATCTAAAAAATCACATTTTATAAAGAAAAATGTAAAAACAAGGGTCGCTTCTGTTCGATAAAATGTAGTTTTTCTCCGAAATTGCCTTGAAACTCAAAGCTGTACGGCGGACTTTTTGGACTTAAGTGGTACGCTCTAATCTATTTATAGGGATCATACTAAACCAGATCACTACTTGTTATGTTCCCTTTCCAACTTCTTTAACTTATTTATAGGGATGATACTAAAGCAGGCCACTACTTGTTGGGTTCCCTTTCCAACTTCTTTAATTTATCAGAGCTTTTGATTGATATCGGTGGATTTAATACTTCACTGAGTTCCGCGGTATTACAAACGTTTTCTTTAGCAATTTTAAAATGTTGGCTTTCTTTATCATGAAATCTTTGCGTCAACATTTGTATCAGTCTATGATCTTTCAACATATTTACACAAACCATTTTTGTGAATTGTATAAAAAGTGTAGACTTCATTTGCTTACATGAAAATGTTATAATTATTATTTCAGCAGTATAAAAAAGTTATACGAAATTTATTTCCTTTTTTTTATTTCTCTCTTACTAGCTACTTTTCTTTTATTTCTATCAGTGGCTTTTTAAGGGAGGACATGATTTAGATGATCCTGGTAGTAATAAAATTAGAGTATAATAATTACAAAATAGAGACATAAATAGTGGAATGTAGCGTATAAAAGCCAAGCCTCTACAAGCACTATTGAAAGCAGCTTAGCACTAAGTAAACACACTGCTAATGATAAACCCGCAAAGCTATTAGCTTGTCTGAGATATAAGAAATAAATTTTGATAATTAAGTTTTGTTTTTGGTGGGTAGTCTGCTGCCTGCCACTACAGCATATTTGAGCACAATATGCACTGCTTTCTTAGCTTTCCTCAGACAAACGATTTTCATTTTGATGGCAAGCTATTTGAGGTTTATTTGCACCGTTACTAATGCAGTCAACCAGCTTAGGGAAACTTTGACAACCATAGAGGCTTATCTCCATGTACACGCAAAGAAGCCCCATAGTTACGACATGATCACGACGGTCATATTATAGTTTCTATAACAATATTTGGTTGTCAAAAACAAGTAATAGTTATTTTTGTTTCATTTCATCATATATTTTGTCATGATAATCAAGCATTTGCTTGAATTGTGTGGTGTTAACCCTTCACCTTTCTTACATTTATCGAATTCACTCAAAGAAAATATTTTGACTGCACTAACCTGACTCGTTTTTAGAGTCTTAGTCTAGTTACAAAGTTCGCTCGAAGCAAAATGCATTAGTTTCCTCTTTTATTATAATTAATGGCTAATAGTTGTATCTCAAATTGCTTCTATAGTCTAAATGAGAACCTATTCTTAAGTCTAGTTATTCATTAAGGACAGTTTGAGTTTATTTTCTGGTTCATATTTTTTTCTGTATTAATATCAATTTTCATCCATTTCTAATTACTTTTTTTTAAAAACTACTAAGAACTTTATTACACAGAATATTTAGTTTGAACCCCTCTTCAATTGTTTCTGTTACCAAATTTTATTATTAAAAAAAGGCGAATTTATTGTTCAGCTATAGGCTGTGAATTTAATTTTGCCTTTTTAGTTTCTAACTAAATCCTTTTAATTTTTTTCTCTTGCCTACCAACAACTAGTTGTTAAACTGGGGGAAAAGAAATCCTTATAATACCAACAAAAAACTATATACTAGTATTTAGTTACTTGGATTCGTGGCAGTAGTAAGTAGTTTACGAACGAATGACTACCAAGTGGAAAATTAGTGTAAAAATGAATATTTATGGTTGCTGTGGCAAAAGGATTAAGGGCATATATACGCTCCGATATAATTGACACATACACAAATTACTCGTTTTCATGTAATGGCAGTAAAAAGCGAATAAAACTACGAAAAATATATAATAGCAACAGCAAATACTATAAAATAGCCAAAAATATTAAAATAAATAGACCAGATACCCTTGAATATGCTTTTGTGAAAAAAAAAAAGATTTGTGAGTTAAACAAAACAAAAAGTAATAGGAAAAGGGTATAGTTAGAAGAGATGTTAGTATGGATATTTAAAAAAAAAGTTATTGTTTTGAATAAAAGAGCCAAATTTTAGTTTATATCGAACTTTTGGTATTATATTTAAAACATATTAAATGGGTACACTTACATTAGCAAAATTAAAAGTTTTTTATGAAAGCTTTTTGTTTTATTATTAACAATGAACTTTACTAATCTTTTTGTTACATCCTTTCCAGCCTTATTGTTATCTAGAACATGATTTCATAAATTGTACGATTTCCCTACAAAAGGGGATTATGTTTAAACAAATGAAACAGAAACTGAGTTACTAATAACAAGTAAGAGCGCTATATTCGGCCGTGCCGAATCTTATATACCCTTCACAACGTGTAGTCATGCAATAACAGTAGTTTGTATCACCATTCCATATGATATACGTACACACATATAAAAAACATACTTATATAAAAACATCCCATTGTAAAATTATAAATTTACGTATGTATTTTAAAAAAACAAAAAAAAAAAAAATTAAAAAAAAAATATAAAAAAAAAAAATTAAAAAAAATTAAAAAAAAATTTAAAAAAAAAATTTAAAAAAAAAATTTTAAAAATATTTAAAATATATATAATAAATATAAAACAAAAAAAATATTAAAAAAAAAAATAATAATCAAAATATAAATAATATATTAAATAAAAAATAAAAAAAAATTAAAAAAAATTTAAAAAAAAAAATAAAAAAAAAATAAAAAAATTTTTTTTTGCTCAGCTGGGATTCGATGCCACGTTTTCTCTAACCAGTATACACGTTTGTATGTATGTATGTTGTTGTTGTAATGTTGTTTTTGTGAAAAAAAAATCGAGGTGGTCGTGGGTTTTTGCTCATATCTCAGTTGTTTATGTACCGATGTTTCTGATTTTCAATAGCGATCTACTCCCGAATATTTCTGATATTCTAATACTACACCCGAGTCCAAGTGATGTCGGGGGGCTTCAAAAAGTTGATTTCAACATACACACGGACAGACGGACAGACTGACAGACTGACAGGGCTTAATCGACTCCCCTATTCATAAGCTTTCAGAAAATATACTTTATGGGGTCGGAAATCAAAATTGTAGAAATTTCACACGGAATGACAAACCTATATATACCCTTTTTCACTGTGTGAAGGGTATAAAAATACAGAAAATTATAAGTATAGTGATACAACATACTTTCTTCTATAGCTTTCGGCTCAAAACACACACATATTACAGAAGCTTTTATTTTGTATAAAAAGTTGTACCTTTTTGCTCAGTTCATTTAATGAACATTATACTATTTAAATGTTATATTCACTTACCAGCAATACACTTTCCCATGCCATCCAACGTATGGGCATTGGTTGTGTTTGACGTCCAACCATTCCCTCCAACTGACAATAGTCACTCGTGTAGGCGGAACGATTTATCACAGTACCAATTGTGCAGACTTTCACAGTGTATTCGGGACCGATAATGCAACTTCTAAAAAGACAAAATATGTGAAAATTGTGGGTGAGTGTTAAAGTTAGGTTTAAGAAAATGAAAATATTTTATTTTACTGATTTTAAATTAATCAAAAAATCGTTAACGAAGATTTGTGGTAACAATAAAATGCTACTAAATATCTTAAGAAATAAAAACTTTTAAATATTTTACACTGACAGCGTTCTATTAAAACAAACATCATAGGTTAGGTTAGAAAACAAATACATTTAATATTAAACTCATGATAGATATATACATTACGGGGTACAATCAAAATAAGGCCCTATCACCACGCTGTAGCCGATGTTGTGCTGAAACCGAAAAATGTTTCCTCAGGTCATTTCGGAACAAAAACGTTCAGCGTCGAAGCCGATTTCTGAAAGCCCTTTAAGATTTTTTTTTTTATTTTCAATAATTATTTAACTATTTACTTTTCTTAATGTAATTATATGATTATAATCAAAACCACAATCTAAAAACTTAAGATTAAGAGTTTATTTATCATTTAATGAATTTATAAAGAAAATATTTTTATTTTTTTAGAACTTAACTTTTTTTAACGATATCGAAAATCTAAAGATGCAGTTCTTATTGTTAATTTATGCACTACATGGTATGAATAGGGACATTATGATATTTTTAAAAATTGTAAAAAAGTTGTATCTCTAATATTCTTATGCCCAATTGGCATGTTGTGCGCTCTAAAGCAAATAAAATCCCTTAATAAAACAGTAATCCCCGTGCCTTAAATATTTAGACTAGGACAAGAACCCAGTGTATTTAAGGTATTCCAAGTTCGGCATAGTATCTGCGTTAAAGTTGTCGAGCATAATACACCCAAACACAGGACATGGACAAGGGTAGTGTGTTTCAAAGTCTCATCTTCTTCTTCGAATGTTTTACATTCCGTTTCATAGGCTAGTTCCATGCGATCATGGTGAGTTTCTACCTGTGTATGTCCTGTTATTACACTAGTTAATTTTTAAAGGTTTAATCTACTCAGTTTCAGAATCTCCTTCGATTTCGCAAGGTTAGGGTCACCTTACCGACAGCAGTATTTTGCCTCATTAGATGTTCTTCCATCGCCAAAACCCTAAGTTCATTTTACAACTTTTAAAAGAGCCTTAGCATTTTCGAAAGTGATCTCCTTTTGGGTGATTTGTCGGCTTCTTCGTTTTCGGTTATGCCGTGATGGTAAAATTTTTCTTTTTATAAATAATTTTTTTTTTTAAATAAAAATTTTAATTAAAGTACATATTGGTCATCGTAAATTAAGTTAAATAGTAAGTTCAAATAAGTTAATATTCCAAACAGTAATACATTGAAAAATATAAGTAAAGGCTGATCCAAGTTATGCATTTTAGAGGAGGGGGTTTAATTTTTTTATAAATTATCAATTGTTTTTTTAACGGCTGCTAAAACAATTATCAAAAGAAAAAAATTGGTTTTTTAATATTCTCTTATCCTCCTCCCTGAATTAACGTTTGACCGAATAAATATGCTTTCTTGAAAATGTTTAAAAAAAATTTAAAATTCGCTTTAGAGTACTTAGTTGTTTATTGCATAGCTAGTTAAATAACTGGACACGGACCGCATTGCTGGTCCCCACAAAGATTTGTGTTTTTTTCTCAAAATTGCTGGATAAAGAAAAACAATGCCTAATTTAAATGTAAATCCAAAAATTCACAAGTAAAACAAGTAAGAGCACTTAGTTCAGCTGTGCCGAATATTATAAGCCCTTCAGACAGTTTGTACCACCATACGTATGTTCTACCTATCCTTAGCTTTTGTTGTAATTTTAGCTAAACGATATTCTAAATTTTTTATTGAAATTTTTTTTTCAAAAATTTCTTTTGTTGATATCTTCCCTTATCGAAGGGTAAGCAGCTAATCTCGCATCAATTCTATTTGGATGCCAAGGAAAGATGGGTGAGAGAACCCACTTGTTTGGAAATCAGAAAGATCTGGCCTGACATGGATGTGCATAGGACGCAATATGCAATGAATATGCCCCGAATCCACCTTAGGAACCTCATAGCGGTCATTACCGGACACTGGCCTATAGGTACACATGCGAAAAGGCTGAATATCCCTTACAACGACTTCTGCAGAAGTTGCGATAACGAGGAAGAGGAGGAGAGGACTGAACATCTTCTCTGCAATTGTCCTGCATTCGGGGACCTGAGACGCCAGATTCTGGGTCAACGAATAAGTAAAACTTGTCTTTCCGCAGTTGAACTGGGAAAGATCCATACCTTCGTAAACAGGACAGGATGGCTGAGTAACGACGGCCAGAGGACATAGAAAAAACGGGCGATGGTGCCTACGGTATCACAACGGGACCCTCGGAGGACCAAAGTGAGCTATGCCTTCGGGCGGCTGCCGGATCTAACCTAACCTAACCTTTTGTTGATATCTGTGTCGGTAATAGACCTTATTAACCAATATTTCTATAAATGTTGCCAAGGGTACATATTTTATATATATACTAGCCAAGCCCGGCACACGTTGCTACGCCTCTTAATGAATAAAAATGCATGCTGAATTTTAATTGAATACCAAGTGCAAGAAGCTAAAAATTATAACTTTTTTTTATAAGAATGGCACTACCTACTTTTCTAATCATGAAACTGTGTAGTCATGACAGCTTAATATGTGTGCTGTTGGCGTCTGTCATGCATGTGGCCCAGGTGTAAACCGCACCATGCAATATGCCAAGTGTAAACGTACACTTACGTAGTGCGGTGAGTCGGCGCTGAGTGAACGCCGTCAAAAGAGCCAACCGACACAGTACTCAGTTTTTATTTTACTCTTCGTTAAACTTCTGCATTACACAGACGCCAACAACCCTTTTTATAAATAAAAACTAAAATTAAATTAGAATAGTAAATTGAAAGTGAAACTATAAATTAAAGAAAAATAAAGAAATTGAAATTAAAAAACAAATAAAAGGAAAATAAGAAAATAAAGAGTTTTTATTAAAGAAATAAAGTGAAAGGTGAAAGAAAAAAAGGTGAAACCAAAAGAAGGAAGAAAGACAACACAGCCGACCTACCCCAACCACTAAACCAACAAACCAAGAGACGGTCATCCAGGTAAACATTTGGTCCTTCTCCCGGCATTTTGGAAGAAAAGGTGCGTAAAGTGAATTTATTTTTGGAATTACAAAAAAGTGTCTCAGTGCAGAATAAAATTTGTGTCTCGGTTGAAATTTGTTATTAATAAAGAGCAACGGTACACTTTTCTGTACAAACCGCTACGGATTTTTTTTTGTTGTTTTTCAAAAATATTTGCTCATATTTCGGCTGCCATTTAAATTGTTGTTGTTCACAGAAATTTATTTGGAATACAACGGAATTTTTAGAATTTTTGTTACCATTTTGTACTTTGTTGTTCTTGCCTTTCATTTTCACGATAAGTGTTTCCCAAACTTTTGTTCGTGGTTCTCCCTGGTTATAATTGAATAAATTAATATGTCAACTTTTGATAAATATATCCGCGCGGCAGATGAGGTAATTAGTTTTGAGGCTAATTTAAAAGACCAAGACCTTTCAGGCTATACTAAAGAGGCCTTTGATTTTGAGAAAGAGGAACTTGGCAAAATTTGGGATAAATATAAGAAAATTTTTAATGAGTGCTCCGATGAGACGGTAGAGAGGAAAAAAGAATTGGTAGTAGTACAAACGAAACACCCACAAGTGCGCAAAACTTATATAAGGTGTTTAAATATATTATCAAAAGCCGAACAAAAGCTAACAGAAATAGTTAAGGAAAATATAAGTGCAGCAGTTCCCAATATTTGTAGCTCCATATCTGTCCCTCCGTGTGATACTGGTGTTTTTCATGGGGATTACGTGTCGTGGCCTACATTTAGGGATATGTTTACTGCAATTTACATAAAAAATACTAAACTCAGCCCTGTAGAGAAATTGTTTTATTTATTTCAAAAAACTGATGGTGAGGCTCGAGACATTAATAGAAATATTGCGTTAACGGGAGAGAATTTTGACATTGCTTGGAACAATTTAAAATCCCAGTACGAGAACAAAAGAGTTTTAATAAATAGTCAACTTAAGTCTCTTTTTAATTTAGCCCCTTGTCTACAAGAGACTGCTGCTGAAATTAAAAGGCTTCAAAGGGAAGTGAATAATTGTATTTCAGTATTAAAGTTATATAAAGTTGATATTCTCTCATGGGATCCAATTTTTGTATTTCTATGCTCCTCACGTCTCTCAGAATGCACATTGAATCTTTGGGAACAATCAGTGAAAAATAAAACAGAGGTCCCCAAATGGGAGGAATTAAATAATTTTCTCACTGATAGATATCATGCCCTTGAAAGTGTTTCGGACATCATTGTAACACATAGTGTGCCGTTATGTGGTTCCCAATCCGTGAATAATTTCAACAATCAGCCAAATAAAGTAAAACAATTTAAAGCTCATCATACAAAAGTCGACTCAGTACAGTGTAAATTATGCAAGGAAAATCATAGAATAAGTGTGTGTTCTAAATTTTTGCACATGGACTACAGAAATCGTGTTTCTACTTTAAAAAAGTTTAGATTTTGTTTCAATTGCCTTACTATTGGCCATATGTATGGTGATTGTACTAGTCCAAATAGTTGCTCGAAATGTAAAAGAAAGCACCACACATTAATGCATAAGGATTTTATACGAAAAGAAAACAGTAGTCAATCAAATTTTGTGTCTCAGGGTGAAAATCGAAATAGTTCGGTAACAAGAATACAGTCCGCTAATATTCCTGGGCCGTCAGGAGTTGTTCAATCACATCACACGTCTGTTTCGAAGAAGGTTATGTTGGCGACAGCTTGGGTTCATATTGTTAGTTTTGGTTCTTATTACAAGGTGCGGGCTCTAATTGATCCATGTTCTGATGAGAGTTTTATTTCCGAAAGAATACAAAAACTTCTGAGGTTGCCCACTAGTCCAGTATCAGCTGAAGTTACAGGTCTAGGAGGAGATATAATAAGCAGATCTTCTAAGTTGGCAACGTTTGTTATTGTATCACTTTTCAATCAGGATGTGTCTCTTAATGTTCAAGCTCTAGTCGTGCCTCGTGTAACTGGTAGTGTTCCAACACATTCATTTAGCCCATTAACTAACGATAAACTGCCAGATTTGAATTATGCTGATCCGAAGTTTTACGAAAGCAGTGAAGTAGACTTATTATTAGGAGGTGATTTATACCCCTTTATACTTCGTGGTGGAGTCCAACATGGTATTTTTGAATCCCTAGTGGCTCAAGAAACGATTTTTGGTTGGATTGTGACTGGCCCAACACCCAGTAATGTTTCCACACGATGTGTCAGAATGTCTCATATGACAAGAGTTTCAATAGATGACCAATTGACAAAGTTTTGGTAGTTAGAAGAAGTTTCTCGTAAAAAGGTTCTATCAGATGATGATAAGAAATGTGAGGAGATCTATCGTTCTACTACCACAAGAGATTCCGAAGGGAGATATGTAGTGAGTCTGCCCTTTAAGAATAACATTGCGTCACTTGGTCCAAATAGGCATATTGCTCTTAGTCAATATTTAAGAAATGAGAAATCATTATTGCGTAAACCAGAATTTAAGGCTCAATACGATGAGGTCCTTAAAGAGTATTTAACTTTAGGCCATATGGAGAAACTCAGAGGTTCTAAAAGTGGTCCGAGTTATTATTTACCTCATCACGGAGTATTTAAGCCCGAAAGTACAACAACAAAATTGAGAATAGTTTTTAATGCCTCTAGTGCGACTTCTAGTGGTAAGAGTCTCAACGACATGTTGTACGTAGGCCCCATTTTGCAAGCTGATTTGGTATCTTTGATTTTGAAATGGCGATTTTATCAGTTTGTATTTAATGCGGATATTGCGAAAATGTATCGCCAAATTTTAGTAAATCCTGAACACAGACCTTTTCAAAAAGTTGTGTTTCGTAGTTCAGTAGATAGTGAAATTGAAGATTTTCAACTGAAAACGGTCACTTTCGGCGTTAATTGTGCTCCTTATTTGGCCCTAAGAACGATACTTCAATTAGCTGATGACGAAGAACTACGTTTTCCACTCGGCGCTCGAATATTGCGAGAGTGTATGTATGTTGATGATGCTCTTGTAGGGGCTCATTATATTTCTGATGCTTTGGTGGCACGAGACCAATTAATTGGTATATTAGAGACTGCAGGGTTTGAGTTACGAAAATGGACGTCAAACTCAAAACAAATTTTAAAAAATTTGCCCCAAGAGCATTTATTAAATTCAAATTTTTTGTCGCTCGATGATAAGAGCATAACGAAAACGCTTGGCGTACGCTGGAATGCAGCAGAAGATGTTTTTTATTTTAAGACTAAGAAAATAAAACTAAAACAGTCGTACACAAAGCGGGAAGTTCTCTCAATTATTGCTCGGCTTTTTGATCCAGCAGGTTGGTTAGGCCCTGTAGTTGTTAAAGCCAAAATTTTGATGCAGCAAATGTGGCTTGATAAAATAGATTGGGATGACCCGATAAAACCTCTGGCTCTTACTAAATGGCAATCTTTTGTTATGAAATATAATGATATCGACTCAATTAAACTTCCCCGATGGATTAAGTATACCCCAGACTGTCATATTGAGTTTCATGGTTTTTGCGACGCATCAGAGTTAGCTTATGCAGCCACAATATATGTTAGAATTAGTTTTGGTGATAAAGTTTACACGAGTTTGCTCACTTGTAAAACGAAAGTGGCTCCAGTGAAGAAACCATCGTTGCCACGCTTGGAATTATGTGGAGCAGTACTTTTGGCAAATTTGTTGAATAGTGTGGTTCCCAATTTAAATTTAAATTCGTATATTTTATATTTGTGGTCCGATTCTACAATTGTGTTAGCTTGGCTTCGAAAACCACCTTGTAATTGGAAAACGTTTGTGGCAAACAGAATCTCTACTATTTTAGAAAAAGTTGGTAACAAAAATTGGTTTCATGTACCTACGAATTACAACCCTGCCGATCTAGCAACCCGGGGGCTGACTCCTTCTGAACTACGAGAAAACAAACTTTGGTGGCAAGGACCTGATTGGCTCAGGTTAGATAAATCTTTGTGGCCCCAAACTCCGTTAGAATTTCAAACTTCAGAAGATTCAAAAAGAGTCCAAGTTAATGTTGCTCGATCGTCTGAAATAGAAGATGTACTTGACCGGTTTTCGAGTTTACCCAGAGCTCTTCATGTGATTTCGTACTTGTTTCGATTTTATCAGCTCACCCGTAAAAACCTTTATAAGGATGTTAAGTATGATACAACGAGAATTACGGCGACAGAATTAGCCTTTGTGCGTAACCGACTGTTTTTCTTATCGCAACAACAACACTTTAAAAAAGAATTCAACTGTTTGTCGTCGAAGAAGAAACTTGATTCTCGTAGCTCTTTATTAACCCTTTCTCCATTTCTGGATAAAAATAAAATCATTCGAGCTAACGGTCGCCTTGGTTCAACCACTTGTCTGTCCTGCAATGAAAGACACCCTATAATACTAGCGTATGGCAGTAAATTATCACGTCTTTATGTAGAATTTGTTCATAAATTAGTTCATCATGGTGGTACTCGTTTAGTCTTGAATGTTGTCCGTCAGGAGTGCTGGATAATAAAGGTTAAAAATTTGATCAAAACAGTTGCTCACACTTGTAAAATCTGTGTTTTGCATCGTAAAAAACTTCAAACTCAGATTATGGCAGCGTTACCGCAAGAAAGAACTACGTTGAGTCGTCCCTTTTCAAATACAGGTGTCGATTTTGCTGGCCCATTTGATATCAAAAGTTTTACTGGTCGATATTGCCGTATTACTAAAGGCTACGTGTGTCTCTTCGTTTGTTTCTCTACAAAAGCGATACATCTTGAAGCTGTTAGCGATTTGTCCACCCCTGCGTTTCTTGCCGCTTTAGATCGCTTTATTGCTCGTCGTGGTTGCCCAAACAAAATTTTCTCTGATAATGGTAGAAACTTTGTTGGCGCCGCGAGACAACTTGAGATTAACTTTGAAAAACACGTAAAAGAGCTCCGAGATACTGCGATTGACAAATACGGTCATAATCGGTTAGAGTGGCACTTTATTCCTGCCGCAGCTCCTCATATGGGCGGTTTGTGGGAGGCAGGTGTAAAAAGCTTTAAATCGTTATTTAAAAAATCTGTTGGCCAACTAAAACATACGTTTGAGGAGTTTTCTACTCTTTTGGCAAAAATAGAGGCGTGTCTCAACTCTCGCCCGCTTGGTCCTATGTCTGACGACACCTCTGAAGTGTCAGCACTCACTCCAGGACATTTTCTGATAGGTTCTGCGTTGCTCACTCCTGCTGAACCTGAAGAACTCGATTCACCATTAAGTATTGTAAATCGATGGCGTAAAGTCAAGGCAATGCAGCAGGATGTTTGCCGCCGTTGGAAAAAAGAATACCTGGTCGAGTTGCATAAGCGAAATAAATGGAAGTTTCCTCAAACTGATTTGAAAGAAAATGATCTTGTTGCCCTGAAAAACGAGCCTTGTTGTCCGACTGAGTGGCGTCTAGGCCGTGTCCTAAGGGTTCGTCCTGGTTTGGACGGAAAAGTTCGGGTAGTAGAGCTTAAAACGCAAAATGGTATGATAACACGTCCCGTACACAAATTAGTAGCTCTACCGAGATCACTTGATTAAATTATTCTTTTTAAAGTCCAGTTTCGTTTTTATGTATGTACAAAGTTTCTCATTTAATGTATACGTTTCTAGTTAAACATGCTTGACGGATTATTCAACCCGAACTTCTGCTGCCCCTTATGTAACCGTCTCCACGCAATTAGACAGTGCTCTAGGTTTATGGTGATGGAAGTGGAACAGAAATTGCGTGTTGTGGCCCAGAAATCACTATGCTACAGTTGCTTGGCTCAATCTCACGTCCGCTCTGACTGCAAGAGCCTAGATCGATGCCGGCGTTGTATGCAGGACCACAATAGCTGGTTGCACCCGATGCCGGAAGGCAGAGTTTGGGTCCGAATGACCGCGTATGTTCGAGTCATCATCCATCCGGACGGAAAAGCTCGTCATACACTCGCTCTTATCGACCCAACTGCGGCGAGATCGGCCATCACAACAACAGAAGCCGAACGGTTACGGTGTGTGGTAACTCAAGGCCGTACTAAGATTACTGTTTGCAACAACAACGCTAATAGCCTCCGTGTCAATGTCGAATGCGTGGTCGAAAAAACACAATTTGGCAAAAGTCCAAAATTTGACATCGAAAAGGACTGTCGTGATACCTCTGCTGATGCCAACCAATTGTGGCACAGAAGTCTAACATACCAGTTAGTCTTGGGAGCTGACGTGCAAGCTTTAATTTTACGTGGCCCAGCAAAAGGTAAACCTGGCCACATTTATGTGCAGGACACTATTTTCGGCTTGGCCTACTTCGGAGAAGCTATTAAAAGATGTTGAGCTGGCTTTAGAAAATATACATTTTTTTTTATATACTTTGTTATTATCTTTTTTTTTGTTAAAAGGAAAATGAATTTATTTTTTTTTGTTTTTTGAAACATGAATTACTTATAAAAAAAAATGTCTTATTAATAATATTTTATTATTGAATTATTGTATTTTAACCACCTTTATACTAAATTTTTGAAGATTTGTCCTATGTTGCACCATCGTTGCAAGGGAGGCGATATGTTGGCGTCTGTCATGCATGTGGCCCAGGTGTAAACCGCACCATGCAATATGCCAAGTGTAAACGTACACTTACGTAGTGCGGTGAGTCGGCGCTGAGTGAACGCTGTCAAGAGAGCCAACCGACACAGTACTCAGTTTTTATTTTACTCTTCGTTAAACTTCTGCATTACACAGACGCCAACAACCCTTTTTATAAATAAAAACTAAAATTAAATTAGAATAGTAAATTGAAAGTGAAACTATAAATTAAAGAAAAATAAAGAAATTGCAATTAAAAAACAAATAAAAGGAAAATAAGAAAATAAAGAGTTTTTTATTAAAGAAATAAAGTGAAAGGTGAAAGAAAAAAAGGTGAAACCAAAAGAAGGAAGAAAGACAACACAGCCGACCTACCCCAACCACTAAACCAACAAACCAAGAGACGGTCATCCAGGTAAACATGTGCAAAGTTTCGGAAACACCGGTCCAGTGCAAGTACCTCAAAATTATAATTTTTTTTTAATCGTCGTGGCCCTGTTTTTTTTCTAATCACAAAATTATATAGTCATGACAGCTCAATATGTGTGCAAAGTTTCAGAAAAACCGATCTAGTACAAGTAGCTAAAAATGATAACTAATTTTTTATGGGCGTGGCACTGCCCACTTTTCTAATCACGAAATTGTAAAATCATTATGTGTGCAAAGTTTTAGAAAAATCGGTGAAGTGCAAGTACACAGTACAACACATGATTTGCCAACTCAATTCTGTTAACTGTATGTGAAATTAGACCCAAAAAGAAGAATTTCTGCATCATTCGTTTTGTCTTCTTACCTGCGATTTGAAGTTAGTATCGATTTGAAGTTAGTACTATCGTATAGGGGAATTTATCACGTTTTAGGCCCTGTTGTTTGACATAGCTCGACAACCACTAGCCCAATTTAGTTGAAATAAATTTTAAAAAATTAAGAATTACAATTCCCTTAATCTGTTCATATATTGTTTTCCTATACAAGTAACACTTTCGAAGTTAAAAATGAATGTATGAAGGGAAAAAATTATTTTTTGCCTAAAAATTAAAATTTTTTTTTTTTTTAAATACATAAAAAATCCAAAATGGAAAAAAGTTTCAAGTCTAGTTATTTTTTCGCAAAGTCACATAACCTATGAGCAAAATGAGACAAAGATCATAAAAATCGATGCACGCGTTTCGCTTTTATTCGCAATTGAGTAAATGTATGAATTTCAAAAATTTGCTCGAGATATGCACAACATTATTTGGAGAAAACATTGACACCTTTTTCATGATTCTGAGAATTAAAAAAAAAGGAATAAACAAAAGGTTATTTGATTTTTATGATTGCGGTAATGAATGTACGTGGACAATTAAACGGAAAGTGGACCTTTTTATTATTTTGGTTTTTCCGGTGGCTACCTATATGATTTTTTTTACAGAAATTGCACCCACATTTAAGGGTGGTCATTATTTTGAAAGTTTTGCACAGTTTGAAACGTACAAGTGCTGAATCAGGTATATAGCCAGCCGCCCTTAAAATATGCGCCCATTTATAAGTATCTGGCAGTAAAATATTGAAAAATACGTAGTATTTATAGGTGTGCGTTGATCGATTTTTGGCATTCAGCCAGTGCCGACGAACGCGAACAGTAAAAGTGATTTTTCTCCAGACCATGAATATGAACAACCTACGAAGAAAACAAGATCATCAGAACCACAAGCGTCAACTTTTACAAGGATGAATATTGCCAATAATTGAAAAAATGTTCTAAATTTTGTTTTTATGCATATTATAATTGCGTATTAATTGCATATTATTTTATTTTCATTAAGTTTTTATAAATAAAGTTTTTTTTTCATGATAATTTTTTAATTTATATTTTTATTTTAAGGGTGGTGGCTATAACTGATTTTTAAAATTCATACATTTACTCAATTGCGAATAAAAGCGAAACGCGTGCATCGATTTTTATGATCTTTGTCTCATTTTGCTCATAGGTTATGTGACTTTGCGAAAAAATAACTAGACTTGAAACTTTTTTCCATTTTGGATTTTTTATGTATTTAAAAAAAAAAAAATTTTAATTTTTAGGCAAAAAATAATTTTTTCCCTTCATACATTCATTTTAAACTTCGAAAGTGTTACTTGTATAGGAAAACAATATATGAACAGATTAAGGGAATTGTAATTCTTAATTTTTTAAAATTTATTTCAACTAAATTGGGCTAGTGGTTGTCGAGCTATGTCAAACAACAGGGCCTAAAACGTGATAAATTCCCCTATACGATAGTACTAACTTCAAATCGATACCAACTTCAAATCGCAGGTAAGAATACAAAACGAATGATGCAGAAATTCTTCTTTTTGGGTCTAATTTCACATACAGTTCACAGAATTGAGTTGGCAATCAATTAACTGAAAAATGTTGTACTGTGGTATGATAATGATAACTTATTTTTTATGGGCGTAGCCCCGCCCACTGATTTTTTAAAGCAAAATTTTGCTAAGCATATCTAATAAATTGATACCATGTACCAGCCCGAAGTATACGTGGGGGTTTCAGAAAGTGTTTTATTTTTTGTTTTGCTACACACATGTGCTTGCTTATGTGTTATTTAAACGTTTAAACGCAAATAACTCCTATAAAAAATATTAAATCGATTTTAATAGGATATGGATTCTGTGCATCTTCTAGAAAATTCCTTTCAAAAAGGGTGTATTTTTAAAAATTAAATCGGTTGTATAATATAAACGTTAACTGCGTAAGAAGAAATTGACTTGCAAATTTCTATACAAGATCTACTTATCTTCATTCTAATTCTAAGTTTACTTAAGCGGTTATTTCTTTTACCCCTAGAAACATTAATGCCAAATAGTTTCTCTATTGTGCCAACATTATCTTACGCTAAACAAGAATTGTCAGTTGCGCAATGTCAACCTATGACCATCGATAAATCACAAAATACAAGCGTTTTTTTTTTTAGCTGCTAAATTAAATGATAAACATTTTAATAAAAAATTCAACAATGTACTTGAATATTATTACGTTTTTAAAATTTGGAAAAAATAAATAAATAAAAACGCAAAATACGATAACTTTTAATATCTACACATTTGAGTATCTTCTTAATGTCCACTTTATGGTTCATGCTTCAGAACTCACTTTTAATCAAAACAAATATTTCCTCTTTAACCACATAATTTTAGCTTTCAAGTGAAGTCCGTGAACAACCAGCTGAAAAATGTCATCCCTTAATTTTCACCCTTCGTGCATTTTTTTTTTTGCTTTTACTTTCTGCAACTCCATCGAAATGATCTTTATTTGAAGTGTTGATTTTTATTAAACTCTCCCTTCGAAGCGAAAAATTAAACAATCTTTATTGTCACAGTTAGTGGCAGTTTTGCAAACAGCATTTTTGAAATTAATTATTATTTGTTTTGTTTATTTTATACCCCCAGCCTTATGCATTTTGTTGTTGGGTTTTTTAGTTGATTTTAGTATATCATCATCAAAAATTGTTTGTCTTTTAAATGCCTTGCAGACATATCACTCTAATATCAGGTCCAGTGTTGCCGTTTTCACTGCGATTTGCCCGTCGTCACTGCGTAACTGCGTTTTTCTTAATATCACTGCGTTTTTCAGTTTTTGGTAGTTTTCCTCTTTTTTGATCAACAACGCCTTAACATGATTTACCTCAAACGTGTTAAACACGTAAGTCTGTAAAGGCTATTACACAACGAGATAAAATTGTCACCCTGTTAAAAATATAGCAGCTAGATGGCAACATTTTCTGCTGTTACGTTACGTTGCAGTTGACTGATTAGGTCTTGAATTAAAATGTCAAAAATCCCGTTAGAAAAACATAAACAAACTATTTCGTGAAAAAAATATTTGCTTTTCAGTAAATTTAATTAATTTTTATATTGTTTCGAAATGTATGGGTAAGTTGGCGTTTAAAAAAGGGTAAAAAAGTGTTAAAAAAGTGAAAAAAATTTCCTTTTTTTTGTCCAATCGAAAACGACATTTTTTTATTTCTCGTCACTGCGCTTCACTGCGATTTTTTTGTCGATTTCACTGCGAAAAAAAGTTGGTCGGCGGCAACACTGATCAGGTCTATGCAGGATTTTATAAATGTGTTTTGTGCCCACGGCAATGGAGAGTTTTTGGTTAAAAAAAAAATGTCATAAAGGAATTTAAAAGTTTGAGGGAAAGTTTGTTAGTAAACGAAATAAATGAACACTACCGAGCAAAAACTCTCATTACAAAAAAATGAGTTGAATGTACAAACAAACAGCTTTTCATGACTTAAAATTTGGCACACGGCGAAATCATTTGAGGCAAGTTCTTATCACGCTCGCTTACAAATAGGGACTAAAATAAGTACTTACCGGCCTTGCTTACAAGTAGGTACTCGTATAAGTACTTATTACGATCGCTTATAAATAGGGACTGAAATAAGTACTTGATTTTAATAACCTAAATAACCCATTGATGTTATGGACTCACAGAAGTCGTTCGTTTCTTTTAAGGACACAAATTCGGTTTGATTATTCTGCGATACTCAGTGAAAATTTATAAGTCATCCCTTTGTAATAAAATGCTTTGCCCCTGCTGTCAAAATCATTATTACTTATGTCCTAAACATGTTAAACTTAATGAGAATTATAAAAAGTTATGCATTTGAATGGCTTTTATAAAATTTCGCAATAAGAAATTGTTTTGTGTGTCTAGCTAAGCAAATGTCTGAAAATAAGTATTTACGTATCACATTAAAAATCAAGTCATTACTAGAATACTTCTTAGTAAGACAGACAATATGTAATAGTCATTGAAAAGTATGTTGTTTAATAAGACCAAGTCATTACCTAGTTTTTTCGGGGTATCTTTATATTATTAAATAAAAACGAATCTTTTATCCCTTTTTGAACAGATTGCGTGCATCAAGGAGTGTAAGTTTTGTCACATGTAATTTTTAGAAATATAAAATGTTCAAATTTTAAATTTAAAACACTACTAACACATTCAGACAATACATATACCGAGCAGTCAAATTATAAAAAAATTATTATTAAGACTAATGGCTTAATTTCGACCACTTGACAAGGAAATAAAATCGCTAGATTTAAAAAAAAACAACAACAGTTGTACTGCAGCCAACTTCCATACCTAACGGCTTGACAAAATTGAATTGTATGAACATGAGAGTTTTTGACAGCCCAAAAACGCTTGCTACTCTTCTTTAGGCTTGACTGTTAGTTATTTAAGCAAAATCTTTACATTCCTTTTTTGGTAAATTCCGAGCAATCGTCAAAAGTGAGATTCAGTACAGTTGAAGTTCATATGGAAAAGAAGTGCAGAAACATTTAATTAATGTATTCCGTTCAGCATATTAAAGTTATTAGCATTTGTTGTTGATACTGAAACATGCATGCGTTAATCACTATACAATTACTTGGGTACAAAGTAGAAAATTTGTAAAATTTTTAATATAAATTTCCAATCATTAGAAAATAGCAAACAATTCCTTATTGAACGTTGAGTTTTTAGAAATTTATTTTGTTCAGAAGATTACAATAATTTTTTGTTTAAAGCAAACTTTTGTAAAATCTCTATTCATAGTAAATTTTTAATTTTTTGAACAAATTTTATTAATTTTTTTAATTTTAAAAAATTCTTGAGGAACTCTTCATTTTAAAATTATGTGATAAATTCTTTATTAATTAAAATTTTTTGATAAATTATTTTTTATTTTTTTGTTACAAATGGAAGGTTAAACCTAAGACTACCTTCTCAAATTAAGTTCTTTTAACTTGATGACAAGTGGTCAACGTTGTTGTTTTCTGCCACAATTTTCAAACCATAACAATTATTCAAGGGGTGATTTTATGTCCTGGAGTATTTAAAATTGTTAGAAAATTATGAATCTTTCTAAACCCTAATGAAACCAAAACGATTTACCATTAAAGTCCCCACAAAATTTTAAAGAGTTTAAAGCATAAACAACATATGCTGGCATTAAAACATAATTTGCCTGAAAACGAAAAACGAAAACTAATATATTTGATTAAGAATCCTTGTTATGAATTCATTAACATCAACAGACTTTAATTTTAATTTCGTTGGAAGTTTTGCCAAAACATCATTCTATAAGTTTTACTTTCAATTTACATTTATACATACATATTTCCTTTAACCCTTTCCTTTACTTCAATGGAAGAGTGCATTTCTTTACAAAAGTCTTACTAAATTTAATTCTCAACATATGTTACTCAATATTCCAGACAATAGAGTTTTAAACTCATTCATTGTAGGGTAAAAATTTTCTTTTTTAAAAAAAATTCTTTATTAAGAAAAGGAAATTAAACGTAACGAAGGATGTGCTTTCACTTGATATCAGTTGAGAAGATGAAGTGTTGAAGAGATGAAAATATTTCTACTTGAAGAAATATATTTAAATATATTTATTTGTTATATAAATTAAATGACTAGACGTATGAATATTCAAATAACTAGTCTAGAAAGATATTTTTGTGTGTTGTTTGCTTTAAAGGAAATTACAAAATTTAGTGAAGGGTAAAGATAAGAAATTAAATGTTTTCCTATTGTACTTTTGTGTAAAAAAGGAAAATTATAAAAACAAATTATATTCAATATATATTATATTTATACCCGCCACCAAAAAAATGGTGGGGGTATATTCATTTTGTCATTCCGTTTGTAACACATCGAAATATCCATTTTAGACCCCATAAAGTATATATATTCTGAATCAGGGTTTGATTTGATGACGATCTAGCTATGTCCGTCCGTCTGTCCGTCTGTCCGTCTGTCCGTCTGTCCGTCTGTCCGTCTGTCCGTCTGTTGAAAGCACGATAGAGGTCGCACCGAAAAAGCTAGGGGGCTCAAATTTTGCCAGATTCTTTCTTATAGACAAGGTTTGTTTGGTATTGAAAATGGGCTAAATCGGAATATTAGGAAGGGAGTTATAGCTCGAAAAGCAAGAGTAGGTCGAAAAAACCGTGTCCTTCAAACATCGAATAAAATGGAATTGTGTCCAAACGCATTAACGTAGACTCATGAAACTTCGAATATATATTTCCTGAGTAAAAACAATATTTTTCCCCGAAAATTATCAAAATCTATGCTTTAGGAGGGGAGTTATCGATCAAAATGTACGAAAATTTATACCGCACAGTGTATTTTTCGGTATATTTAAAAACAAAAACGTCATAAAAGCAACAAAATTAGATGTACAACTCTGAAATTTTGCACACTTTGCTTTTTGGTTAGGCGCTTTTCGGTAACGGAAAATCAATGTGCCACGCCCACTTTTACGCCCACCTCCCATACAACGTTTTACCTAAAATTCATATAATTTCTCTACTAATAAAGATTTTGGAATAACAAAGGGCTATTTTGAAACACCTAAGTTGTACTCATTAGCAAAAACAACTTTGACACGCCTACTATAACGCCCACTTTTCACGTTATCTACCGTTAATGAAGTTTAAAAGCTCATAAAACCGCCAAAATTAGAGGTGTGATGATCAAATTTGCTACGTATATCCCCCTTGGCAGTATCATTACTGTGCCGGAAAATTAAGGTGCCACGCCCACTTTTACGCCCACCTCCCATATAACGTTTTACCTAAAATTCATATAATTTATCTACTAATAAAGGTTTTGGAATAATAAAGGGCTATATTGAAACACCTAAGTTGTACTCATTAGCAAAAACAACTTTGACACGCCTACTATAACGCCCACTTTTCACGTTATCTACCGTTAATGAAGTTTAAAAGCTCATAAAACCGCCAAAATTAGAGGTGTGATGATCAAATTTGCTACGTATATCCCCCTAGGCAGTATCATTACTGTGCCGGAAAATTAAGGTGCCACGCCCACTTTTACGCCCACCTCCCATATAACGTTTTACCTGAAATTCATATAATTTCTCTACTAATAAAGATTTTGGAATAACAAAGGGCTATATTGAAACACCTAAGTTGTACTCATTAGCAAAAATAACTTTGACACGCCTACTATAACGCCCACTTTTCACGTTATCTACCGTTAATGAAGTTTAAAAGCTCATAAAACCGCCAAAATTAGAGGTGTGATGATTAAATTTGCTACGTATATCCCCCTATGCAGTATCATTACTGTGCCGGAAAATTAAGGTGCCACGCCCACTTTTACGCCCACCTCCCATATAACGTTTTACCTAAAATTCATATAATTTCTCTATTAAAAAAATTTTGGAATAATAAAGGGCTATATTGGAACACCTAAGTTGTACTCATTAGCAAAAACAACTTTGACACGCCTACTATAACGCCCACTTTTCACGTTATCTACCGTTAATGAAATTTAAAAGATCATAAAACCGCCAAAATTAGAGGTGTGATGATCAAATTTGCTACGTATATCCCTCTAGGCAATGTAATTACTGTGCAAGAAAATTGAGGTGCCACGCCATTTTTTACGCCCACCTCCCATATAACGTTTTACCTAAAATTCATATTATTTCTCTATTAATAAAGATTTTGGAATAATAAAGGGTTATATTGAAACACCTCTGATGTATTCATTCGCAAAAACAACTTTGACATGCCTACTATAACGCCCACTTTTCACGTTATCTACCGTTAATGAAATTTAAAAGCTCATAAAACCGCCAAAATTAGAGGTATGATGATCAAATTTGCTTCGAATATCCTTCTAATCAATGTAGTCGTTGTGTCAAAAAGTTTAGGTAACACGCTCACTTTAACGCCCACCTCCCATAACGGTTTATCTTAAATTCATGTAATTTCTCTATTGACAAAGTTTTTAGGAAAATAAAGGACTATATTGAAATATCTAAGTTGTATTTATTAGCAGAAACTTTATTGACACGATTACTTTAAAGACCACTTTCATTGAAAGACTATATTTACAAAAGCATTTTAGTAGGATATCGAAGTTATAGAGGGTGGTTAAATTTGAAGGACCGATGTTGAATTTAAATAAAACACAAATTATTTAGGATATTATTAATATTTCTTTTTATAATGATAATATTTGTATGGTTCAATTATGTATTTTACAAAATATCTGCCAAATGCCCCCCCCCCATCCTTGGCGCCACTCCTCTATCTGATGGTCCAAATTTTCAATGACAACGTTGATGCTCAATTGTTAGGCATGATGATGAGGCGAGGTTGACTGCTCTTTTGCCACACTATCGCAAAAACCAGCAATGGTTCCCATTCAACGAACTAAGAAGGCATTCACAGATTTTCTAACATTTTATACAGACCTGTTTTGCAGAAATGTAAATATTTTTTACAATTCTCCCGATTGTGGACGAATTTGAACGATTATGTTGGCCAAAATAATCACGAAGTGCACAAAATGCATTTCGATTTGAACGCCCATTTTTATAAAAAACCTGAATAACTTTAAAGCGTTGCTCATTTGCATATCTTTCCACGGATCAAATTGAGTAAGTTTGAGATTGAGAAATGTCAAGTGAAATGCAGAAAACAAATTTAAAGACTAGGTGTAGTTCACCTTCAACATGGGCCCTAAAAAATTTAACCACCCCCTACAAAGAAAGTGATACATATTTTATTATAAAGATATTATTCAATAGCGATTAACAAAATAATAATTATTGTGCTTTAAATGTACACAAAATTGGTGGTGGGTATAAAAGATTCGGCACAGCCGAATATAGTGCTCTTACTTGTTTTAAATTAAATTATAGGCTATAAGTTCAATGTGATAACGACAAGAATATTTAAGGAAATATTAGTCATCCGATACTAGCTGAGTGGAATGCATTTTCGAAACCAGCTACGGTTTCATCATCAGCACTCTTTTGATCAGAACTACAGGTGTTGTATGTAAATATCAACTATTTAACTCAGTAATGTATTGAAAATTGAAATAAAGAATTATTTGTTCTTATTGATTTCATGTTATATCAAATACATATCATTGAGTTAGTACGAAATTTACCAACATCTGTTTTTCCTGTATTCTTTTTTGCACGGCATTACCACAGTTTTTTTTTCAATATAGTATTTAAAAAAAAATCTGTTAAAAACGTCATATCGTATCGTATATCCATACATATAAAATGGAGTGGGTAGATATTGTAGGGTCTGCGTCTGTTAAAGCTGTACACTCTAGAAGCATGATGAATCTAATTTAGTGTGTATTTGTTTACCGTGTGTATGGCATTGTATGCAATTAAGTAGGAGGAGTCTGGAGATTGAGTAAATATCAAAAATCTAAATTGCTGACGGAATTGCGCGCGGTGCATCGGCACTTAGGTCGATATATGAAGAGAGCATAGAGAAGGCCACCAACATGCCAATATTTTGGCGAATCAGGGCATTGATATCGCACAGGAGTGATATACCATAGAGGATCGAAAGGGACTGCAAAGTGTCAACAGCTCTATGGCCAAAGCTAAACTTGGCAAATTCTATAGATATAAATGGGGTATAACTGGGGGCCACTATTTGAGTTTCAACTTGACATTAACCAGTAAGGGCTAGGATCAATAGATGTGTTCGCGTTACTCAGGATTAATGTAGGATGTTTAAGGATGAGGAAGAAAAAGAAGCGGTGGAAACATTTTCTGTTTTAATAGATTTAGGTGGTTAGTTAAGCGATTCCATTATATAAAGCTATTTATTTTATAAAGGGAAACACAATGAACTATATTGGTCTCCGAGTGTGGGTATTGGAGGCGAATCCTGTTTCCTGTATCCCTCTTTCCTACCTACCTAAGCGATTCGAGGATAAGTTGGCTGATGTCTCGAAGTGCAAACTAGGGAATGTTTTCACTATGGAATTGGATAATTAGTTGGTAGACAATAACGGCTTAATAGGACTGTTTATCTACGGTTTTTTTGTTTTGTTTTTGCTACATCATTTCTTTTCTTTACTTACCGTGTTATACTTTCAACACTTGGTTTTCTTCCGCATTATTGCTGTTTATTCTTTACAAAAGGAGGACATAATGGGTCTCTTGGGTTTCTGAGTGTGGGTGTTGGAAGTGTCTCTTGCTTCCGGAACTTTTCATTTCCACTTATCCACCTAATCTGAGGCCGAATTACGGCATTCGATATCGATCGAAATTTTACTCGAACGATTGAGTTTACTGTGCTTTAGGTATAGAGAATCTAATAAGAATTTTCAAATTTCGATCACGTTCGAATGCCGTAATTCGGTCTCTGATTTTGCATGTGCCAGAAGAAGACAGAAAAAAAACCACATAAAAGAGTAATTGTGAATGAGTTAAAAAATCACGGAGGCCACAATATCAGCGTATACAAGTTACGCAGTTATTTCTTTAATTTTCATAAAACTTTTTTCGTAAACGTTGGTTAGACGTTAGGGTAGACTTAAATTTCCTTTTTTAGAATGAAGATGATAGTGAGCCTATTGGCAAAAACCAATGACTTATAAAAAAACTCATAAAAAAATCAATGCTGGTAAACTTAGAAGGTCAACTCTGATCAGCGAAGCAAGCAAATATAGGAACAGAAAATGTCTCATGCAGTAATTAAATTGCTTTAAGAGCTGCATGATATGAGGCTATATTCTGCAGATGTTGCATGTTGTGCACATTAATTTTATTGCATCTAGTCAGATAAGATAGAGCTTTGTTCTCATGTTGCGATATAGATCACCAGTAATAGTCAGCGATCTCGTTTTCAAAGCAGTATGGTTAAAGATGACTTTAAAACAAAATTCGCACCAAAGAGTAACACATTGTAGATGAACTAATTGTTTTATAATCACATAAACGCAGCAATTTTTACGAATTTCGTAAAGCCATCAAGCTGAAAATATCCGTATCTATTTAAAGCTACTCTCATTGCTGTTTAAAGTCATTCCGCTTCAGTCAATCAATAGAAATTTGTAAGCATGGAAATGTTTATTTTAAGGGAGTAACAACTGTAAGCAGTTTCGTGGCCGACTCGTTACTTGAGTTCAATCTAGTTCATTGTGGTTCGTCGAAAAAAATAAACAAGGTTGTTGGCAAAAAAAAAACTAAAGTAACGGTATGGCCTAACACTAGATCTGAATAGATTGTTTCAAACGGATAGAGTTTTTAACATCAACAGTCCATCCACTATACTTGCAGCCTTATTCTATAACTCGCTAAAGCTAAATCTCTATCGCTTAAACTCTTAAAAATATATTTAGAAATTTTTCGCTGATATATATTCTCTAAATAAATTTTTAGGAGTTTTAGCTGAAGAAATCTAGCTTTAGTGAGTTATAGAATAAGGCTGCTGATCTTTAAAATGGCTGTCGTAAATTTCAGAACTCCCATTAATATTTGACTTGCTTGCATTTAAATGCATTTCTGATTTGGAAATATTTTTTGTTCTTGGGAAAAGCAACAACTAAAAAGGAAATAAAAAAATCTAATCAAAATTTACTTAAATGAAACATTTCTAAAAGAGTTTCATTAAAATTCTAATTCATCAAAATCCATCCGCCTATCAACATATTTCCATCACATCATGAATTATGATATTTTTGAATTATTTTCTTTGAATTTTAAGCTTTCCCTTAATCCTAGACATGGTGTTGTAAGCAGCAATACAACTCAACTTATGAACCCCAAAGAAAGCAACCGTCATATGTGCATGATCTCATATTTAAGCCTAACAATACTATTGACACATTCAATTATCTTTTCGCAGCAAGAAAAAGGCTAGAAAATCTATATGGGCAAAATAATAAATAAATAAATAAGAAAACTAAACTATTCAAGCATAAATTTTCTAATAATTAAGGTAATTTTAATGGTAAACACCCTTATAACGAATCCACCAAAGAAACACAAGGAATTACACGCACTGTCAAAACTTTAATAAAATAAAAAAACACAAAACACGATATACAACCACGCCAATAGACAGACCAAAACAAAAGAAACTGCAACCCTGTTGAAAGGATAAGAAAAATGTTTCCACTGTGTTGAATAATAGAAAAGCATAAGATGAGCTTACAAAACTAATCTCGTACACTTGACAGGAGGAAATAAACAATACGCATAAACTCACATACACCAACTACAAGTTTTTGTAACACGAGACGCCGAGAAATGAAATACAATAAATTATTAACAATAAAATGTATGGTTGTATGCAGTAGCATATAATATTGCGTGCATAACCTTTTATTTTAGTTTTGTATCTTTCAGTTTGTAGTTTATCGTGTTTGGGTGGGGAGTATCATATGACGAGAGACGAAATGAAATCTATATATATAAAAGTGAAACTCTGTGTGTGTGTGTGTGTGTGTGTGTGTGTGTGTGTTAGCTATAGACTCTGAAACTGCAAAACCGATCGGGCTCAAACTTTGGTAAGTTGTTGTACACATACCGGGGAGTGTTTATGGATAAAAAAAAGTGGGCGGGGCCACGCCCATAAAAAATTAGTTATCAGTTTTAGCTACTTGCACTTGACCGATTTTTCTGAAACTTTGCACACATATCGACCTGTCATGACTAAATAATTTCGTGATAAGAAAAGTGGGCGGGGCCACGCCCCTTAAAAAGTTTTAATTTTGAGGTACTTGCACTGGACCGATTTTTCTGAAACTTTGCACACATATTAAGCTGTCGTGATTTTATAATTTTGTGATTAAAAAAGTGGGCGGGGCCACGCCCATAAAAAAAGGCTCCAATTTTGAGGTACTTGCACCAGACTGATTTTTCTTAAACTTTGCACACATATTGAGCTGTCATGACTTAATAATTTCGTGATTAGAAAAGTGGGCAGTACCACGCCTATAAAAAAAAGGTATCATTTTGAGGTACTTGTACTTGACCGATTATTCTGAAACTTTGCACACATATTGAGCTGTTATGACTTTACAATTTCGTGATTAGAAAAGTGGGCAGGGCCACGCCCATAAAAACAATTTTAATTTTGAGGTACTTGCACTGGTCCGATTCTTCTGAAACTTTGCACACATATTGAGCTGTTATGACTTCACAATTTCGTGACTAGAAAAGTGGGCACTGCCACGCCCATAAAAAAATTATAATTTTTAGGTTTTTGCACTTGATATTCAATTAAAATTCAGAATGCATTTCGATTCATTAAGGGGCGTAGCAACGCGCGCCGGGTTTGGCTAGTATATTTATAAAAGACAAAAAAAATTTGCGAAATTGAATTTATACGATACATTATCAATGCAGCTTAAATGCCAGACACATTTATAATCCTTGATCTCATCAACATTACAAACGTCATCATAAAGATGATGTAGATGACGAGGTTGTTAGTGGTGATGGTAATGATGAGGAGGACCTTCAAAAACATGTGCATGATTTCAAAGAATAAAAATAATAATAATAAATGCCATAAACACTTGAAGAAATTTTTGGCTTTACATTGCAATTAAACTAAAGTAAATAAAATTTAAAAAAATTGTTGTTAGAAACTGAATTGATAGACTTTTTTTTTTAGTAATAATTTCGCTAACTTTAACTTTACTGTAAATTGCGAGAAGCATATATTTAAAAGATTTAAAATTTTACAATTTAGTTCATGTATGTATGTATGTCAATGTTTTTTATGCTGAATAGTGTAAATAAAAAAGTAACTTATAAAAAACACATTTAAAGCTCTAAACACATAGACGACAGCAGACAGCAAGCAGCAATATGTCAAAAATAAAATTCATGTGTTTAAATGAAAACGATTATGTTGACGGCAGCACAGCAGCACGACTGCACAACAGCATTTGCTGCTGCTGGCAACTTATATTATAAAATATATAAGCGGCATCCCTGAAATTTGTATTGCTAAAATACACATCAGCTGATTATTATGTTGTTGCCGTCTTCAAAATAATTATGAAGCTGACTTCAGAGCAGCATTTAAAGATGGCAGCATTTGAAGCCGTGAAGTTGTGAAGTCTGCTGTCGTCTATGTGTTTTGAGCTTAAAGCTAATACAGAATTGTGTTTGCAAAAGCAGAGTCGAATTCACTTAACATGGTACCAGTAACTAATCAGCAGATCGTTTTTGCTTTCTACTATCAATGTGAAGCTTTTTATACAAAATTTATTAAATCGCCTTTAAATATTTTTAATAACGAAATCTTACATTGATATTAGACAGTGAATTCAGTGGAATTAGCCGTTGTGAGTACTTTGTTAAGTGTACCCTGCACTGTAACCAGGTGGCGATTTTGGGCGACATCTTAAAAATGCCATTATCATCAATGAATTTTTGTCTCAGAATCAGAATTCACATGCCAATTATACAAACAAAGAGACTTGTGCATGACAACATCATTGAAGGGTCACTATGCTTATGAAAGATGAAACTTAGTGACATTTTCTGTTATGAGTTCATAACAGTACATACGAGTGCGCCAATGAATCATGATGATATTGTCTGCTAGGACTCATTAGTACGCAGAGGCCTACGAGACAAAATCAGCTTTAGTTATCAATTAATTTTTGGACATTTACTTAAAAAATTCATATATGACGCCAAAAAAAAACTCAGCATTTGTCTTCTATAAGTTAACATTGTCAGCGTATGTCACGATGAGTCATAATGAAATTCGCCACTGGGAAGTAATTAAATCGATAGCTATAACGTTAAAGGTTGTTCCAAAATAATCCATGCAATTTTAATAAAAATATGAAATCTTTTCTGATGAAGTAATGATTTTAAATAAAATAAGAAAACAACAAAAAATAATCTGCTTCGTATTCAAGATGCTAACTTGTTAAGAATATCACGTTAAATCAAAATTCTGTTTTATCAATTAAAACAATCCATTTTATCAATTAAATAACATTCTACATGGAGACGTTACAAAGAGGAAACAGTCAGTACAAGAACGCCAAAAATTTTGGTAATCCATGTGACCTACATTTCTTCGTATGATCAGCACTTCGCTGTTGGATTTAAAGTGAAAATTATCCAACTTCCCACACAAAGTGTTAACGCAGTAAGCCTGTCACCACTTCAATAACACGCCATGGAAAAAATTGCCAGCGAATACCCCAAACTGTTTACAAAACCTGACGAAGAACTTACTTACACAACTAGGGTTGTAGTAGAATTTAGAACTTCAACAGATTCTTCAGTTTATACAAGATTCTATCCATATCCAGCTTCTCTCAGGACTGAAGTAGAAAACCAGGTAAAACAACTTCTTAACGATGGCATTTTGAGACCACCGAGATCGCCATATAATTCTCTAGTATGGATCGCTCCTCAAAAAGCGGACGCAGCTAGTAACAAACAGTATCGTGTAGTTATTGACTATATAAAATTAAACTCAATAATTCTTGCAGACAAATACCCAATCCCAAACATATCTGTAGTAATATCACAACTTGGTTCAAGTAATTTTTTCTTGTTCTCGACCTTAAGAGCGATTTTCACCAGATTTCGTTGAAGGAATCCGATTTTAAGAAAACGCCATTTAGCATCAATAACAGTTAATACGAATTTAAGAGTTTACCAAAAAGCTCTCGATGATATTTTGCGGAAATACATTGGAAGATGCTCCTACGTATATAGTCGACATTATTATTATTTTCAGCAGGATCGAAAACAAGCATTTTACGCATAGAAATGATATTTTGGGACATTATAGGAAGCAAATATGAAGGTTAAATTAAACAAATGACAAAAAATTAGGTTTGATGCTCCTACGTAAAAATACACGACATCATTATTTTCAGCAGGACTGAAAACAAGCATTTTATGCATAGAAATAATATTTTGGGACATTATAGGAAGCAAATATGAAGGTACAATTAAACATATGACAAAAAATTAGGTTTTTATAACAATAAAGGAGCGAGTCGGCCGTCTTGTTATTCTATTGCCATCTGTGAAACCTGATGCTTATTTTTAATTCAGTGATGCCATATCTGCCATAATTACCACGATTATTAAAACTAAAGTTGTGTTGCTGTTGTAATACTTAATATATGGCAGATGAGGAAGTCCCTTTATATCGACTATCTAATATCTAAATTAAAGCTGAGATGACCTTTTTTGTCAGCAATTAGGGAAAATTTTATGAGGAATATTGTTTAAGCTTACTCACGCAAAGTTACAAATTATCCATAAAAAGTCATTGTTTGATACGAATTTTCGGGCGGTGGTATTATCGCTCAGTACTTCTTCGAAAACGACGTCGGTAAGATCGTCACCGTCAATGCAAGGTCTTCAATTGAATTAAACGATGTAGACGACATATAAAAGGAAGTCATATTCTGAATATAGTGACGTAGTACCTCACATACTGCTTGCTTGACACTGAAATAGAATATTAAAGTCGATCTGCCTTTAGTAGAAATAATTTTTTTTTTACAAAATTCCACTTTAGAAGACTGAAAAGATTAAAATTGTATATCTGTATAACATGCTTGTGTTAACTCCAATCTCTCCTTTTGCAGAAGTCTTATTCAATGACTACTGTAGAAATTCTCACTATAGAGATGAGGTTTAGACTGCTGGGCTTTTAACCCAGCCAATTTTAATTAAAATTTTTTTCTTTTATAAAACTAAATTAATGTCTAAAATTTTTATTAAATTGTTTTTTTTTTTTAAATATTTTCAATATCGAACATGTAACCACCGATCAGAGAGTGCTGATGATGAAATCGTAGCTGGTTTCGAAAATGCATTCCACTCGGCTAGTGTCGGTGAAAATATAATTTTTCAGATTGATTCTTTCATTTATCACAATTAAAATTTCTTTGTAAAAATTAAGAATGTTAATATGAACTCAAGCCTGATTAAAATCTAAATATTAGTTTTATTTTCAATATATTTTAAATTTTTGTTATTAAAAAATTTTATAAAATGAACACAAAATTAGTCACAATATTTTCTCCCAGTGCAAATTCTCACATGTCTTCTTATACGTGTACAACTAAGTGCAGGGACTGGGACAGAGCAGATTTTGATACAAAAACTAAAAATCCTCCTATATGTCATATCTCTCTCCTTCTCTCCCCATGACTATATATTGCCATAACATAACGCCAGGCAGCACAACTCAAAATATGTACAACAAAATACTTGTGAAAAAGAAAGGAAAATTGACACGTGTCAGTGTCATTGTCAATACCTGTCAAAATAAAACGAATTTTTCACAATATCCAACGAAATTAAATAAAAAAAAAAATAGAATTTCAAACAGCATGATATCGTTACCATAAAGTAGCTGTTCCTGGCTTCGTCTTTATTTGTGCTCGTCATTGAACTCATCATCGTCGTTAGCATCATCAGGACAATATTTTGTCTGATGGAATGTGTCCTGTATTAAATTATATTTTACTTACATTTTGCTAAAGCGTATTTGCTTTCACTTACTTTTTTGTGTCTTTTTAAACGTCTGTCTTTTTTTTTTCAACAGAAAAGTTGTATGATAACCAACATGTGAATAATTTTTGTTGAAACTTTTGTTGATTTTATTTATTCTTTTTGTAAGTTAAAAATTTTACTCAATATTTTGGCTTGAAGTACAGTAGTAACAGTAATTAGTAGCAGGGAAATATTTGACTAAATGAAAATGTTTAGAATCAATGAAGCAAACGTTTAAATAATGGATAATTTTTAAAGAATTTGTAGTATGATTTAATACATTAATTTTTATTTTTATTTCTTAAATTCAAAGTAATAAATGAAGCCTATACTAAGGTCTATTAAAGAAATTAATATAAATAAGTTCATCGGGAGCGTAGACCTGATCAATGTGACATTTTATTTTGATTTATTTTTGAGTTTATTTGTCTGTGGATAACATTCTCACTTGCAAAATACTTAGCTAATTTTCATAAAATTTAGCTAAAATATTCATTACTCTGCTAGGTACTTTGGTATTGAACATCAAACAAAATGGAAGAAGTATTAAAGAATGCATGTTGTCGCTTATAATTTTCAAGTAGTATATTAGGGGTGTATAAAAGCAATTTGAAACAATAAATTTCTTAATTGATTTAGAACAAAATAGCTTTTGGATAAAATACGGACGAAATTTCAAAATATATTGACGAAATATTTAAAAACAACAACACTTAGTCCAATTAAATTTACCCAACCATTTTCTAGCTGCATAGTTATTTTATTCTTATTTAGTTAAAAATACTGTAGACTTAAAAATGTTTGATACAAGACTTTGAAGAAGATTTCTTCCTCTCTGGCGTCTCATAAGTCCATTTTCATAAATTAAAAAATTCTGTTTGACTAACTGATTCTTTGAGATTTGCCCTCTTATCTGCGTCAGAGAGCACACCACTTACACGGCCTTTCATGTTTTTTCCATAGTTGGTCTCGTTTTGAATAAAATTAGATATAACTTTTCTACTTTTAGCAATTTTTTTGGATATTTCTGTAACAGAAAGACCACAATCTCTATATGTTTTGATTTTTATTTGTTCTTCGTTGGTTAAAGCTTTACCGCGACCCATTGTTATAGCAATTGAAACCAATTTGTTTGAAAAAGTTATAAAAATTATTTATTTACTTCGCGGTGAATCAATTCACTTGTAAATCAAACTGTAACGTGCTATTCTAATGAAACAAAAAATACGCTGCATTTCCGAAAAATTTTAAATCAAAGCAACAAAAACAAATAACGGCATTTTTACAGTGAACCAAATTTTATGACGAAAATAAAACAACAACAATAAGTTGAACAAAGTTAAGAATATTGATAGATAGCAAATAACAATAAAAATAAGTGAGTGTGCTATTCAAGTGAAACGCAGTGTATATTGACCTCATCGTAGCTTAGCCTTCTTTTCAGATTTAACGTTATACGCCAGTTTGCTGAATTATTTCATTACTTAATTGCAAAGCTATTTTTGATAAAAATTTTAACAGTGTTAGCTGAATTCTACTAGTCAATTCCTATCATTTGATACCCATAATGATGGGGTTAAACAAATTTCCGCCATATTGTTTCAGACACCATCTTGGATGGTACACTTTTTTATAGTTGAATATATTCTGCTGGTCAAGTCTTTTCCTTTGATACCAACACTCTGAGGGTTGAAGGGGGCAAAGCTAGAATTTATATACTTGACCTATATGTTCGAAATTTTAATTCGGACGCCATCTTGGGCTTAAAATTTTTTATAGTTTAATATATATTTTTGGTCTATTCCTTTCGTTTGATACTAATGTTGAGGGGATTAAAAAGTGAGTACATTTTATTTACTAGATTTGACCCAAACATGAATTTACTCTACTTCATTTTGTAGTGGCGCCCATTTGTGATTTTAAAGCTTTTGATAAGTGTATTATATTTGATTAGTGAAAACCCACAATGCCCTCTCTGTTGTCTAAGAGCTATAAAAAATAGATTTTCGTTTGCA
The DNA here is from genome assembly GCA_941918925.1 of Phyto melanocephala. Taxonomy (NCBI): domain Eukaryota; kingdom Metazoa; phylum Arthropoda; class Insecta; order Diptera; family Rhinophoridae; genus Phyto; species Phyto melanocephala. The sequence continues at coordinate 9,958,320 of OW799236.1, read as the reverse complement.
ATTTTTATGAAAAACTTTGAAGTAGTTATATTTTTGTGCTTATATCACAGTTAGTTTCAAACCTATTTAATAGCTTTTCTTGGTAATAGTTTTTGAGACTACGGCTTGTATTTTGTAGATTTTATGGTGTCCAAAAATTAGTCAGGGGCTTTACTAACATGACATATATAAAAAACATATATATTTGTAAAAATTATTTTTGCGTATAACTTTGTCAATTTGTAACTGATTTGTTAAAATATTCTATGAATACCCCTAGAGGAATATTAAGGTATCCTAGGGCTAAGAAATTTTGATGTAAATAGTAAAATTATAGCAAAAAATAGAGGCAGACGTGTTAATGTGCTCATATCTCAAAAGCTTATAGACCGATTCTGCTGGCTTTCAATAGCAATATATTCCTGACAATTTCCAATTGATTAGTCACACATAAAGGTCAAAAGATTAGTAGCACATACAAGTATAACAGGACAGACGGACATTGCTCAATCGACTTCCCTATTTATAAGCTTTCAGGCGAAAATTAATATTTCAGAAAATACAAGCGGAATGGCAAAGCTGTACATACCTTTTCTCAACACAGATGAAGATTGTAATTAGCGCAGGATATCGTGAATTTTTGTCATAATTTTATATATTTTCTGGTATTTTTTTCTACAATATTATAAAACTTAAGGAGTTGACACCTACTTCATCAATTATAATTCTCTTAATGTTATTGCAGAAATCGCAGGGAGTTAAAACAATAACCAAATAAACATACTCATTCTTAAACATACAAGCCAACAAATGCCCATACAAATAATTTTTTTTACAAACAACATTCGCCAACAACAACATTGGACCAGTTTATCGACAAGGAATATCATAAGGTATCAGAGATGGGAACAGAATCCTTTGTATTTAAGTGTACATGTATTTTTACTCTTACATGAGTATAAAATCGAATGTCATACATCAGTTATAGGCTAAATAAAATAGCAGGTCAGTCTATGGAACAGTGCTGCGCCATGGCCCGTGGCTGACACAAAAGGGAAGGTAATGTAATGGGATTGATATTTATGTATAAAGTAAATGAATGCAACGGCTGCATGTTTATAACATATTAAAAACGTACTGTTACTTTGTACACACACCCACTCCTGCCTGTATATGCGAATTAGGGTTTCTCAGTTTACTTAAAAAGGCGATTTCTAAAAAATTTAACATACCATAATTTCGCGCACAGGGGTCGATATATAACCCTCAAAAAAAGGAAATTTAATTAAATTAATATTAAAAATTATATAATAAAAAAAAAAAATAAATAAAATTATAAAAAAATTATTAATTAACAAATAAGGTAAAAGTCCTAAAAATTGGATTGAACTATAAAATTTTTTAAACAGTTTTAGAATATATTGTTGCTTTAATTTACAAATCAAACATAATTTCTTTTTGGAAAATCAATAGTAAAAAAATCTTTTAATATTTGTTCATAAATTAAAAAAAAAATTAAAAAATTTAGTGGGGGTTTCCATAACAAAAACCCTAATTTCATACGCATACATAGATCTCATGGATGGATGGCCTTGTCAGCATCATCATATCGTATAAGCCTCACCACCTTCTCTCCCTGGCCCTAAAAACTCTTTCAAAGTTAAGAGTAAAATTGTTTGGGGCACAAACAAAGAATAAAAACCATAAGCTTATGATTCTATTTAGTTTGATGCTTTTTTTTGAGTTTATGTTTTCCTCCTGCAGCAAACACATATGTGGGGTCTACCCAACACAGTGGTGGATAGTGTGTTGAATACACAATGGTGGCCTGCGTGGCTGGCTGACTAGCTACTGACTGGATGGCTGGCTGGCTGGCTGGCTGCCTGACATTATTATATGCCTGATGCATTCCCATTTATGATGGTTTTTAATACTAAATGTCATCAAAGGCCCAACATACATGTGATGTTGGAGGAATGATAAAATAGCAATGAAAAGTTGCTTAATAATGGTGTTGTTGTTGTTGTTGTCGTTGCAACTACTACTATATATTAAAATAGCTTCTGCAGTTGGTAGTGAGGCTGTTTTGTTGCTTTCATTTTATGTTGATGACGTTGGCATAAGTGCCAAAAAAAAAAAAAGAGTGAACAAAATAACGCGTTCAGATATGAGAGTGTAATAAAGTTAACCCATGGTGGGTTTAATTTGCACAAGTTTGAAAAGTTCACATGTGTATAAATAAAGAGTAAATCCATGTCATTTATGTGTAAAAGAAGTTTGACAGAAAATATAGCTGAAGACTTAATAAAAGTAGTTTAAAAAAAAATTACTTACAATCATTCACAGTGGGGTAGCGGCAAATAATTTTAACAAGAAATCAAAATTTTTAATGAAAATAAGATTGAACAGAGCTGTATTTAAGATTATCAAAGGATATTTGTTAAGCTACAGTTTAGGACAATATGACAATTTTTAATTGTTTTTTTTTTATTTTAACGATTTCGAAAAGGTATTTTAAACAATTATTTACTTTTACTCTTTAGTTTTGATAGTCGATGTTTGAGATTAAACAATTATTATAATTAAAGAAATAATTTTTTAATTTCCAATATTAATATATAAAGTAACATTTTATGATTTCAAAAAATATTTAAACTTAAGTTTGAGTTGTCAAACAAAAAGATATAAAAACTCAAGTGTTTGAAGGAAATCCTTTATTTGTTAATGTCCCTCTGCTATTAAATGTGTTTTTATACTAAATTGTCAATAACAAAAGGGTTAATATTATATTTTGTGCTTTTAATGAATTTATGTTTTTATAAAACAAGTACAACAGCATACTTGCTGTAAGTGCTTTGATGTGAACGCGTTAGAGCGTTGTTACATGCTAAGTAAGTATCCGATGTTTGTTTTTTTTGTTAAAAAGCTCTAATGTTATGAACAAATATATTGTAGTACAATATGTATGTACATATTATGTAGTCAATGATGACATTAGTTTTAACAGATCAACAAATTTAATTTTTCACCTGCATGAGTTTTGTGTTTAGAACACGGGCACGGCAAAATGTGAACTTATTGAAGTGTAAGAAACGTGAATAAAGGGCAGTGTTGCCAGTTGTTGGTCTACATAAAAGGCTAAATCTAATACAAAAAAAAAAAAACAGCAAAAAAAGGCTAAAAAATACCATAAATTTTAAAGAAGATTTTATTAAAAACCATTGGTTTTTAATTAAAAACAACAGTTTTTTATATTCACTCAGAATATTATGACAGCAAGAGACTGTGCTTTATTCAAAAAGTATTTCCTAAAATTATTTTAAAATTAAAAATCAATTAAATTTCAAAGAAAAGCTGTTTGTAAGACAACTTCAATTAAATACTGACTTTTAGTTCAAGTTAAAATTTTCCGTAAATTTAAATTCATATTTAGCCAAGTTTAAAATGCGGTTGTGCAGGTAAGCGAGTTGCCCAGTAAACAAAAGGACAAGAACTTGAAATATGATTATGATTTTTATTTCCTGAGTTAATACTTAAAACTGAGGTAATATTTAGAGCATTTGTTTTAATGAGGGTAAATAAAATCTATTTTTGCCAACTCATCACAGATGATTTATTGTACAAATATAATTACGTACTTCTGAAATCATATACAATAATGACTCCTGTTGCTAAGTTTTCTTATTAATAGGTCTGTGTCAGCAATGCTTCAAATTACGTTAAGACATTTATTTGTTTTTCTATGAGCGTTATATATAGAAAATTTACCGCTTGTTATGAATGTACCTTATTTTTCCAGAATTCCTGAATTTTTTGCATTCGCTTTAATTACTGGCCCACTCTTAACAAAATTTTGGGGATATTTTTTCCACATTTTGCAAATTTTGTTGCTTAAGTTTTCTATTAACTGTCACTTTATAACCAAAATGCGATATATCCAAATAATACTTTTAAACGTTTTTAAATGTAATTTAGAACTAAAATAAAAATAATTAAAACAACATCTTTGCTGTGTGTTTACCATGAAACCATCGATGCAACGCATTCTTGCATATATACATATGTATATACGAGCAACTTAATTTAAATATTTTCAAGGACAACTTTTTAAATATCTTTTAAAGGCCAAAAAAAGTTTACAAAAATTTTAAAAATGCCTAAAAAAAGCTAAAGGATAAATTTAGCTTAAAAAAGGCTAAATTGGCAATGCTGATTAAGTTATGTGACTATAATAAATAACTGCTTAAGTCAATTTAGGCTTAAAGAAGGATAATTAATTAAAAACTATCCTTATGAAAATTTTCAATTATCTTATGGTGTTTTCTTTACTGACAAATAATATTGCCCTTTTATTGTAACACACTTTTCAAAGGTCCTGTACACTAACAAAATGTTACCTTTATAATCAGCAGAAGTTTTCAGATTTTTTACATGATTGCTATTTTTTTATGTTAAACTGCATTTCTTGTTCCCATTTAAAATTTGGAACCAAAAATTATTTTTAACCACTAGAGAAACTTAATTCTCTAACACTTTGATTTAATTCAGGTTAAGACATGTAGCATTTTTTCTCATTTTTATGGCAACATTATTACAAAAGAACTTGCTACCCGTTTATAATATTGCATATTTTTAAGAAAAGAACACAAACAAGGCATAGGGCAGAATTAATGCAACATTTACGTCAGAAAAGAAAACACCATTAGACAATTTTTCAAAATGTTATAGCGAAAAAAAGAGATTATTCGGCTTTTTTCAAGACCCGGTTTTCGGATATTCCAAATAGTTGCTATTTAAAAAAAACCGGGTTTCGGTTAAGCATTTAAAATATCCGGTTTTATTCGAATAAAAATTACAGAAAAATCACATTATTTATTGAAATAAAAAGTTTATTTAAATAAAATCAAAAGAATTCACAGAGGTAAAGAACGAACAAAATATACTGAGCGGTCATGACATAAATTTTTAAAGAATTTTTGCCTTAAAATATTATAGTAACATATTTATACATTTATACATAGATATACATATAAACATATGTATGTTCTTTCATTAATAATATTTATAATAAATATAATATGCAAACTTGCTAAATCCACTTTGAAAGTAAATGAGATTTTGAAGCCGTGTGGTAGAGAAAGATACGCCTCGTCGACCAGCATGTAGTTTTTCTTCAATTTTAGTCTTGAAGTGTGTAAAAAGTTTTGATAAGAAAAACTGCTAAGTCCTCTCACAGAAAAATTTTTGTAAGATAAACTGCTAAATCCATTATTAGTCTAGTGTTTTTATTTTTTTTATTTTTGTAGATTGTGAATGAAGAATACCATAAAATTAATCAAATATATTTTTGGTTTTTCTCTCAAGCTACAAGTATGAAATATAAGAAGTTTTTTGTCCCTCCTGTAAAATTTGCTGAAAGTGAGTTAGCAAGTTTGAATATTACGCCAACTTAACATATGTGAGACCACATTTTTCAATTGAAATAATAATAATAAAAATTTAATTGCTTCTTTTAAAATTTTTTTTTAGAAACAAAATGTAGTTTAAATGCTTTGGGGTATGTTTATCTATTTTTTTATGAAACTTGACATTGAGAATGACCTTGCAGTCAGTTCATGTTGGACAATGGACCATATTGGTCTCTGGTTTAGGGTAACTTTGCACCAGCCTTTCTACCTATAGTAATTTAAGCTCTAAGTAATCTTTTTACTCTTTCAGATCACTTATGACTCTTATCTTAATTAAAAAATCCTCGAAAATGTGTTTTTGATGTTTGAATTTTGTAGGGCATTTTGGAATGTGCATATATTAAAAAGTACTCTTCAGCTTGTAACTATACCCAGTTGATTTTATCAAAATAAAATTGTTATTATTCGAAAATTTGAAAAATGTGCTTTTTAAAATATCACGCTTTGTCTATAGTGCAAAAACAGTTTAAAACCGTTCGAATAAAAACCGTTTGATCACCCTAGTAAAAAACTTATTACTTATACTTTTCAATGCACAATATTAATAAGAAAGAAATCTCTTTTAACTTACTTCAATAAATAAATAATAAAAATAATAATAAAATAATAATAATAATAGCAATAAATTTATAAAAATAATAAATTTAATATATCAAAAGTTCTTTTCTGACAAACGACAAAATTTGACATAGGCAGTTTTTCCTTATAACCAAAAAAATGATTGACGTTAGAAATTTGTGCTAAAGAGACATTTTTATTGGAATTTATTTAAATTGTTTTTTTGTTGAATTAAAATTTATGACCTATTTTATAGATTGTTGTAATTACTTGAAATGTTTATTGTTTTTTAATACTTTAAGGCTTTTCATTTAACCTATTGTTAATTGCCTTTATATTTTAAATTAAAAAACAATTTTTAAGCATTTTGTTTTTGAACAAAAAAGTACATAAATATTGTAAAGAAATCTTGTAGAAAATTGTTTTAAAATCCTTTAAAATCTTTTCATAATCACAGAAGATATTACTAAATCCCTTTATTTTATTATATTTTTCTTGTTGTATTAAGCTTTTTGCTAAAACAAGCAATTTGAATTTCAATTTAAAACTTACAATTAACATACACACATACATACATACACATTTCAGCATACATAAAGCCAATAAGATTAAATACACATACATGCTTATTTATGCACACAACTTTAAATATCCTTTCAATTTTTGTTTTTTAAAATTTTTTTTTTTGTTGTAAAATGCTTGTGAAATAAATATGTCACAAATGAAAATTGCAATTAATTTTTGCCAACAATACAACATGTTAAAAATATCGCTTTATGGTAGTTTGAGTAAAAAAAAAAGAAACTAAATATAAAACTACTGACAAAATATTGTATTATTTAAGCCATATATGCAGGCACACATACATACATACTTACATATATGTATGTATGTATATGGATATAAATATTGGAAAAATTCAGTAAAAAAAATCTGTGAAGAAACTAGCAAGCTGAACAAAGAATCATTGCCAAAAACATAAAGATTCCTATTTTTTTTGTTCTCTCGTTTTCACCCATAACGACAACTGAAGACAAATTCACTATGACACACTTATTACAAGGATTTTTAAGGATTGAAAAGACATGCATGAACATAAAGTTTTCATATAGAATTTTGTCTACTTTTGCCATTTTTTTGTGTGACAAAAATTTAATAAATTTAAAGATTTTGGCTCATATTTTGCAGTAGACAATAATTCACCGTGGGTCTGAAGCTAATAATAGCAGACATAGTATCGAAGAAAATATATTTAATACATATATATAAAAAATTTTTATTTTTTGAATATTTTTATAAATAGAGAATTTATCAAAAATCTATTTAAAATTTTAAATTTAAAAATTTTCATTAAAATATTTATTTATTTCTTTTTTGAAATATAGAATTTCGGAAAAATTTTCTTTTTAAAAGCTACTGAGCATTTTGAATAAACTTAAATCTTATTAACAATTTCATGGATATTTTTTCATTAATATTTTTTAAATAAAAAAAGTAATAACAAGCAACAGTTGAAGGAAGAAAAGTTTCTAAAGGAATGAAATTCATACTAGTAGAAAATTTTTTAAAAAAATTTTTTTAAAAAATATTTTAATATTATTGTAAAATCGTAATTCCAGAAGTCTTAATTATTGTTGAATTTAGTGGCTGCATTGTTGTGAATTGGCATAGACTGGTGAATTCAGAAACCCCTACACAAAAGTTTATGTGGCTCAATCTCCGATTAAATAGTACAAATTGGTAGTGGCTGCAGCTATCACTTCCTAATTATTTGTCTGGGTTGGTGTATCACACTCCAATGCATGACTTTAAATTAGTAATATTAAGTGGAAATTTTTTGATCTGGTAAAATGTGATTCATGTGGGTGTTGGTCGATACATCGTAAAGCTTCGTTAATTGGTATCCTCAAAGTAGATATTTATTCAGGTAAAGCCCTTAGCGTACAGTCTTTAATCGTCCATTGAGCTACTTGAGCTCCATGTCCCTTAAAGCAACCTCTTAGTCATTTTAAGACAAACAAAATAGATATACGTACATATCACGCTTTAAGATCTGATTGTAAATACTAAAGAGCTGGGGCCAAATTACGGCATTTTATCACGATCGAAATTTTACTCGATCAATCGAGTTCGCTGTGATTTAGGTATAGAGAATCTCATAATTTTCAAATTTCGATCACTTTTAAACGCCGTAAATTGTTCCCTTCACAAGCATAAGAAAAATAGCCTATAAGTAATATCATTAAATTAAAAATAGTGTGTGTATATTAATAACTCATCCATTATAAAATACATACTTGCAAAGATATATGTTTTACTTTAAGATAAAAATATTTAAGATTAGAACAAAACTGAAATAGAAACGCTGGAGTAAAAAAAGCTGAATCAGACGAAGATGAAAAGTAAATGAAACAGAACATTCAATCAAGGTTTAGATGTTCTATTTTCAATAAATTTCCTAAATTCGGGCTTTCAAGCTCATATGTTTCGTTATTTTTAAAATAAAAAACATTATTTATTTCATTTTATAATCCGACGTCTCGTTGGTATTTTCCAACTTCTTCAGGGATTCATTTATTAAAAATGTTTTGACAAACAAACACTTGCATAGAGATTTGAACTTTTATTGCTCTGTAATAAGATGAGTTTACATGTATTAAAAAAAATCGATTGTAGGAAAGTATTTTCTATTAAACTGCCCTAAATGTAATTATTTAAAAACAATGCTATTAAATATATTTTTAACGTTTTTTTGTATGTGTTCTATTGTACTCAATGTTTTTCCTATGATTTGCTATTTGTTTATTTTATAATCGCTCTTTGTTTTGATATTCTATTAAGTCTAAAGAGATAAACGTTTCGTTAGTTATGTGTGTTTACATTGAAATATAGTGATTGGAAGTAGTATGAAATAGAACACATTACTTTTAGAACATTTTACGCAGCTCTTTAGTAAACACCAAAAATACTCGTATAAACAAAAATAGAAAAAGTAAAATCAAATCAAATAAATTTTTGTTTCTTAAAATTTGCTTGCAAATATACTTTACATTTGAATCTGTATGGCGAAATTTTTTTCTGATACGGTCAACTCATTAAGCATCTCATCAGGCATTGTGGTAGTATTTGTGAAAATTAATATAAAAAATCTATGCTATTTCAGTATAAGATATACAAACACATGTTCACAAATACTACTTCAAGTTTTGATAACTAGTTTGTTTAGTTGTGCCTTGTGCAAGAGTGGACCTAAGCTTTGATGTAATATTTGCCAAGCTATACTTGGCTTATGTTGCTCCAGTATATTTTCTTGAACAATGGCGATATTCTTAGCTGATTTGTCATATGTTTGACATACAAATACTAAGCAATTGCCTATCGAATTATCTCGAACCAAGTCTTCCGCTTCTGCTATAAAATGGTTTTATTTTTGAGAGTAACGTACAATTATTTGGATATAGTACTTAAACATACAACTTGCCATGGTGACTTGTCATCAATAAAGAACAGATTTGACAGATGTTGCAAAAACAACATGGCCATTAGAGACTGTAATTTTTACCAATCCTATGGAAAAATTATTTGTAATAGACAAAAATTCGAATAAGTATTATTCTCTTATTCGAATTTTTGTGTGAACTTTGTAATAGCTGAAAATTTATGGAGATTTATTTCTTTTTAAAAATTAATGTTTTATTATGATAGAGACAAAAATATGCATAGTGAAAGATATTATGCACCGTGGTTGCTGTTGGAAACAAAGAGTCTGATCCACCAACAGCTTCTAATCAAAACTCGATTTATAATTAAAACCACAACTTTAAATATGTTTAGAGAAAATATTAATAGTAAATTTTTCTAAACATTTTCACAAAGCAAAAATTTATTGATTTTTTTCTTCATAACCCAAAGTGCATTTATTGCCTTTGTGCTGAAAAAAAAAATCTTCTAATTTATTGTATAGAAAATGTTTAACTCAACTTTTTTTTTATGTGTCCTTGTATGTTTTGTTCTTTAACAACTTGCACTTACACACATTTACATATACACACACACACACATACACACACCTAAACATGGTCCATACCTCACCAATTTAATACTTTGTTACAAATTTGTAAGATTTTCTCTATAAATTCATGCAACATTCATACTACATATGTTTGAATGTTTGCAGTTCGACTATTCGGTTGCTACTAGAATTTGTAGCATTTGTTGCCTGAACAAATGAAACAATGGTGCGAGTGATAAACATGGAAAATCGTTAAGAAAATTTAGTAATAACAATAAATTTAATAGATTTTCTAGTTGTTTGCATTTCTATTCCTCTCTCTCGCTCTCGTTTAACTAAAGCAGTGCTTTTTTTTTGTTTCTGCAAACAATAAAACGAACTTCCCTATTAAATCCTAGAAATTTGTTGCTTTTGTTCAGAGCAGAAAAAAACAGGAGCAGAGCATAATAAAAACCAAAGTTTTAGCGACATAGTGCTACTGAAGAGTAGGATAAAAAACAAACATTTAATTTCTTTTATATTAACAAAACGTGCTGTTTTCCACATGCAGTCATTCATGCATGCCTGCATACGTGATAGCGATGGTGATGAACAGAGATTCACAAATTTCAAATATATACTCCAAAATATTTCGAGATTATGCATTTAAAAATAAAACAAGTAAGAGCGCTATATTCGGCCGTGCCGAATCTTATATACCCTTCACAACGTGTAGTCATGCAATAACAATTGTTTGTATCACCATTCATCCCATATAAAATACGTGCATACGTACACGTTAGAATAAATGTGGCATCGAGTCCCAGCTGAGCCAAAAAAATTTTATTTTATTTTATTTAATATATTATTTATATTTTATTATTTTTTTTAATATTTTTTTTTTTTAAATTTTTTAAAAAAATTTTTTTAGAAAAATTTTTAAAAAATTTTTTAAAATTTTTTTTAAAATTTTTTTTTGTAGTTTTTTTTATTATTTTTTTCTTATTTTTAATATTTTTTTTTTGTAATTTTTTTTGTTTGGTATGTTTTTTACATGTATGTATGTATGTATGTATGTATGTATGTATGTATGTATGTATGTATGTATGTATGTATGTTGTTGTTGTAATTGTGAAAAAAAACGAGGTGGTCGTGGTTTTTTGCTCATATCTCAGAAAGTTATGGGGCGATTGTGCTGAATTTCAATAGCGATTCATTCCTGGATATTTCCAAGAGATTGATACCATATACAGATCTGAGGAACATATAGTAGCTTCTAAAAGTTGATTTCAACCAACACACGGACAGACGGACAGACGGTCAGGGCTTAATCGACTCCTCTATTCATAAGCTTTCAGAAAATATATACTTTATGGGGTCGGAAATGAAAATTGTAGAAATTACAAACGGAATGACAAAGCTATATATACCCTTGTGCACCAAAGGTGAAGGGTATAATAATACGGTTAGTCTAATAGAATAAAATGTAAATGTCATTAATTATGAGACATTATTTAATTATTTGCATGAAAATATACTGAGAAATATTAATGACGATATAATTGTTAAGAAAATTTTCTGTGAACCATGGATCAAAACTGAATTCCTTCTTATTCCTCCTTTTACGCTTGCGAGTTTAATTGGCTAAAGGAAAAGTCATAAATAGCATGTTGAAGACGAAAGCTTAAAGTTAGCTGCAAGTGCGGCTTCAAAATAATATGAGTTTTTTTTTGGTTAAATTAACGCTTAAAAATGCCTAAATGACATAAGGCCTCGCGAAGGGTTAGACGGCGCAATTAAGACACACAATTTATAAAAAATATAGATGAATTAAAAAGTACTTCCATATTTAAACCCATGCCGCTTTTATGCAGCTGTCCCCATCACAATTACTATTAGTCCAAGTCAAGATAGTTTTTTTTAGCGGTATAACTATAATACTATTACGGAGTTAACTGTAGCGTTGTGATAGAAACAAGCAGGGAAATTCTTTGACTTTCGACTCCGTTGCAATTTTAGGGATAAAGTTCTAATATATAGCAAAAAAAAAAAAAAAAAACAAAGGCGGAGACTAAACGTTTGGGTTAAAATGTAAGGTCAATTAAAGAAAGGAAATATTCATTAGAAGTTGCAAAATGACAATTAAAGTTTGTGCCAGGACTACGTTAGTCTCACACATACCTTAATTTCAGGTCAAATTTAAATATTCCCCTTCGGGAGCTACCGACAAAACATTTGTTTGTGTGCATTAATATGATGGTTTTTGAAATGTATATTGATCTAATAGTATGAAGCAATAAGGTTAAAGCCAAAAGTAGCAAAGTTAAAAAGGTTGATTAGCAAGCATTTTTAAAAGTCAAATCATATGCTGGGGTCAAAATAACGGCATTCGATAGATAGCGAAATTGTACTTGAACATGAAAGCTACTATAGTAAAGGGTGATTTTTAGCTGTTATCTTTTTGGCAACACTGGTTTAAACAGCTGACGCATGTTTCGTGTTTTGTTTGACTGTCAAACATCTTCAGTTTGGTCTATAATTTAACCCTGAATCGTCTTACAAACGAAAAACACTTGCAAATTATTGAATTTTATTATCAAAGTGCGTGCTTTGTTAAGAAAGTTCATCGCGCGCTTCTTGTGTTCAGCGACGAAGCTCATTTTTTGCTCAATGGGTACGTTAATAAGCAGAATTGTCGATTTTGGAGTAAAGATCAGCCAAAAGCATTGCGAGAGCTACTAATGCATCCAGAAAAAGTCACAGTTTGGTGCAGTTTATGGGCTGGTGGTATCGTTGGACCGTACTTCTTCAAAGATGATGCGAATCGTAACGTAACTGTGAGCGCTACCGTGAGATGATATCCAGTTTTTTTTTGGCCAAAATGAAAGAGCTTTACTTGCATGACATGTGGTTTCAACAAGACGGTGCCACATGCCCTACAGCACGCTTAACAATGGACTTATTGAGAGACAAGTTCGGTGAATATTTTATTTCACGTTCGGGACGGATCAATTGGCCGCCTAGTTCGTGCGATTTAAAGCCTTTAGACTATTTTTTGTGGAGCTTTGTTAAAGCTCATGTCTATACACACATGCCCGCTTCAATTGACGCATTGGAAGACAACATTGAAGCATTTATTCATGAGATACTGGCCGAAATGTTAGAAAGAGTATGCCAAAATTGGACTAAGCGGATGGAGCATTTAAGACGCAGTCACGGTCAACATTTGCATGAAATAATATTTAAACATTAAATTATATGGACCGTACTATCGATTCAAATAAAGATTTCATGAATTTTTCTGAATTTTATGTGTTTTTTTTTTAAACTCCTCTAGCTCTTAAAAAATCACCCTTTAGTAACAAGAGAAAAGAAAATAAATGTTTTCCTATGTAGTAAGGTAAAAAGGGGTTGCTATGCATGCTCCAACGGCGTAACTATAATTATTTTGTTTTGTTAAAAGCTTAAACATTTTTTTCTGAATGCGGGGGAAAGTTTAATAAGATAATCAATTAAAAATAAAAAACAGTATTTTTGTTAGACGATTTAAATGGCTTTTTAATAGCGATTTATTCCCGAATATTTTAAAAAGAGCGATGTGAGACCACTTATAGGATGTGCAATATGTAGGGGCTTCTAAAAAATAATTTCAAGCAACAAATGGACAGACAAGCATCGCATCAATTGACTTCCTGGTAAAAAAATATTTTTTAATATTTAATAAAAAAAAAAGATCTAAAAACAAAATAATTCTTATTATTTTCAACAATCAATAAAAAAAATTTAAGCCCCAGGGTGAGTTTTGACCCACTCTGTATATAGTTTGACGTCTCTCTTTATGATAGAGAAATGATTTTGTTGGAATAACTCTCAGCTTCAGCTTGGTTTAATAAAAATTTTTGCTCTATTAAATAAAATTTAATTGCCACTAATTGAATTTTTCCAGATAAAGTTGCACTGGGTTGCCAGATCATAAAGTGATTGCACAGTGAAAATGTAGCACTTGTTTTGGTCAAATTTTAAATAATTTAAACAAAGTAATATTGTGAAAACAATTTTAAATTTATTCTGATGAATCATTTTATTATTCATTATTTTATTATTTCAGACATCGAAGGGTCTGATAGAGACTGTATGTATGTATAATATCCCACATTAGAGTTTGGAGTTTCTAGATTCATTTCTCAGAATGAGTGATTTGTGTTGCAAAAAACTTTTTCCAAATTTTTTCCAAACGAAAATTCTATCCGAAACGAATTAACTATTAAAATTAATTTTTTTTTAAGTTTAAAGATCACTGTCTAGATTAAGATTATGAAATTTCTGCTCTTTCTTCTTTCTCTGTACTCGATGTTTTATGTGTCACCGACAAAAATCTAATTAATGACTGGTGGTGGCAAGTTTGTGCCGTGTATGACCAACCGTTAAATTGTGGCAGTTATGTTATTGGTTTTTTTTTAAAGAAATATCAAGAAAATTGTAGGAACTTTTGAATTTAAATGTTTAAATATGACCAAGAATTAACAATAGTTATTGGTTATGTGTAAGTAATAATAATATTTTATTTCTTATTTTTGTAAGAACATTTTCTGGGTCATGTGTGTATAATATTAAAACGAAACGCACGGAAACAGGAAATGGGCTTTAAACATTTGAAATAAATCATGTAAAGAAAAGTAAATGCGTTACGTATGTGGAGCATAATAAATTAAAGGAGAATTTATAAGGTTTACAATTGCATCATTTTGCCTGCTAAGAGTTTTAAATACATTTTTTGTTAAAAAGGTCATACCTTAAGATTTAGTATTTTTTTAAAAAACTTTTAATTAAAAATTATATAAAATAAAAACAAGTAAGAGTGCTATATGCGGAATCTTATATACCCTTTATCTTATATGTACGTACATACATATAAAAAACATAGATATATAAAAACATCCCATTGTAAAATTAAAAAAAAAAAATAAAACAAAATTAAAAAGAAAATAAAAAAAATATTAATAAAAAAATAAAACAAAAAAAGTAAAAAAAAAAATTTAAAAAAAAATTAAAAAAAAAAATTAAAAAAAAAAAAATAATAAAAATATAAATAATAAATAATAAATATAAAATAAAAATAAAAAAAAATTAAAAAAAAAATTAAAAAAAAAATTAAAAAAAAATATTAAAAAAAAGGAAAAAATAAAAAAAAAATAAAAAAAATTAAAAAAAAACAATTAAAATTTAATTAAAAAAATAATAACAAAAATATAAATAATATAAAAAATAAAATATAAAATATAAAAAAAAATTTTTTTTGGGCTCAGCTAGGGTTTGATGCAATACTCTAACCAGTATACCATGTTTGTATGTATGTATGTTGTTGTTGTATGCTGTTTTTGTGTTAAAAAAAAACGAGGTGGCCGTTTCAGTTGTTTATGTACCGCTGTTTCTGATTTTCAATACCGATGTACTCCCGAATATTTCTGATATTTAAATACATCACCCGGGTCCAGGCGATGTAGGGGGGCTTAAAAAAGTTGATTTCAACATACACACGGACAGACGGTCAGACAGACTAAAAGACTGACAGAGCTTAATCGACTTCCCTATTCTTAAATGAAAATTGTAGAAATTTCACACGGAATGACAAACCTATATTTACCCTTTTTCAGTGTGTGAAGGGTATAAAAAATCAATTTCATTTGTCCTTAAGTTGTATGTTTAAAATAAAAAAAAAATAAATAAAAAATCAATTTCATTTGTCCTTAAACTGTAAGTTTGAAATCTATTTGTAATTAAAATATATTTCGAAATCAAATTTGTGTAAAAACAACTATAGACTTTTAAACATCTTTGTATTTATTTTAATATTTTTTTAGAATAATTTAACTCAATTGGATGTTAAAATTAGTGGTTATATTCCTCAGAAACATACCAACTTTATTTTTTTTTACAAAAAAAACCCCAACTATTAGCATCATTACAAAAAATATAAAATAATATGTTAAATACTAAACGTGTTGTTGTTTCTTTTCCTTTGCTGCATCAACATGTTGAAAACTTTTTTGTGTGTTATATTGTGAGTAATATTTAATATTTGGGTTTTTTCTCTTCACTCCTTTTTTGCTATCATCACCAAACTATCTCATTTATAAGCTTCTCTGACTAAATGTATCTTCTTATAAAAGTATTATAAATGTTTTTTTTCCTTTGTTGTTGTTGACTTTTTAAGCCAAAATAATATGGGACCAAATATTGAAGCTACCATACTACAACAAAAAAAAATACGCTTTATACTCATTTGATGGTGACCTTAACATGGTCATAAAACGAAGTGACCCTGAGGGTTATGCATGTATTTGTAAGTGTGGGTTTATGTGTAAGTCAGTTAGTGTGTCGTTGTTAATAAAAAAAGAAACTAAAATGTTACAAAAAAAAAAAGAAAAAATAATAATAATTTACACACATATGGAAAGTCTTGTTAAAAAAGCAATAGTTCGTATGTTTATTATACAAGTTATAGGGAAAATAATATTAACACCGTTTCCAATAAAGCATCTAAGAAATTTACTAAAATTTTGTAAAAACAAAAATTATTTTCTTTTTGTAAATGTCTTTCAGATCTTTAAATTGAATCTTCCTTAAGTTTGCATAATTTTTTTAAAACATTTTCGACCTAAATACTTTTTTATAAACTAGGAAATGGTGCTACTACTAGTACACACAAATGTACGAGCTTGTATTTATTTTATAACAACATAATAGGCTTCTGTTTCTATATTTTTTATTTGCTTGCTATTTTTTAAACTGCTTTTTTATACATTTTTTTCACAAGTATGATGATGTTGACTTTTTCACTATGCTTAAGGTCAAGGATAATGATTTGGGTATGATGATAACAACTGACTGAAGTGATAATGTCCTCAACAACGATGGACATTGAATAAGAGTGTTAAGAGTCATATAAGTGATATATTAAGCTCATAAATTGCTTAAAAAATTTGCTGAAATTGTTATTAAACAGCAAAGGAGAGAAGACTTTTGTTAAAGATGTTTTTTGTAACAAAAATTAACAATGAGCCTTAAAGGAGGTCTTAATTTAGTTAAGTTTAGTTTAAGCTGCCTTGGCGGCGCTTGTCATATGTGTTGTATGCTATTCAGTTATTAATGTTTAATTAATGTGGCTGGTCAAATAATTGAGCAGAACGTTTAAATGACAAAAGTTTTTTCAATGAGAATTCAGCAGGTGACAAAATCAAGGGTTTCTGCTAAAATTTTAGACTACTGGTTAAATAATGAATTAACCTATATCCTTATAATATAAAAAATTAAAGTGGATCTAAAATTAATTCGTGGTGCAATAAACACATACGGTCTAATTCATAAAAACTATAAGAGCTTTATAAGAGGTTTATTACTCAAATTTTCAAAGAAAATCAGTTTAATAAACCTTTTATAAACCTTTAATAACTTTTATGAATAAGGCAGATAGACGACAGTAGGCTATCGACTTCAAGACAATATCAAGATGTTGAAATCAGTTTTTTGAAGCTCCGCGACATCGCTCAGATCCGAGTTTGTTATAAAATTATCAAAAATATTTGGGAACATATTGGTATTGAAAATTAGAAAAATCTGTTCATGAACAACTGAGATATGAGGACTACCTCGTTTTTTCACAACATATGAGAGCTTTACAGGTTTCGAATCCCAGCAGAGAAAAAACTTTTGTTTTTTTTTATTTCACATTAATGAGAAGAAGATTGTGTAAATATTTATCTTCCATAATTTTGGTATCAAATGAAAGGGCTTGACCGGTAGAATACAGTAAACTATGAAAAAGTTAAAATTCAAAATGGTCCTACATAAAATTGCTGATAATTTTTTTTAAACTCATAAATATGGGTATTAAACGAAAGGGCGTATCTAGTAGAATACGGTTCAATTTGTAAGAATTCAAAATCAAATAAGACGTTGGGAATAATAAAGTAAAATGGCGTATAACATTAGATAAGAAATCTAGGCTAAGCTGAGATTGGCTAAGATGGTAATAGCATTCTTACTTGCCTTATTCCATTTGTGTTCAAACAAACATAAGCCCTTATTCAAAAACCATTTTCTTGCATGAAGGATTGAAGAGTATGTTTTCCTCTCGCAGACATTAGTTAAATAGGAAAATCGTGCGATAAGATCTTGATAAAATTGCTCTTCTTTGTAATCAACCAATGTCTTTAAGTCAATACAACTGAAGCTTTTACGCTCTAATTAAAATACTGCTTAAACATAATAAATTCGCACCACCTTGCCAGGATACTGCGGATATTTAAACGAAGCTATGTGGTTTGTATGGAAGTTTTAAATAAAATAATAATTTCTTAACATCTGTAGACTGTTTAAAATTATTATTTACATACAATTACAAATTATGCTCTAATTTTAGTAACCGAGTGGAGTAGCGAATACCATTTGCACATTGTCTATGGTAAGAATCAAAAACGCAACCCCCAGACTGACAGACAAGAACACTATTTACTAATCCACCAGTGCACCCCTGTTTAGTTTGTTTCACTATAAAAACTTTATTTTAGTTCTAAGCTCTTTTGTAGTTCTAATTCAATTTTATTTTAGTTTTGGTTAAATTCCTTAAATTTCTTCGTCCGTAAGGAATCAACAAACACCCGCAGTTCTACTCTCTCTAAACGAAATGCAGCAATTTTCTATTACCACCACATTATGGTATAGTTTTTGGAAAACCAATTAAAGAAACAGTATTCTTAACATTCTGCTTTTTGTTTTATATAAATTATTTTGCCGCAAAAACAGTGAAAGTTATTTGACCAAAAATTTCATTTAATTTTAGTTCAGTTGTTGCAACATTTCAGCCACAAAAAAAGAAACCCAATTATTATAAATAAAATTACCAGTTGCAAAGTAAAAGATTGCAGTTAAATTGTAAATTGTAATTTCTGCAAGGAAAATTTGCATGAATTTAAAAAAATAAACAAATAGATTTTTCGACACAGCAACTTAAATGATTCTTTAAGAAATAAGTGTATAAATGTGGCGAAGGCAGAAGAAGAACTAAGAAAAGAGTACAAACGCAAACTAAAAATTGGCTTAAAATAACTTTGAATTTGAACATGCCAAAAGAATAAAACTTGTAAACTGTTAAAAAAAAGTGAATAAATGAAAGCAAGAAAAACCCTTAAAATTGAAATGAAATGCAATTAAATCACTCGACCTAGAGGAATAACAACAATAGACGACTGACATGAATAAAGAGTGAGTAAAAATAAAATGAAAAACTTGTTAGAAAAAATTAGACACTGATTTGCCTTAAGCAGTCAATATTTTTATGTGAGTAAAGGGCGCTGCGGTATAAAATTGTATTGAAGATATTGGATTTGAGTTTTAAGTCGTTGCCAGTTAAGTTTAAATTCAGTTTTATTTTTTTTCTAGTTCAGTTTTACATTAGTTCGATATTGTTCTAATTATTTTAGAACTAAGGTTCCAATTCAGTTCTATTTTGTTTCTAGTTAAATTACAGTTCACTCTTATAGTTTAGTTCCAACACAGTTCAAGTTCAATTCTAGTTAAATCATAGTTATGTTAGACTTTAGTTCCAGTTATGTTCTAGTTTAGTTAAATCTCAGTTTTAGTAAGTTTCAGTAAGGCGCGAATCCATCTTAAGCTGAAAGGCCATACCCCGGTTTCTTGCGTCAGCGCATTCTACGCATTTTATACCTAAAAAGCTTTCTTTATATCAAGTTACATGGCACGGTTTCTGCGCATCAAATAAAATAAAGTTGAGACATGACACTCATTATGTTAATGGCATCGATAACCAAAATGCAAATTTTGTTCATGAACAAATTTTTAAAAATATATTTTATTTGATTATTTTATATTTTATTCTTGTCAATAATTTTAAACTTTATTACGAAATCATTTCCTTATTTAAATTTTTTTTTATAAAAACATAGGAAAATAAATATACACTACACTGAGTTGTTTTCTCGCCGCTCATGACGACTAAAAAAGTAGTATGCGATGTATGCGTCAGAGCGTCCTACGCTGTGTGCTCTGTAACTTACAACGTAAAGGGTAATTTTTTATGAATTTAGTTTTTCGGGCTGGCAGCACTGGTTGGTAATTGTGTCCAAACTACATCTGTAAAAGTGAAAAATGTTCAGTATACTCTGCCATTTCATCATGGAGAAACTCACAAACGAGCAACGACTGCAAATCGTTGAAATTTATTATCAAAATTCGTGCTGTGTGAGAAATGTCCATCGTTTGTTACGAACGTTTTATGGTCGTCATAATCGACCTAGTGAATCAACAACTGTCGCATCTTGGGTGAAAACAGCCACATGTCGTACAATAGTTACCGATGAATCTCGAAAAAACGACAGTTTGTTGTGGTTTATGGGCTGGTGGCATCATCAGTCCATTTTGCTTCAAAGACGACCGTGGAAGAAATGTTAACGTCAACGGCGAACGATATCGAGCGGCGACTTTTTTTGCCTCAATTGGCTGAGTTGGACTTGGTTGATATGTGGTTTAAACAAGACGGTGACACATGCCACACAGCTCGTGAAACAATTGACATATTGAAGGATGAATTTGGTGAGCAGTTTATCTCTCGAAATGGCCCTGTGAGTTGGCCACCAAGATCATGTGATTAAACGTCTCTTGACTATTTCTTGTGGGGTTATGTGAAATCGTTGGTCTATGTGGACAAGTCAAACACGATTGAAGCCTTAGAGTATAACATAACACGTGTTATTCATGGAATACAGGCCTAAATGCTCGAAAAAGTGGTGCAAAATTAGTCCTTACATTAAGTTATTTAAAACAAAAAATGCCAAAGACCAATTTATCGATTCCAATAAAAATTTTGAATATATGATGCAAATTTGAGTTTTTTATTAGATTTTAAAATGAAACTACGCTTTAAAAATCACGCTTTATAACTACATTGATTCAACTTTTTTGATAGAGGCGTACAAAGCAAAAAAGCATAGAAAGCGTGGTATAGACTTTCTGCTTTACGAGGTTTAAATTAAATTTTTATTAAAGTTTATGAATTGTTTGTTTAATGGTTGCCAAAACTATCGTTTTGAACTGGATATATATCCTTTTCAATACCCTCTGGATCAGCGCTTATTCTCAGTTCTAGTTAAATAGAAGTTCAGTTTAAGTCTAGGAATAATTACTAGATTAATTTTAAGGTGAATGAACCATCAACAACGATTTAAAAACTTAAACATTGTAGTAGATTTCACAAAGCATAGAATTTTGCAATTTAATTTTTTATTCTGCTTTTTCTTTTATAAATTGTGTGATGATTTTGATTTTGCAAAATTTCCTTTTAACATAGAGTTTTCGCTTTTTTTGTGTGTGTGTGTGTGTGTGCTTGGGTACGAAACGAACAAGAAAAGAGAAAAATCGAAATGATGTAGCAAAAAAGGAAAAGTGTTGCATGTTGTGTATTGTGTTTAAAGTTGCCATGATTTGCATATATGCAAATCATTTTTTTCCGTCATTTTCTCTATGCTTCAGCCAAGTTTACTTTAGCAATTTTTTTTTGGCATTACTGTTGTTAGACTCTTACTAACGTTGCAAGTTAAGAAGCCATAAAGGTTGCTTAAAATTTATGCAAAATGCTACTTTTTTTATTTATTATTTCGTTTCATTTTTTCGCTGTGATTATTTTATGTTTCTTTTTGTATTTAATAAAATGCAAATATTTATTTATGAAACTAGTCGCAACGTTGCAATGTAAGACATAAAGGAAATTATTTTTTTGGTTTGTTTGTTTTGCGGAATAAGTGCAAGAACATTTAAAGTGAGTTTTAATGTATGCAAAAGAAGTTGTGCTTGAAAGGAGGACAAAATAATTGAAAGAAGAAAGGCAATTTAAGAACTGGAAGAGGTTTAAGAGTAAAAGAGTTTCTCTAAGGAACGTTGTTGTAGAAAAACATTTTAACACTATTTTAATATCATGTGAGGTTAAAGTTATATTTAACAGTATTTAGGACAATGTTTATACAAAATTCAATAAATTTATTATCAAATCGTATATAGAGTATATATGTAGGTTTATTGGATGCATAGTGTCGGCATAAATGGTTTTATTAAAGACATATCTTTAAGGTTGTTTTAAGCCATGCTAGAGGTCCATTTAATAGCCATTTAATTAAAATAAATATACATTAGCTGTAAAAAAAATTACTACAGTTTCTGAAGAAACGATCAAGCTTCAAACATTAATCGAGTTATTAGATGATTATATGCAAGCAAAGGAAATATTTGAACGTTTACCATTGATGCCATTGATACCAAATAATCAGTCCAGGATAGGATAAACACAATCTTACAACTGATGCCTGCTGTAGGTTATTGCGAAGGTCATAGGATAAGGCAAGATAAAAACTCTACGTGTGGCAATACCACAAAAACCTATAAGTGTCAACTACTTTACCAACAGTTATATGACTGTGAAGGTAATAATGTTCGATAAAAATTTCGAAAATAAAAATAAACGATACTCGATAGATGGTACGAAACAACTTATTTATTTATTTTTTTATTTATTTATTTAAGTAAGTCTATGGTGAAAATCCTAATAGACTATTACAATAAAATGACGGAAATATATAACAATTACGAATTTAAAAACACTATGAGTAATATCATAGTAATAACACTAAGAGAAAAGTCAATTAAATGATAAAGATTATTAAAATCGCAACAAATAATTTTAAAAGGATTATCATTAGCATAATTTCGACGAAAAAATTGCACGTGCAATGGGTTAAAATTTTTAGTTGGACGAGATGGAATATTGAAGGATAAATTGCTTAGCAGACAACTAGAGCATACATCTCCGTTTAGTTACAAACGTTCAATTCAGCATTGTAGAGTGGCTCAGTAGAGTGGGCAGTTTAATTAGTGCAAGTCTAGATGACATGAAATTATGGATTGATAGGAAATGAATGGTCTTTTGCATTAGCTAATTAACCAAACAATAACTAATAACTAAGTTGACTAAACAGTTCATGACCATTATAATTAAGCATAAACGAAACAAGCATACATAGCTCTGTGAAAGAAAGAAAGCGCGGCAGGAGCAAAATACTTTACAGGGAAATCCAAATGAGAAGAAAACAAGTAAGACATTTTTTTTCAAAATAGAATTATTAACATAATTTTTAATAATAAATTTAAATAAGACATTGCATTAAGGAGTTCTTTATTCGTCTAAGATCATTGTTCATATTAGAAATTATATGAATTTAAAGTGGGCGTGTCATCATCATTTTCTGGTATTAAACAAATATTAATTAGAGAGTTATATTTAGGAAATTACAGCATCGTACATCTAAATGTGTTGCTTTAATGAGCTTTCAAAATTGTATTGATTGTAGATTATGTAAAAAGTGGGCGTAGACAAGTGAAATTATTTTCTGCTAACAAACTCATTTTTGATGTTGCAATATAGAGTTCTTTTTTCATTGAAAACTTTTCTCGATACAGAAATTATATAAATTTAAAATAAATCATTAAATGACAGGTGGGCGTATCACCTTTATTTCCTACTGTTATAATGTCATTGACCAGAAAGCAGCATTCGCAAAATTTTAGCATGGTTTGCCGCTTACTGTCGGTTTCATTAGCTTTTATATTTCACTAATACAAGATTGTGTCTTATGTGAGAGGAGGGCGTTAAAGAAGGTGTGTCAAAGAGATTTCAGATAATAATTTATATTTAGATATTGAAATACAGATAACAAAAATCTTTGTCTATAGCGAAATTATATGAATTTAATAAAAACCATTGTATGGACGGTGGGCTTTAAACTGAGTGTGTTATCCTTATTTTCAGTTATTTCAAAAATATTGCCCAAGAAGCTATTTTTGCAAAATTTCAGCATCGTATATTTAATGTCGGTTTTATGACTTTTGATATTTTATATACACTAAAAACGATACTTTGCGAGCTAGATTTCGAACTATATCTCCTTCTCAAAAGTACTGATTAAAAACGTTTTTTGAAAACAATTTTTTTCACTCAGGAAATATATCTACGCATTTTTATTAATTTATACCATTGCGTTTAAACGCAATCGGATTTTATTTATACTCCTGCATTAAAAATTGTTACTCTCTATCTATTTTACCGATTTTGCCTATTTTTAATACCAAACAGTTCTGATTTAAAGGAAAAATTACAGCTCTATTAAGCTGACATGCAGACGGACGGACATATCTCGACGGTTATAAAATGAAACCAGAAAATATATACTTTATGGATTCTAAAATAAATACTTCGATGTGCTACAAACGGAATTAATATTCCCCCACACTATTTTTTAAAAGGTGGGTATAACAAGGAAACTTAAAAATTAAACAAAAGTGAGACTAACATGATGAACAGTGTCTTCACAGAAAATTCGAAGAGGATAACTATTGCAAAGCATGATATGAAAACATAGAACCGATATAACAATTCCTACGTCAGTGGCAGGTTACACACAGGTAAGGCCATTGCAATCTTTTTTTGGGGTTGAAATTTCTTAGCGATTTTCAATTTTTTTGTAATTTCTTTCCAGTTTTTCAACATTTATACTCTTTTCGATTTTTCCGACCTTTTTTTAGACTTGTGTTATCTACTGTTTGATTACTTTAAACTTATTTCGATTTGATGGGACTATTTTAAAAATCTCCCAAATATTTTGTATTTTTTAGGAAAATATTTCAAAGGGCTTTAGCTTCTTCGATTATTTTTGTGAGTATTTTGTTGTGACTATTTTGAGAATTATTTCTGTCTATATTGGATTTGTTATGACCATTTTTACTTTTCCAAAATTCAATATTTTTTTTAAGATGTTCCCATCTTGAACATATTCTAATAAGTAATTATAAAATTTTTGATGTTTTCAATTTTGTTGATTTTTCTATCTACTTTTTTATATACGCAAAGAAAAACCATGGTTACGACATGATCACGACGGTCATGTTATTTTTTCTAAAACAATATTTGGTTGTCGAAAACAAGTAATAGTTATTTTTGTTTCATTTCATCATATATTTTGTCACTAAAATCAAGCATTTGTTTGAATTGTGTCATTTAATGATTACTTTTCGTAAAAATTTCAAAATGGTTATCATTTAAAAATAGTATGATTTAAAAAAATTATTTTGACAAAAATAACATTATATTCAAAATCATTAAAAAATAAAAATAATCATTGAATAATAAGTGAGACAACAGTATGATTACAAAATAATCAAGCTATGATTTTTTTTTAATAATAATTTGATTTTAATTGTTCTTCTTCTTGCTGAATAAATTTTTATTATTTTAAAAGTTTGAGATGTCAAAAAAAGGAACACAAATTTTGAAAAATTAAAGAAAATTTAAAAATAAACGTGAAAATGTAAAAAAATATTGGTATACAAATTGCAATTAAATTGGTAAGTACAATCAATATGTGTATGTCACAGCAAAAGACAATAATTTGCCGTAAAAAAGCAAAGATTGTTGATTACAATTGTAGTCATATATATGATTATTGAATGATACTTTAATTAAACATAATAATGATAACTGGTAACCATTATTATTTTAAACATAATCATACAATTCAATCATAGTATGTCGCTCATCGATTATGGTTACCACAACCATATTTTTTCTTTGCGTGTAAATATTTTCGATAATTCGAATTTTTCAAAACCAAAGTCACTAAGAATTTTCTGAATATCGACAGTTTCTGACTATTTTCAATATTTATGATTTTTTCGATTTATTAAATTTTATCGACTTTGTCTGGCTTTTTCTGTATTTTTATACCCTTCACCTGTGGTGCACAAGGGTATATATAGCTTTGTCATTCCGTTTGTAATTTCTACAATTTTCATTTCCGACCCCATAAAGTATATATTTTCTGAAAGCTTATAAATAGAGGAATCGATTAAGCCCTGACCGTCTGTCCGTCTATCCGTCTGTCCGTCTGCCCGTCTGTCCGTGTGTTGGTTGAAATCAACTTTTAGAAGCAACTATATGTTCCTCAGATCTGTATATAGTATCAATCTCTTGGAAATATCCAGGAATGAATCGCTATTGAAATTCAGCACAATCGCCCCATAACTTTCTGAGATATGAGCAAAAAACCACGACCACCTCGTTTTTTTTCACAATTACAACAACAACATACATACATAGATACATGTAAAAACATTCCAAACAAAAAAAATTACAAAAAAAAATATTAAAAATAAGAAAAAATAATAAAAAAAACTACAAAAAAAAATTTAAAAAAAAATTTAAAAAAAAATTTAAAAAAAATATAAAAAAAAATAATAAAATATAAATAATATATTAAATAAAATAAAATAAAATAAAATTTTTTTGGCTCAGCTGGGATTCGATGCCACATTTATTCTAACGTGTACGTATGCACGTATTTTATATGGGATGAATGGTGATACAAACAATTGTTATTGCATGACTACACGTTGTGAAGGGTATATAAGATTCGGCACGGCCGAATATAGCACTGTTACTTGTTTATTTTTTTTTTAATTTTTTACAGGGAGCATACTATTGTGCTCAAGGTATATTAATAAGGTACTCTTATCTAGTCAGCTGATTGTTTTTTTTAAAGCATTTACAATAAGTTTTTTTTAATAACGTGTCTGCATCCTTAAATTTTTTTTATTTTTTATTCTACGATAAATAGTTTGAAATTTCAGTTGGTCTATAACATTTTAAAATTTTTCAAAACGATAATATAAAGCTTTTACGTTAAAGTTTTTTTTAAAAAATTATTCAAATTAAAGAAAAAAAATGTATGACATCTACAAGCATATATACAAGAAAAATTCATGTATTTTTTAATTATTGTGTTAGTTGCCGGAATGCATATATCTTATGAATATGTCTTGATTGTACTTTTGTTGTTTTCTAAAGGAGCTAATACACGTCATGTTTTTTACATCTGACTTGTCAAATTCCCCACTGCTAATACAAACATGTCGTGTGTTACCTTTAAAATATTACTTCTGTAAAAAAATATGTGTTGAGACATCTGACAAAATTTTAATTAGAGTGCGCTCTATTTTTTCCTGTCAAAACATGTGACATAAGCCGTTGGCAAAAATCTCTGCTGATGCAAAGCAATCAGCGTAAAAGTAAAATTTTGACAGACATATGTCTCACAAATTTTAAAGTCAGCTGTAAAAAACATGTCGTGTATTATAGCCTTAAGGCAAACTTTTCCATGTCAACTATACGTTTTTTAAAAATTAAAAATTTATTAATAGAAAACTATTATGGACATGGAACCAAATTCCTTAATTTATTAGATATTTTTTTCAAAAAAAAATTAAAAGTGAACATTAGCTCCGGTAGCAAGTGTAAATATGTACTGCAGATAGTGGAAACAGTTTTCCCCAAAACATATTTATTCATCAGGTACTTGAAGTTGGGAGAGAATTTTTTTGTTTATAGTTTTTATAGATGAGACTTGATATTTTAAATAAATGAGACAAGAGAGAAATTTGTTATTTTTTCAATGGACTTTGATAGCTGAAGTTTAAAATAAACGAAGAAAAAAAAGTAACCAGCTGACGAGTTAAGACTACCTGATGAATAAATATTTCTTGGTTTGCCCTGTCTAAAAAGTTCTGAAAAACTCTCTTACAGTAAAGAGTTTTTAGTCAGTTTTATATTAAAAAAATAATTTTATAGAGAAGTTCGTTATTTATGGTATTGTTTTTTAATAAGTTTCTTATTAAATAGTTAAAAAGTAATTTTGTTTCAGTATTGAAACATTTTAATTTATTCGACCTTAAAGCTTCCATCCTCACCTTTAATACCAATGCATGTTAAGACTAATTATTTCCGCTTTTTTTTGCACAAAATTACATAAAAGCTTTAAATAGGCTTAACGACTTGAATTACTTTATTCCGAACTTGTGTATTTTATAGTTGTATTGATTAACCAATTCATTTTGCCCCTAGAAACGTTCATCTCTACTAAATACTCTACAAGGTATGTACGTGGAAAAATTCTTTGTGTACATACATATCTATGTACATATGTATGTATGTATGTGTATATAATTGTTAACAAAAAAAAAAAAAACACAATAGATCAACCTTTGATTAAGCTGACATTACATTACATTAATTTAATCGCTTAATGTCGTATAACATTGAATTTATATACATTCATTCATTCAATCATTCATTTGTGCTTACTGGAAGCGTATTGTGTTTTTGTATGCTTAAACTTTTAGCCACATATTGTCATTAAATACAATGAATTCAGTCATACAATTTCAATTCAATTCAGTTTTTTTTTTTGCTTTCTCATACTCTCATTTGTTTTTGTATCGAACATTATTGTTAATGCCTGGGCAATTGTATTGTTAGTGTATTACGTTTATTTAATACATATGTACAAGCATTTATTTTATGTGTATGTATCAGAGTGTGGAAATGGCATACACACATAAGTACATAGGTTAAAAGCTGATGGTGAGGAATTATGTTGCTGTATATTTACAACCAACGACCCTGTAACTAAATTGTTAACTAGTGACGTTTTGGACCAGTCGTATAACCAGTTGCAACGAAACTGTTATAGATCTCATACGCATTGACTGAAAATAAACAAATTCACCATTCGCTCATGGCAACCTTGAAGATACCTTTGTTTTTAAAGCAAAACCCTTACTGATATTAATTAAAAATAATAGTGGACTGGTGTAGTGGTTAGAGAGTGGAATTTCAAAACCAAAGGACCCTAATTCAAATCCTGGCTGAGACATGAACAATTTCATAGCGTTTTTTATGTTAAAATTGCTTTCTTAAATGTACATTAAATATTTTTTTCAGTATATGTTAGGTGGGTACATTTACTCACCACTCCCTAACAATAACTAGTATTTAAGCTGGCATACAGCAAAATACAATTGAACTAGTTGGGCTCCTCCCTGCAGATAACGCGACTAGTCCTTACACGCATGTAAAGTATACTCTGTAATGGACTAGAACTTATCCAAAGATCATCCAAATGTATGGAGAAAAAGTAGTTGATTTAACATTACGATGTCTAGGGCTGGACCATATAACCTATCGGAATAGTCTCAAAACTACACTTTGCCACTACTCGATGGAGCACCTACACGATCAATATACACGTCTTAGCAACAACATATGTAATCGTTATAACACGAACACTTGTGGTTTAACTAAAATCTCTTGCTTAAAAATGATATGGTTCATGACTGCATTACATAGGACCATGTTGGAAGTAGTCCATTTAGCTAAAATGGACCACGTAGTCCAATATTATCTGTAAGGCTATGACAACTTAAAATTAAGGTAGATAGTTTAATATATAAAAAAAAAACACAGATATTTAACTAGTTTGAAGTTAGAAGGAACTAGTATGTTTCTAAACCACTTTATCTGCAGGGGAATTTACGTTAAACGTAGCCATACCCATGTACAAATTCATGTTCATATTTGTATCCAAAGTTTAAATGATTTTGTATATGAGTGTGTATGAGTTTGTGGGTGGGATTATTAAAGCAACACTGAACGGTGATTATTATTTTTTTAAACAACAATAACAATTTCGGTTATAGCAACAACAATAACAACAGCATTAAATTTTAAATACCTTTAAATAAAATATCAGAAAACTACGAAGGTCATGGAATACCAAACTTCCAAACTTAAGTTTCATTTAAATTGTATTAAGCTTAAACATTTTGAAACGGGAAATTCCTTAAATTCCTCTACCACCCTCGCATAACGTCTACACTGTGACCACCATTAACCTAACCGGCCTCTTAAGCTTATTCCAAGTACTTATGTTCACATACGTGGTGATTAGCCTGATTATTTTTAGAAAGCTTTTAGTAATAATTGTAAATCAATGAATTGCAAAACTTTAAATGACCACCAATATCCTTCATTCTTTGATTTCTTTATTATCACATACGATTTTTAATTTTTGTGGTTTCATTTCTCCCACTTCTTAATTAATATTTAATTTTAAAGATAAAAGCTTCTAGGTAAAAGCTAGCTTACAGCCTTAAGCACATAATGTGTAAAGAAGCAGAAAACGTAGAGAGAAAGCGAGATAAAGGCATAGAATTACTTGGAAGTTTTTTTTTGTTGAGAAAATGTATTTTTAATCCTGACAGGTAATAAAAAGAATGTGTCTTAATATCTTTTTAAAAAAATATGTTGTTTTACAGTAACAGCTTATAAGTTTGCTAGAGGTATTAGTTTGTAATTACTTTTAAATTGCTTTTCAATTATGACAATGGTGTATTTTAAGTAACTTACATAGTAAAAAACGGGTGTTTCAATTAAGTGAGGTGGATTTTATTGTCTAAGCAGCATCAGTCAAATATGTTGTCGAAACTCCGTACGTTAGACGATTAAGCGGGGTGTTCGTGGGTTCTTTGGTGTTATGCTTTTGCTCCTTTTACAACAGCATCGTTGTGTAGATATGTATATTCGTGTCAGTTGGTGTCAAAAAATCCTCGATCGCTTGAAAACATCGCCATTGTTCGTGGAAGAGGTTAGGAAAACCTCTAAGACGAGCGAATATTTGCTTTTAGCAAAAAATTTGAATTTATAATTCAACAACTTGGTGACCAGTACTTGCACAAGGTTACATTATTGAAGTACAAAGCCAATTGTTTGCTTAGTGGGTTTCGGATATATGTAAGAATATATCGAGCATTCGAGGTGTATTTCTTCAAAAGATGAGAAGATGTTTTAGTAACTTATTTAGTATGGCTTTTTAGTTGGCGGTATTTTCGGTTCTTATATCTTTGAAATCGAAGACGTTTATACGTATAGTGAAAGATGACGTTTCCATGCTATATGTCACACTAAAAAAAATGGCAGAATTTAACTTAAAGCTGATTAAAATCATATATGGTATCACAAGAAACAGTAGCTTAGAGGAATTGTCCTGGAAAGATTAATTAAGAGGGCTATTCGGAGATTGTGTGGTGGCTGGCTAATCACATGCTCGTAGACCGAAGTCAACTTCTCTAAGTGCAGTTGTCTTTTGACTTCTCTTAGTGCAGTTGTCTTTTGGCAAAGTTGCTTGGTGGTTATTCTGCGATTTTTGGTGACTTAGGTTATGGGTTTACTTGCATCTCCCAAAAATTTTCTCGCAGCAATATGTAGTCTAGGCTTGCAAGTTAGATGCTTTTTGTTAAACTGAAGCAGACATGTACGGAGAATTGCCAACTCTATGTTCACTAATTTGACTACAGGGGCAATGGTTTGATGCAAAGTTTTACCATTAGATTAAGTCATAATGGCCGGCCTTACATAGACGATGTTAGGGTGTTGCTATATATCTTGAAAGGGTGTTATGAATTGAACACCAATCTGAGATTTCAAGATCTATGGCAAATTATCAGAACAGGATGATGTTATAAAAGTCACCGTAGATCAGTTCATTACTCATGTTATACCATTTGCATCCAGAAAATCCATTTAAACTTAAAGCCTATCTACCCTGCTTCATAAAAAGAAGTCAAGGAAAACATTTTATTGATCTTTTCATGCGTGTTATTTTATTTCGTGTCTTAGGGGCTCTTTGGTCGACCTTGAAATAATAATCTTTCCATCTGCGTATAAAAAATTATTTGGCAAACTTTTGGCTTGCAGGGAAGATGGAAAGTAATATTGAATAATTCTGAGTGATCCCAGAGCATCGCAGAAAGTGTAAAAAACCTAATTACTGGATTTATAAAAACTCAAACTCCAAAATCTCTGCTCATTTGTTTAAAAAACTAGCAGTTATTTAATCTGGCCAAAAATGTTATCTTGAATTAATATACATGCGAAATTACTCACATAAAATTGATAGGCTCTGGTTTAAGTCTCGTTAGAGATAAAAAAATGTATTCGCTGTGTTCGGGTATTTCGTTAAAACAATACAACCACCTACAGAAAAAATCAAATAAAAAAAGTTTCCGATATTCCAGCTTGCTCCTGGCATCAAATAAAGGTCAGCACTACATGGACGTTTAGGAAACTCAACTTGCAGACACACATATCAAGGATCTTGTATCACTACACTATCATATGGAGGTAATGACAGATTGTGACTCTATTATTCTGTGACAGGCAACAGAAGACTAATCACCTATTTACATAAAAAAGGAATGGAACCAAGGCAACACCAACACGCTTTGCGGGAAATAAACCGAGAAATTACAAAATCGAGACCGAAACACCTCTTGGAATCAGGTTGACAGTAAGTAAGTGAATCAAGAACCCTTTTTTCGATAGTGAAGTTTTCTGATGAAATTTCATTTAAACCTGGACAAGCATTAATTTAAAAGGATTTTAATATTCAGCTTAAGTAGAACAACAAGTTTTGAAAAATAGAAATTCCGTTGCTTAACAATTTTTCTATGTAAAATATCGGCGTTAGTCTTGAATTTATAGCAATATTGTGGTTGTTGTTTTATGTTGCTTTAAGTTACTAAGTAAACAATAACAATTTAATACTTATTTTTTGCCCATTAGCCTAATTAGCTTTTGTTGTAATTTTGTTCTATATTTAAACCTCCCGTTAGCTCCCTTGACTATCAGCCAATCGAAACAATCTAGAGAAACTTTATACCTAAAAGTATGCTTTACTAACTGCTACAGTATGTGCTTGTATGAAAAACAAAATGACTAAAATAATATCGATAAAAGAAAAAAACAACAACTAACTACCTTTACAATTACCAACACCATTTGTGGCCATCAAATTGTATGATTGATCACAATTTTCTAAAGTAATTATTCGCTTTTACACTGTTTTATCTTTGTAAATGTGCATATGTACACACACACACACACACACACACATATACATATAAGTGAGAAAAGTATGTAGTTATATTTATGTAAATGTATCTATTTATCTAATATTTATGATAGAATACATACATATATCCTGTTTAGCTGTACTGCGAACAGGAAGAACATACTTCCACTCCAGTGAAATACTAATGCATGTAACAATTTTGTTAGAACTTACATATGTATGTACTTGGATGTAGTTGTATATAAATGTTTAAGTGTGTATACGATTTTGTTGTCCATCTATTTTATGTTTTAAGTCCGTTATGTCCATTTCATTCATTTATTTGTTTGCTCGTTCGTCCTTTTATTTTGTCATCTATTCATAAAGCTTTTAAACATTTGTGGCTAGATTTTGTTGTTTGTGTCACTAATCGTAATTACTTTGTAAATAATTTCATTTCGTTGGACTATATAGAGAAATGATGGTGCAAAAATCGCTGTAGAGAAATCTAAGGTATAGTAACTTATGTGAATTGACAGTGTCACCATGGGGTTTAAACATTTAATAACTTTTACGTTTATATTTTTCACATTAGCAAATATACGAAATGGAATTTTTTTTACACAAAGTATAAACCCCCGTTTTCCACCTCGCAATGATGGGCTCGTTTTGGAGAATTTTTCACGACATCTTTAAAAATTTGTGGCTTTACCACTTGAATTACTGTAACAATATTGTTCTGTTCGCATACACTCGCTTCTTTAAATAACCTTGGTTGCTGAAAAACCTGCGAACGCGTTGGCTAACTGACTTCAAAATTTCTATAAATTCACTCTCGAATAATTAGATTTAAAAATTCTATTGTATCTCCGGCAATGCAAGCATTGGATTTAATTTCTTGAAACTTCATATCAGGTCTGCTTTCAAGATCAGGACGTAAAAAACGTTCTATTCGAAATCGAGTTCGCTCTCCATTTACGGTTATTTCACTTCTGTCTTAATTTTCCAAAAAATTAGAATCAATGATAATTTTAGATATTATGCCACACGATACTGTATATATAATCGGATGCAAATGAAGTTGATGAATGACCGAACAAGCCAGCAGGGGCCGTTAGTTCAGGAGACTCATTCTACAAAAATCCTAAATATAGATTTTAAGCCATAGAGTTTTAGCTTTAGCGAGTTAAAAAATAAGGCTGCTTAAATCATAAACGAGAAATTCCCATTTTGACTTTTGTCCCAGCCTGTACAAATACAAAGTAAGTATAAACTTTAAAGGACTTAAGAGTGACTAGTTTAATAATTAATTTTTTTTATAAAAACACAAATTAAATAATTCAGTCTAGTCTATACTAGTTCTATGTGGTCACGTTATTCCTATAAGTTTTTCACCTTTTTCCAACACTTAAATCTTTAAATATGCCAATAGAATTAAATCTTTTAGGGAGTTAATGCTTTAAATAAACTTTTCTCTACCTTTAAGTATAAATTTTTTATCCCAGTTAGATTGTACGTAGCACCAGAGACAAATATTTGTATGTATGTTTGTATGTGTGTGTAAATTCTTAATTCAATATGATGTGAGTGTATGTAGTATTTATGTGTGTATGGTGTTTTAAAAGGAATGTTGAAATGAGTTTATGTATAGAATTTCAGCTTGATTTAACACTATTAAGAAATTACTTTTATTACATTAAAGATTTATGTAGTTATTAATAATTTCTCAAATTCTTTAAAAATATTTAATATACAGGATGGTAAAAAATATATTATTTTTTCAAAAGTTGGTATAGTTTTCAAAAATGGTGAATTAGTTCAGGAAAGATAGGCGGTCGTCAGGAAGCTTTAATATGCTATATTCCTCCACGCGTAATCTTTGTGACTATTTTTTTCTCAACGATTCTCAGTTGAGGCTCATATTCATCAAGGTATGCCGGTGATGTCATTGGTTCTTATTTTGTTCGAGAAAGCCCGGTGTGATTCATTTACGGTGACTACAAAGTGATAAAAAAAAATTGAAACAGTAGTTTCTATTGGCACAAATTGATTAGTTGAAAGTGTAGAGTAGAGGGCAAGAGATTTTATTAGCACTCTACGACTTCACACACAGCTTGTACAATAATAAATATTTTTAAGACTTTTCAAGTCGCTTTATGTCTCGTTTTGGAAATTTTAAAGGGATAAAAAATGCACGGACATGATAGCTCCTGACTTGATAGTTCCTGACTTTCTACTTTAATGTGTTTTTGAAGTCACAGATTTATCTGAAGTCACTGGTATATGTTAAACATCTCCAGGCTCTAGAATCTTTAAAAAAAATTTCGATAACAGCGCGAAAATTGATCAACTGAAGGTTTGATCGTAACAAGTTAGAATGCTATAAGGAGATGCTAAATAGTCATCAACAATGGCAATGCCGATCGATATAAAAAATTTGTTTAAACAAATTTAAATTTTTAAATAAAAATGCCAAAAAAATAAAGAAATAACATCGTTTTACTTCATTGGGGTTAAGTACTTCACGGTCACATTTCTAAAAAAATAACGATCAATGATTATACTGGCTTATAAAGACTACCATGAATTGCCATAATCGGCAACTTGGCTTAACAGTTGAGTAGTGTGTAAAGTAGACTAATAAAAAAATTTCGAAATAAAGTTACTAGCATTGTTATAGGGTAAGCACATATATTAATGGAATTAAGTTCTGTAAGCCGTGGGAATTAACGCTTACCGTATTGCATCACAGAAATGCTTAAATTGTTTGCATACAGCAAAGTGAGTCAAATTTAAATCAGTAAAAAGTTTTTCTACATACTTATATTTCATCTTTACGGGTTGCTAAGGCATGAATAAACTGTTCCCGGAAGGAATATAATTAGCGCTATTAATTGTAAAAAAGAGACCTAGGAAGTTGGAAATTGTATTAAAAGATCTTGTGTTCTTGAATCGCTCTGGGAAGCAGGTAAGTTGTAAGTAATGAAGTTGTCATGGACAAAACTCACACGTACGGATAAAGCTTAAATTTGTTCCATTATTTAAAGCATAATTGTGTAGCCATTATCGGATACTGCATTACCGACTTTTGATTCTGGAATTTACTAATAATAGTTTATAGAATATTGAAGATCATAACCATTATGGTCAGGACTTACATTAATAGTATAATAAGTGCTGCTGTTAAAGCAGTAATTCAACAGAAATCGGTGTGTGTACATCGTGTTGAGTTTGATAACAAGGTGCGTAATAATAATAATAATAATAATAATAATAATAATAATAATAATAATAATAATAATAATAATAATAATAATAATAATAATAATAATAATAATAATAATAATAATAATAATAATAATCATAATAATTATAAAGGGTCCGCCAAATAACTTTTTTTATACCCTTCACACAGTGAAAAAGGGTATATATAGGTTTGTCATTCCGTGTGAAATTTCTACAATTTTCATTTCCGACCCCATAAAGTATATATTTTCTGAAAGCTTATGAATAGAGGAGTCGATTAAGCCCTGACCGTCTGTCCGTCTGTCCGTCTGACCGTCTGTCCGTGTGTATGTTGAAATCAACTTTTTGAAGCCCCCCGACATAGGTTGGACCCGGGTAAGGTATTAAAATATCAGAAATATTCGGGAGTAGATCGGTATTGAAAATCAGAAACATCGGTACATAAACAACTGAGATATGAGCAAAAACCCACGACCACCTCGATTTTCTTTTCATAAAAACAACATTACAACAACAACATACATACATACAAACGTGTATACTGGTTAGAGAAAACGTGGCATCGAATCCCAGCTGAGGCAAAAAAATTTTTTTTTAAATTTTTTTAAAATTTTTTTTTTTAATTTTTTTTTTATTTTTTTTTTATTTTTTATTTAATATATTATATATATTTTTATTATTATTTTTTTTTATTTTTTTTTTTTAATTTTTTTTTTATTTTTTTTTTGTTTTATATATATTATATATGTATATAATAATTTTTTTTTTTTTAATTTTTTTTTTAAATTTTTTTTTTTAAATTTTTTTTTTATTTTTTATTTTTTTTTTTGTTTTTTTTAACATACATACGTGAATTTACTGTTATTGCATGACTACACGTTGTGAAGGGTATATAAGATTCGGCACGGCCGAATATAGCGCTTTTACTTGTTTTTTTTTAAATGCTATAAAAAAGTGTAGCTTCGCCTGTGTGGCACGCAGCGCCGTCCTCTGGAAACCAAATGTTGCCAATATCCTCCTCTTCAATTTTTGTGAACATAAATTCGTTCAACATGGCCCGATAATGATCGCCATTAACTACAGCCAGTACTTGCTCATTTTCGAAGAAAAATGGCCCAATTATGCTTTTGGACCAAAATACGCACCAAACAGTGAGTCGTTTTGGGTGTATCGGCTTTTCAATGTATGCGTGCGGGTTTTCTGTGCCCCAAATGCGACAATTTTGCTTGTTTACATACCCGCCAAGATCAAAATGAGCTTCATCTGAAAAGATAATTTTTTTTGGCAAAATCGGCCAAAGTAATGTCGCAATATTTCCCAGCGTTGTTCAAGCGTTCAGCGGAAGGATAAAACTAATTATCTGTTAAATCAGAGATGAGCTAACTGTTACCATTTACGAAATAAGCACTAGTTGAAAAAAAACGTTAAATGGCGGACCCTTTAGTTATAATAAATAAAGTACTAAATAAATTAACCGTAAAAGTTCATTGTATTGTGTTAAAAATAAATAAAGTGCTCTGAACTTTTACACTGTAATTTTGAAGTGTTTTTTTTTTGCAATAAAAAGAACTTCGGTTAGTTTACAGAAAATAGGCCAACATTTATAAAATATGTTTATAATATGAAATTAAATAGAAAGCAGAATAAAAAAGTTCCTTCAGAAATTTATCTTTTGCCACCCTTAAAAAATCTGATTAAACTATTCTCATAACAATTGTGAGGTACTCCTAAGTTTTTTACAATTTGTAAAAAATTTTTAGAATAACGGAGATTACATTATTCAAAGAAGGTTTTTTTTTTTGCCCTGGCGGTAAAAGAAAAAATAAAAAAAATAATTTCTTTATAAAAAAATAATTTGAAAGCTAAATAAAAATATTGCAATTCAAACATAAGACATGTTAAAGTGTTACGTTTGACTTTAATGAATCTTATTTAACCTTTAATTATACACTAGTAGATAAGAAGTGATTAAAGGGCGTTGATCAGACTAAAAGAAAATCGTAGAGCGTAGCCTCAGTTAGTCAGTAAATAATTCATTTGTAATCAAACCAATATGTAATATGCTATATTGTTTTAGAAGTCATATTGGGTTTGGAGCTTTTCCCGGTTTACTGTATTCTACTAGTCAAGCCGTTTAGTTTGATATACATTTGATACCCATATTGGGATGGAATTAAAAAAATATGAATTTTGTACAGCTATTTTGAAAAGAAAGAAGGCTATCGTTTTCTCTTGCCTTTATCTCCCCCGGTAATATATCTATATGGCTGATTTTCAATAGCAAAACTCTCGCAGGAATATCTGATAAATAGATACTATATAGAAGCCTGTAGTATACGTGAGGGCTTAAAGAACTTGATTGCAACATACACACGGACGGAATGATGGTCAAACGGATGCAGCTAAACATTCCTCTATTTATAGGAATTAAAAATATATTAATATCATGTGGTTTAAATAAATATTATAGAAATGGCAAACGGACAGACATGTACCTATTATTTATACGCTTTGTGTAGAGTACTGAGTACGCAGTTTTACTAAAAAAGAAAAAATCCTAGAGATGGGTATTTTAAATAAATACTTAATATATTTATAGCCTTAAAACACTTTTATTAGTAATTTTATATTATGATTGCTTCAAATTACTTTTTTCATTTCGACCCCAATCGTTTTATGAAAACCGATCCGAATTGATTTTCCATAATAAATTATTTACCTTCAACTCTCACATCACACCATACACTGTCTTTTATTAATATATTTTGTTTTATAGTTTTCATAAAATTACTTCTTTTACACTTTTCTTTAATTAACCATGCCATGTCAAGTATTTTTAATTGCAAACAAAATAAAAATCATAATTTATTTTATTGTCCCTAACAAATAAAGAACTAGAAAAAATATATTTAATGAAATTTCCTTTACTCAACATTAAACACGTGTGCCATAAAAGTATGTGATGGGCATTACCATAATACATCACAAAAAATATTCATCAATTATTAAAACCTCAAATATCCTTCAATAATAATTTTAATGAAAGAGTAAACATTTAGTAACATCAACAACAACGACAGTAATTGTAATGAACAACAAACAGCACACTTTACACTTTGACACTTGTAGGACATGAACGTAGGTAGCGTAAGCAAGGGAAAATGTTAAGGAAGAAAAGCATGCAAAATTTGCAAACAACACACCCTTATGCAGTATTCAATGCACTTACACACAAACGCACACACGCACCACACTATTCCATAAGTGTAACAGGGTGGAAAGTTTAAGTAGCGAAGGGAGAAAAATTGGCATTAAATGCATTTTATAATATCTTATTACTTATCGATTGTTATAATAAATTAAAACGTATGTTTTCTTGACTACTGAATTCCAAAAAATTATTTATATCTATGTATGTGTGGATATAATTGTGCACGCATGCCTGTGTGTGTTCTTTTGAACAATTGTTATTTTGAAATGAAATGAAAAACCATGACAAAAACGGAAAATGAATACAATAAATTGACATAAATTTTCTATTGTACAAACACAATTGTTGAATTGCATCTTCCAGCACAAAAGCCTTACAGATGTAACAGAGCACACGTTCTTGCAGACATTTACACACAAACACCAAACGACACTAAAAAGCCTATAATTATGCTACATCATTGTTGTTAGAAGTGTTATTGTTGTAGGGCTTTTGTAATTAAATGCGAGTGTGAAAAAGTTTTACTGCCCTTTTTCATTTGTTGGTAATTGTTAATGTTAACTTAAAGTAAAAGTGAAGAAAAGTGATAGTAAACATATGCAGTTTTATCTTGTTATGTATAATGGACCTATTGACAATAGAAAATAATTTTGTTTTCTTAATAAATTGTAAAGGGAAACTTGTATGTGTTTCATTAAAGAAATTTAATGTTGTTTGCCGATTGGGAGTCGAAGAAGTATGGCTATCGTACAGACAAATCTAAGCAAGAGTGACAAGCGTTGTGTTTTATTCCGCTTAGCGGAAGTCACAAACCTAAATAGAACGTCAAAGATTTGTGATTCTAACTTATTTTGTTTACTAAGACCCAAATAAAATCATTAGATTGCCTTAAAAATAGCTTAAATGGTTTTACTTTCTAAACAATTTCAAAGGGAGGAAAAAAATCGCTGTGTCAAAATCGAATTTGCATAGCGTTGCCACCTCGTTAATTTGGTTTGTTGCACACAAATTGTATGGACATGACAATTTTTAACAGCTTAATACGCTTGTCGTCCTTGTAAAGGTTTAAAGGTTTGGTTGTTAGGGTTGTATTCAAAGATCCAATTTGAATCTGTACGAATAGCGGATCAGTGATCAAGAACTTGATAAACGAAAACGTTAGATCTCGGAATATCCTGCAATAAAAGACTGAAATAAACTCACATGCGAATTATGAACGTTCAGAGAAAATAAGGATACCAAGCCATTACGGCATAATTGGAAACGAAAAAGTCGAAAACCATTTAAAACCATCACCTTGTAGAGTACTAAGCCCCTTTGAAGGTTCAAAAATGATTTTAGTTTGGGGGATGGAGAAATACGTCAGAACAAAATATCTTTATTATGGAGTGAGCCAAAGCTTGAGCACTTGAAAGAGATTTTGAAACTCAGCATACCAACATTTAGGAGATTAACTAGTATAATCACAGGTTACAACGGAGCTAAGAACTCATCTAGCGTGCATTGACTTTCGGATGAAAAACCATGTAGAGCAAGCTAGGAACAGGATGAAATCTTTGAACATTACTTTTATCGATATTCTACGACTTATTAGATTCAAGAACTTTAACGTCGAACTTGGAATACCTAGAAAATTTTAATAGGAAACTCCTAAGGAATTAAATTTAAGGCACTGAGTTCTTGACCAAGTCGATATATTTAACGGAATTGGGATTTTGATTTTTTAGGGGAATTTCGTTCCTTTAAAGCACACAACATGTCAATTCGGCATATGTGTATACCTGTCATGGGTTACTAGTTGAGTCACCAACTCTACAGATATTAAGGAATAACCTGAGCAATAACTTTAGCCAACTCAAAGGATTTCTATTGGTTTCTTTTCAGCCTTAAAGTTTTTAAAAACTTTTTAAATTACAGATTAACAATGAAACATTTTATTCATCAGTTTTTTTTTTTCGCCGGCTGTTAACATTTTAATGCAAAAATTTATGTCTGTGTTAATTTTGAAACACCCAAGAGCAAGTGAAGAATCCTTTATTGATTGCCTGTAAATATTAGACCACTTGACCTTTATGCTAAATCTTTGCCTGCTCTTAAGCTTAAAAGAATCATCTCGACACTTTCCTTTGTGATCATATTTAATATTTATTAAAATATTTATTCATACATCCTTTCACTTATTGTCCTTGATAAGTACGGCTGAAACTAAAAGCATTCCATTATAATAGCTGTCATATTACTAACTCTCTAGCAACCAATAAATCAAAATTAACAAAAGATTTAAATTAAAAAAAGAAAAAAATGTTTTTGGAAGGTCCTTTTATTTTAAAAGATTTGTATATGAAAAAAAAAGATTCAAAAGTCATAAACTGTAATAAAATTTACTGGGGTTGAAATTTTATTAATTGAGGGAAACAAATTAAACAAGAAAAAAAATCAAACAGCACAATTTTATTAAGAAACCAACATTCAAGCATCACTTTATGTAGAGTAAAAAAGCAACGCCTTAATTTATGCTTTCAAATAATTAATTACCACAAATTGTTAAAACCGCTTGTTTAAATGAAATGGAAATGAAAGTAATAAAATAATTTTAACATAGCAAGCAAAAAGGAAAATTAAATAAAAAAATAAAATGTATGAGAGTATTTGTTTATGGAAAAAATATTTTAATGAAAGGATTTTAAAGATACTAATTCAATAATTTATGCACAGTTTTAACACAAACATATGCATACATTATGAAGGAAAATAAGGGACAGAATAAATCCTTTAAAAGGGGAAAAGTGTGAAAAATTTTTAAATGTAAAAAAAACAAGTAAAAGCGCTATATTCGGCCGTGCCGAATCTTATATACCCTTCACAACGTGTAGTCATGCAATAACAGTAAATTCACGTATGTATGTTAAAAAAAACAAAAAAAAAATAAAAAATAAAAAAAAAATTTAAAAAAAAAAAAATTTAAAAAAAAAATTAAAAAAAAAAAAATTATTATATACATATATAATATATATAAAACAAAAAAAAAAATAAAAAAAAAATTAAAAAAAAAAAAATAAAAAAAAATAATAATAAAAATATATATAATATATTAAATAAAAAATAAAAAAAAAATAAAAAAAAATTAAAAAAAAAATTTTAAAAAAATTAAAAAAAAAATTTTTTTGCCTCAGCTGGGATTCGATGCCACGTTTTCTCTAACCAGTATACACGTTTGTATGTATGTATGTTGTTGTTGTAATGTTGTTTTTATGAAAAGAAAATCGAGGTGGTCGTGGGTTTTTGCTCATATCTCAGTTGTTTATGTACCGATGTTTCTGATTTTCAATACCGATCTACTCCCGAATATTTCTGATATTTTAATACCTTACCCGGGTCCAACCTATGTCGGGGGGCTTCAAAAAGTTGATTTCAACATACACACGGACAGACGGTCAGACGGACAGACGGACAGACGGACAGACGGACAGACGGTCAGGGCTTAATCGACTCCTCTATTCATAAGCTTTCAGAAAATATATACTTTATGGGGTCGGAAATGAAAATTGTAGAAATTTCACACGGAATGACAAACCTATATATACCCTTTTTCACTGTGTGAAGGGTATAAAAATAATAAAAAGGTATACAAAGAGATTTTGAATTTATTAAAGATTTTTTAAATCAGTTATTTCTCATGCTAATCAACTAGAATTAATTTTATTTTAAGTTTGTTAAAACATTATATGAAATGCACTTTTCTCAACAATTTAAAAATATAGTTGACTAAAATTTTTTGTTAATATTCTTTTTATATTTCTCGTAAAGGAGTACTGTTGTAGAATACACAAAAACCAAAAGTTTGTTAACTGGAAATCAACATATTTTTTTTATTTATTTTGTTTTTGTCTAAAATCCTTTTATGCGTGAAAAAGTAAACCAAATTAATTTCCTATACATACACCCATGTAAGTATGTGTAGTTATATAGAGAGCAATATATTTGCATATACTGGGGCATATCCTAGAAGTAGACAACATTTTTCGTTTAGCTGTAGAATTGAATGTGACCAACTTTTAACCCTACAAAAAAAATTTTCAAACTAAAAATATTTCACTATATTCTTAATGAAAATTCTAAAATTCAAATTTAATTTGTTTTTTATCATACAATATTAATTTGAGTTCATATAAATTATATATATTCTGATTTCCTATAGATAGAAGAATTTAGAGTCCAGTGTGTATGTTAAAATCAACTTTTAGAAGCCCCCACGTTTACTTTAGACTGCTGCAGGGTATCAGTTTATCAGATATGCTTTCGGGATTTTTGCTATTTAAAATCAGTTATGTGGCAACATTATGAGCTGATATATAAGAGAAAATGATTTTTACTTTTTTCAACTAAAAAAAGTTAGATTTTGCAGTTCCTATGGAACTTCTTGTTGAATTTATATGAAATATGTATCTTTGGCAACATTTACAGAAAACCTTGGTTCAATAGTTATCCACATTACCCACAAAGATATCGACAAAAAGAAATTTGTTTTAAGAAAAATATTAATCAAAAGTTCAGATTATCGTTTTCTAAAATAAGTTTTCATTACAATTGCACCATATAATTGTCAGTTATTGTCCTGAAGCTGTTAGTAACATCATTTCCATATAAATTACTGAGATATAAGCAAAAAACAAGTAGTTATATTTTTTAAGCCTTAACACGAGAGTGTAGCAGTGCATACAAACTGTGTAAAGGGTATATAAGATTCGGCAAAACTGAATATAGCGATCTTACTTGCTTCATATGTATTCTGATTAAATATATTTGTGTTGAGGTAAAATAGAAGCAGCCCTCTACTATTTCGGGAACCTTTCGATCCGCTTCGCTCACTAGTGATTTCATAGCTACCAATCAGCTTCCCTTCCTGAGTCCTGCCCCTCAACAGGCAATTTCTCTTAAATAAAAAACAATTTCACATTGCCGACTCTTAACTGCCGACAATTCTAATCTTACAATCCTTCGTAACCGCCCAAATCTTTGTTAGTTGTGATCCTTCATAGCACTCAAGACTTATTGTGTGCCTATCTGTGATATTTAGTCTACCGCGATCTGAGTCTTATAAACCTCTTTAAGTATGATATCCATTATTCTCATATGCGCCATCAGTAAAGATATGGATGTTATTATTTATGCCCTTATTGTTCATGTATCCATTCGTTTGAGCGTGCAACGACTTAGGAGCTACATCGGCATCTGAGTCTTCCTAACCTTTTTATATACGACGTACAGGATTCTCTCATGACCCAGCCAAAGATGTTGGTAACACTTTTATACCCCAGGCTAGCAATACCAACAAGGCGTGGATATTTCGCAAGGTAACATACTTTCGGGGGGTGTATTATGTTTATAAAATTTAATTTAACAAAATCTC
Source organism: Phyto melanocephala (assembly GCA_941918925.1). Taxonomy (NCBI): domain Eukaryota; kingdom Metazoa; phylum Arthropoda; class Insecta; order Diptera; family Rhinophoridae; genus Phyto; species Phyto melanocephala. The sequence goes on along the minus strand of OW799236.1, from coordinate 9,913,616 downwards.
GCTGAAGAAATTAAATCTTGTTATTTGGTCCAAACAATTTACACCAACTTTTGTAAAGAGTCGTTTCTGAGAAAAATTTTTGTCAAAATAGGTCTTAGAGGACCTATATAGAATCTATAACAGAAATTCGAAGTTAAATTTTTTTTAAATTTTTTCTTTATTAAACAAATCTTCTAAAAAAAAAGGAAAACTTCAAGCAACATTTCCTAGCAATTGTTTATTAATTTGTCATACTATTTTTCAAAAATTTGTCACAAAAGAGGGAATTTTTTACAAAGTCTTATAACAAATTCTAGCACAAAATTCATTATGAAAAGGAAAAGAAAAAAGGTATGCCATATTTTTTACAAAACTCTTGAAGCCTTGTGATTTTTTAAAACGGATACCTCATGGTAGTGGAGGAAGATGACCTTCAAATCTCTTCATATCATTTGTCGAAATTAAAGTGTTAGTCAGGAGAGAAAAATATTGCAGATATCCTACGTTCCCATGGGGAATAAGTAAAAGAAACAAAAAAATTTATTTAAAAATTTGTCACAAAATGTCCGAAATTTTTTCAAAGAAACATTTGTGACAAATTTTTATAGAAACTGTTTTAAAATTTCTTATGATTACTGATATTGGTCATAAAATAACATTAACTAATTTTACGAAATTTTATACTAAAACTTGTCACAACATTTAATATGAAATTTTGTCTCAGAATTACCAAAAAAAGCAAAACAAAAGCCGTTATATCCTTTTATGAATAAAAAACCTGCGAGAGTCTTGTCCCAAAAATGCTTTAAGGAAGTTTCCAAAAGAATATTTGTAAAAATTTTTAATGGTATAAAAACGTTTTAATAAAATTTTCTTCCAAAATTTTAGTACAAATTTGTCTCAAAATCTTTATGTGTTAATTTTATCCAAAAATAGGCTTATGTGAATTTGTCCAAACATTTTATAGATATTAATTTTTAAATTAAATCACATTAATTCATGCCTGGGCTTTTCCTAGTTGGTTCCTGCATTCACTTTTTATTTTACGTTAATCCATACAAGGTGGTATAGAATGCTGTTGTTTTCCTTTGAAGGCCATGAAAAAGTAACCCGTTTTGTTTTTCATAATTCCATATAAATATACGAATTATAAATGTAACACACTTCTCATACACAATGTTTAATAGTATTTAATGCATAGTATTTGTCTGTCTGTCTGCTAGGAAAAGCTTTATATTTGGCTGCGTTTTTTAATACTGCACTTTCGTGTGTATGTAAAATAACAAGTTTGCCACAGACGCTCACACATTGAACGAAACAAAAAGGACTGTGTTAATATCCGGGTGTGCGTTTCAAATTGAGCGGATTAAGTTAAATTACAATCTTGTTTTTTCTTTTTGCTTTTTACAACTGCTTTAAAGTTTGTATATGTGTTATTTTTTTCTGCTGTAACTGTGTAAAGTGCAGACAAATGTGAAAACCAAAATTTCTTTACCATTGTGTTATGACTTTCATAACAGTGCTACTACTACATACTTTCATTTAAATATTAAATTAAACATAACACCCTTGCAATAGAAAAAAGTGTAGACAGACAAACCAAAAAGCAGACATTATATTTGCTATAGTAGTTGTTGTTGGTGTTGCCACTACAAGTTCATGCATAAAAGCATAAAATAAAAGCCTTAACGGTCTAACTGAGCACCGTTACTAATATACAATTCCCTTTGGTGTAATTGTTAGAAATGTCTAAAAGGTTTTTCTTTTCGGATTTCATTTACAGTTTTCGTTGTTTTTGTTGTCTTTTATTTCTTATACTTTTTGATCTAATGTAATGCATTTTAGGTATTAGACGAGTTGATTGCATGTCCTTGGCCATAAAAATTTGCTAAATCCCTGAAACAAACAAACTAACCAAGACACAAACACAAGCACATGACAATTGAACAATACTACACCTACACGATACGCAAACGAAAACACATGTGTACCAAAAAAAGCATTAGAATTTAAATGAAAATTCGTTATGGACACGTGTTTGTTGTTCTTTCAATCATTCACTCATTCATTCATTCATTCATTCATTCATTTAATGGTCTGTTTGTTTGTTTGTTCTTTGGTTTGTCCCCACTATCCTTTGTTGTTCTTTTGGTATTTGTAAAGAGGTGAAATTTCACATGCAACTGTGTGTGTTTTGCTGGCATTAATGCATGATTATTGAAATGTTTATTTAGAGGTTTTTATTAATCAACCACTTTATTTATTTTCTTTAAGGTTTTTTTTCTGTTTTGTTAAGAGACAATTGCTGTTTGTCTTATTTTGTAAATGAGTTTTGCTTTATGAAGACTAAAATTTAATTAAACAAAAATGAATATTTATAAGAGAGATTCATCTGTATATGCTTATGAAAGAGTTGTAACCCTGAAATAGAGCAGGGAAAAGACAATCGAAAAATCTAGCAAGTAAAACGAAAAACGAAACAGAGGATAATATAAACAGTTGGCTGGCTAATTAAGACAGATAGTGAGACATTCGCATATTGAAAATCTTTTTGTGAGGTTTCATATACGTTTGCTTTGCTTTTAATTCTAAACAGTGATATGCTTTTGCATTTAAATATTTGAGATAAACACAGTCAACCCTTGTGTGTTTGCTTAGCCGGACTATAGTTGCTGAAGATTTCTGTATAGAGCAATTGATATTTGAAATATTGAAAATAGCTAAAAAATCAATTGTCATTCGAAATTATTAGGTATCGATACAGCATGAAAACCGTCATATTCCGCTTTAACGTATCTAGCTTGTACCTTCTCTTCATAAACAACAACGACTGTACGTTGAGAATCGACCCGCTGAACAATAAAATTAATTGATTCTTTCAAAAGACGTGTGGTATTAAATCGCTAAGCTCTGAATAAAGCTCTGATCTCTACAAGAGTCAGACAGTCATAGAGAAACCATTAAACTGTCTCAATCTCCTTTTCGTCTTGAATATTTCCGCAATAGACATTAACAAGGAGGCTCACGGTCTAATTCATAAAAAATATGTTAGGTTTATTAAAGTCTTATTTGACAGATGTTGTACAGAAATATGTCATATAAGCCTTTTATAAACCAAAAATATTTTTTATAAATATAAGCCTAAGGCCTATAGTCTTCTAGTGTGCACATCCAATACACAGTGACCAGTTGGAACAGCGACTAGACCACGGATAAAGATTAATTTCTGATGAAGGTGATAATTTAATAATTTTATAAAATAAAAAAGTACCCCCTGAAGTATGTGATACAAAATTTAAAAAATTGAGTTACTAAAGAATACAACTTAAAACAGATTCATAATTAAAATAATTCCGATAGGTGTGTGTGTGTGTGTGTGACATTCCTGATGTTTTTCCTCTAAAACACCAAAGTAATCATAGATTTTAAATGTCATTTAAACTTTAATATATTTTTCTTTTAATTTAACCTTAATAATCTTTATAACGATAAAAACCGTAACAACAATAACAATAAAATTTGCCATTCTTTTATTAATATTTTAGGAAAACGAAGATAAAAATGTTTTTTTTATGGTCTTTATAAAGTAGAGTAAACATTTGTTAAAATTAATAATAATTTTAATATTGAGGAATATTTGATTGTGTTTGCCTTTGAATAATATCAACATAACCTCAACAAATATCAACAATCAATCAACTAAAAATTTTCGACACTCTTAATAACTTGTGTTGACAAAATGTCTGTAAATATATACCCAGGAAAAATAAGAAGAAATGTTTTTAAATATTTTTCAAGTATCTTCTTCCTTATTTTTTTTGTCATCTAGATGCAGGTGTAAATTTTAGGTTTGTTGATTTATGTTAATTTTTCATACATATTTTTTTTATTTTAATATATATTGAAAGCGTTCTGAAAATTTAAGAAATTACTGCTTTTCTGTTCTTTCCTTTAATTTTGATTTACAAAATAAGTGTGTTGTTTTTTGGAAGTTTGTTTGTTAAAAATTAAAAAAAATTCAATTAAATATTTATGAATTAATTGAAAAACTTCAATTAAGATATTGTCCTTAATGGGCTAGATTAATGAAATAAAAATTAAAATAAATTCTATATTTTATTCTGGTTTATTGTTATGGTTAGCGTGGTAGTTCACTATACGCGAACTGCCAAGTGGAAGTGACACCGTTTTGAAAAGACCATTACTCGCCTGATTCTATGTCTCTTAGAATAAGTTTTAGAGGGGTTGTACTAGATCTACTCCATAACCATGAGATATCTCAGAAGGTCGTTCATCATATACATACAGTGGGAAGCAAAACTGTTCGGATGTTTGCTACATAATAAGGATATCAAGACCCCGAAAAATGCTGCAAAAAGTATTGGTAAAGATGTCAGTTCCTGGACGGTAAGATGCGCATTAAATAGAATTGGCTAAGTAGCCAGTGTGAAAAAAAAAGCCAGCACTTTGCAATAGAAATGTAAACAGACGCCTTAATTTCTGTAATGCCCACAAAAATTGAACAGTAGACGACTGAAAACGGGTTGTTTGGAGCAACGAAACGAAAGTCAATCGATACCAGTCTGATGGAAAAGAATACTATTGGCATAGGCCACATGAGGACATCCAAAAGCACTATGTGAAGGAAACGATGAAACATGGTGGAGGCAGTATAATGGTGTCGGGATGTTTTACTTGGTGGAATGAAGAAGGAGGATTACCTGAATATTCTACACACAAATTTACCAGAATTTGTTGACAAGAGTGCTTATCCAACTGAAGAAGTTGTTTTTCAGCAAGACGGAGATCCAAAGCACACGACCAAAATAGTTAAAAGCTAGCTACACAAAGCCCAGACCTGAATCCTATAGAAATCTTATGGGCTATTGTGAAAAAAAAAATGGGAGCATATGAAAACCCACCAAAAAATGTTGACGAGCTTTGGGAGAGAATACAACATGAATGGCGATCTCTTGACCGTGATATCATCCGAAAGTTGGCGGAAAGTATGCTAAAATATATTGAAAGTGTAATTAAAAATAAAGGCCTTTGGACGAAATATTAAATTGGCAACGGTAATTGGCTTCAACAAACCCTGCATACAAAAGTGCAAAAGTGTATATATTGGAGCGGCAACTAGGGCAAGGAAATGGCAAAGAACGCGGAAAACTGTTTCTTCCTTTTCTACTTCCAGAGAGCTGGGGCAATGGTCGTATGAGAGAAGTACGAGTTGGCTTGTATGTTTCCCATACTTCTAGTTAGCCGTAAATACCGCCAATAATATCAAGGTGTATTTTCGATCACGACTCTTAAGTTGCGATGTCCGCCTGATATTGAAAGAGGGTCACGTAAGCTTATACGCTCTACATATATCCAATACATTTATCCAATACGTGTCTGGCCATCTTGAGTTTAATAGTCCCCAAGGATTGCATTTGTATTGGAGATATCATTAAAAGAAGTCCTTCTGCCAAGCTCATCTACCCGCTCGTTACGAATGGGGCCCCTAACAGGGGCGCAGACTAGAGCAACTTCAGTAAGTTTAACAATCCTTGACAACTATTTCCTATATTAACCGACCAATTTAAGCGTAGTGGTGAATTTACTAAGTGGAAAAAAATACCAATATCACCATGAATATTTTATCATTCAGTATTCTATATGCCTCTCAGTTGGCAAAAATTTCAGACTGAAAGACGCTGCATTCATTAAGAAGGAGTAAAGGGAATATTTTTCTATTTCGCTAGAGAAGACATCATACCCAATCCAACAGCTGATCCTAAGTATATACCCTGGTGTCGAAGCTTCCTACAAGGTCAACCCTATCCCACTTACTCCTTAAGGATATAAGAATATAAACGCAACGTCATGCTTAATAAGGCTTTTTAAGATTTCTATATTAAAAATTTTTTTGATATAAAGTTTTTGAAGCATTAATTAAAACATTGGCCCAACCTCATTAATTTTTGGTAAGAAAAATTAAAATAAAAATTATTTCAATAACAATAATAAAATTTTAAACAATAAATCTCTTGATTAGCTTTATAAGCAAAAAGCACTTGAAATTTCCTACATCATATTTAGTTTAACTTCATGTTTATTTAAGTCTGAGTAATCGTTTGTGCATGTTTAGTACCCAGCAGTAAAAAGGGTTTAATATTTCTGGCTTTTGAAAGGCGAGTTTACACTTTTTTTAGATTTGCAATCTTACAATACCCTGCCTACGTTTAGTAGGCTGCTGAACTCCCTTCTTTAGATCCGATAGTCTTTTTATCTTTTTGAAGGGACGAATGCTGTGCATTCTCTTATATATTTTTTAACAAGAAATGCTGAAAATTCTTATAAAATAAAAAGAAAAATGCAAAAAAAAAAAAAAGAATCTGAAAATCCATCAACAGTTCTTAACACAAAGGTAGCCAAAAATGCCTTCATAAGAAGCCCCGTTAGTAGAAGCTAGTGTGGAATTGAAAATGTAATACATATAAAAGCCCTTGTGTCTCATCACGAAAGCTAAATAAGCCCTTTTATAAGGCCTACTAAGCCCTTGTTTTTACTGCTGGGTTCTCATATTGTCGATGTTGTTATTTTGCCTGTATATTATAAATGTTAAATTAACAAACACTATTGTTAATAAAAACTGACAGTGTAACTTCTCAGAAAAACAACAACTGCACAGCAAAAACATTAACAAAACTTAAAGCAACAACGACAAAAACCCTTCACAAATTCACCGTGCATACAGAATTAATACACATTTTTACGTTCTAACATGTTCTAAACAAACAACAAAGAAAACCTCTCAATATGCCAATGTACTCACTCCTTCGTTCGTTAGTATTTTTCTATACTTAAACATTCATAATTACTTTCATTTAGATTAACTTTCTAAATGCAAAAACACTTATACAGACGTCAGAGAACCCTGCTAACAAAAATATTTTATACACACCAAGACGTCAGCTTAAAGTCAAATCAACCTCTCTCACCCTAGTTACAGTTGAAACAAGTTAAAATGTTATGTGTGGCGAAGCCGAATCATACATACCCTTTACTAAGGTAAATAATATGTTTATACACCTGTGGTAAGTACGCCGGTGTATGCGTGCGACAGGCGAGAGTGATTCCGATTTTGGAAAACACAATAATCTTCCGTAAAGGAACAGAAAAAATTAAATAAATTTTTTAATCTGTAGTTTATTTTCCTTTATTTAGCCGAAATTGAAAATTGTAGAAATTATAAATTGCATGTACGTTTACAATACCCACGCACCTTATATTGAAGGGTATGAAAACGGAAAGAGTTTCCAGGAAACAAGAGCCACAAAATGTGAAGAGTGAATACAAAAACTAACAAGTATGGCAAATTGTAATATCCACCCTGATAAACTAAATTATTGAATGCAAGTAGTATTTAAAAAACAAAGTTTCTATGTAGCTAAATTAATACAGTGGTGGACAGAAAAATAGAATGCTAAGGCATGTAAGTCAAATGACAACTTTAGAATTTAAATGATATATTACTGAACTAAATTCTAACTAAAAATGAAATAGAAATAAACTAGTACTGAACTGGAACAAGAATTGAATTTGGATTAAACTAGAACTTAACCAGAACTAAGCAAAACCCAAACTTAAACTAACTAGAACTGAAATAGAACTTAACTAGATCTAAACTAGAACTGAAGTTGAACTAAAGTGGAACTAAAATTTAACTAGAACTTTCCTAAAGCTGGAAAAGAACTAGAACTGAACTAGAACTGAACTAGTACTGAACTAGAACCGAACTAGAACCGAACTAGAACTGAACTAGAACTGAACTAGAACTGAACTAGAACTGATCTAGAACTGAACTAGAACTGAACTAGAACTGAACTAGAACTGAACTAGAACTGAACTAGAACTGAACTAGAACTGAACCAGAACTGAACTAGAACTGAGCTAGAACTGAACTAGAACCGTACTAGAACTGAACTAGAACTGAACTAGAACTGAACTAGAACTGAACTAGAACTGAACTAGAACTGAACTAGAACTGAACTAGAACTGAACTGGAACCGAACTAGAATTGAACTAGAACTGAACTAGAACTAAACTAGAACTGAACTAAAAGTGACATATAAATTAACTAGAACTGAACAAAACTACATTTGAATTAAATTAAAACTAAACTAGAACTGATCTAACACTGAACTAGAACCAAACTAGAATGAAACTAGAATTAAAATATAACTGAACTAGAAATGAACCTAAACTGAATATTAAAAGAGTTTTTGATAAATTTCTTATTCCAATTATGTTTTACTTAACAGATAAAGATATCAAAATTTGCAAAGAAATATATTTTATAATAATTTACATTTTGTTTTCTGCCAGAAGCACTAGTCTAGTCATAGACCCATAAATAGTTTTCGCCACACCACTGTTTTGTCTGTAACCAAGAGTCACATTAAATAAAGTAAAAATCAAGTTGTTAAGCTTTGTGTCATATTAAAGGTTTTATTTTACAGACGAAAAAAGAAAACTATTAAATAAAAAAAAAAAAAACATTTTACTCTACACTTTCCATATTGAAGTATATGCTTAAGCAAATGTGTGTACTGCTTTACGATATTTATGTATGTATTTGTGTATTTGTATTTTGACGCTGCCTAACCGATGAGAGTTAACAGCTGTTGGGAAAATTGTATAAATGTCTATAAAGACAAATTAAAATGCACTTCTTTGTTGTTGTTGTAAACATGTATACTTACGTATACAACAGAGTTTGAAAGTAGAAAAGAAGAAAAATCACCAATTTAAGCATTTTTGCTATTTGAAGCTGCAAAAAATTAAAAAAAAAAAAAGAATCTCAAATAACTCTCAACTCAATGGGAATTGGTAAAATTGTAAATCTGTGTATTTTTGTGTTGTTTGTATAGTAGTTGGCAACTTAATGTTTTGTACGCTTTTGATTTCCATGGTGTATTTAAAATCTATATAAATCTGTTGGCATGAATATTTGTATGTCTATTTATATGACTGAATGTCTATCCAGAGTTTTCCCTATAAGTATTAATGGCAGCGGGGGAGATTTTCCTATACATATACATACATATGTACATACAACCATACATTACACACATAAGTATATAAGTATTATTTTTAAAGTGTACGTATAAGGTAAATGCACTTTGACAGCCTTTGAGCATTTTGCTAGGGTATAAGCTTTGGTGTTTATTTTCATTTGAAGCTGTAGGGTGGGTTGTATGAATGTTAGTGTGTGTGTGTGTGTGCTTATTTAAGAGGTATTAGTAATTAGATGTTTAATGTGTTGCCACGACTTCCGACTTTATTGAATTCATGACAATTTAATTGTTTTCTTTTTCTATACGTTTCGTGTTTATAAAATACCTTTTATGTGGTTTCTTTTTAATTGCCAGTATTTGTAGGGTTTCACCGACAAACTATTTAAATTATTAATTTCTATGAATTGTTAGAATATGACAGTTTTCTAAGATTGATTTAAAATGTATAAAAAACAATTATATATAATGAGTGGAGTAAAATATTAATAGTAGATTGCTAGCAATAAATTTACAAAAAAAAGAACTTTTCAAGTCAGTTGATTGGTTTAAAATTAATATAAGACAATTATTTTATCTAAAAAAAAATTATTGTTGTGATCTAAAATAGACGTAAATTAGATCTGAAATAGAACGATCAAGATCTAAAGTATAACTAAATTGGAATTAAACTTGATTTAAACTGTAATAGAAATAAAACGACTTCGATTTGAACTAAGAATAAACTGTAACTGATCTAGCATGACAAATATTTTCTATAAAAACATTGTTTTCTTGTTAAATTTTATAGATTGGGGAAATCATTTCTTTGAACGCAGGATTTTCGGATGCTGCATAAATAACGTGTCATTTGTTATAACTTAAATTTCGTCTAATTTAATTATTAAATAATATTTTGCATACAGACTTCTGTTCCAAGCTCCCCTTTCACTGCTAAGTTACTCACATACTTCATTGCGTTGCCCTTTTTTAACTTTTTTTTGTTATTGCTTTCATTTTGCAGTTATTTACTTTCGTTTACCTCTGCTATCCTGTTTGTTCTTTTAAGAAAACTTTTGGTTGTTTATTATTTTTGTAAATTTTTTCCTAAAATTTGTTGCTTTACTTTGTTCGTAAATAATTGAAACTCTTTTTGTATGTATTTCATATTTTAAGGTTCATTGGTATAACTTTTCTACTCCTGCCTTTTTCTCTGTAATTAAAATGTTGTTCAGCGGGGATTTTTTTGTTGCATTTTATTTAAAAAAAATTTTCTCCACATTTTTGTCAGATGAAGTGTAGCAAGTACATATTTTGTTTTAATTTTCTCTATGAAAACACACACACAAAGACAAACAGACAAACTAGTAAGTGGGAGTTTAATGACATGCATAAATTATTGACGTTCATTGAACTTGGTGGCACACGGCCAAAACTTTTGCAGGTTGTTCTTTTCTTTTGCATTTTTGTGATTTTTTTTGTTTGCATTTTTTGCCATTTTCAGCTGGATTATGTTTCAATATGGAAAAAGTTAATAGCCGTTTGTTGCTTGTTAAGAAAATTTAATATTGTACAGAACAGTGGGGCTAGAACAAAAAAGATTTATGTTAAATATTTTAAATTATAATTTAAACAAAACTCTTCTTCCCAGCAAACAAATTTTGCACATGTTCATTATGAATAATATTTTTCATTGTGCAAGAAGTGGCATAAAAAATGCCTTCTCGGAATCCTTTTATGGCTTCGAAATACATGCAAAATATCTTAGACAATTCATGTAAACAAACGTTTTTAACATGGACTTCTTTTCATCTACTGTTAATGCGTTCTATGCACTTATTAGAAATAAGTGGATTTTATTAATATATATTTATATAAACACATGCACTCTAATAACACTTTAATTTTAAAATCTTTCATGTTTCACGTAAATTGAACCATTTCATCATGGGTTGAAATCATTCATTCACTATTTATTTTGCATGTCTTTTTTTGCTGGGTTATTTATGAAGTGTGGTTACGTGGTTTTCGTGTTTTTGGCAGTACAAAATTATCTTCCATTTTTTTGTTAGAACATTATATTAATGTCTTTTATTGTACCCTCTATTTTAATTCAATTTTCAATTTACCAATAACCAAACTATATTCATACATCAGGTTTCACAAAAGAATGGTCAGAATGGGTTCAAGTAACCTGTATTGAACAACATAGAGGATATTTCTCCTTCTGTGGAAAGTGACAATGAAAAGTAATTTAAAGAACAACTTTATTTTTTTTAACCTGAAAAAGTTAATGTACAGTTATTAACAGCCACTTTTCATAATATGCTGACATAATAAAAAGCAGATCTAGCAAAAGAAAAATAGCTTACAAGGAATCTCGTTAAATTTGAAATAATGTGCGAGAGAGTAATATCTCTCTCGTTATAAACTACATGCTTCCCAAAATGTGTGTTTTGCTTTACGATCAAAACATTAAAATATAGAACAAAATTAAAATAAAACAACATTGAAATAAAACAAGTAAGAGTGCTATATTCGGCCGTGCCGAATCTGATAATACCCTTCACCATCATATACAAAGGTATAATCTTACATCGTAGCTTAACCTAGTTTTCATGTTATACGCCATTTTTTCTCATTATTTCCGACGCCATCCTCGATTTTGAAATTGTACGTAGTTAACTGTATTCTACTAGTCAAGCCCTTTAATTTGATACCCATATTAATGGGGTTAAAAATTTTATCCGCCATTTTGTTTTAAATGCCATCTTGGATTTTACATTTTTTAACAATTTGCTGTATTCTACTGGTTAAGCCCTTTTATTTGATACCAATATTGAGGGTGTTTAAGAAGTAACATTTTAAAATACCAGATTTGACCCATATATAAATTTATTGTCCGCCATTTTGTAGTGGCAGCCAACATGAATGTAAATTTTTTATAGTGGTTATATTGCGCTAGTCAAGTTCTTTCAGTTGATACCAATATTGACTCTCTCGGTTGTCTAGAAGCTGAAAAAATTTGGTTTTCAATTGTAAATCCTTGGATTATATATTTAAAAAAATTGTTGCCTATAACTTTACCGATTAGGGCCCGATTTATCCAAAATTTGTCACGAATATCTCTAGAAATATATGATATCTACAAATAGTAGCAAAGGTACCTATAAATTATTCTATGGTTAAAAATTTTTAATTTTTGTGGTAAAAATATGGTTAAAAACAGAGGCAGTCGTGCTCTTTTGCTCATATCTCAGAAATTTATGGGGGCGATTGTGCTGAATTTAAATAGCGATTCATTCCTGGATATTTCCAAAAGATTGATACCATATACAGATCTGAGGAACCTATATTTGCTTCTAAAAGTTGATTTCAACCAACACACGGGCAGACGGACAGAGCTTAATCGACTCCTCTATTCATAAGCTTTCAGAAAATATATTCTTTATGGGGTCGGAAATGAAAATTGTAGAAATTACAAACGGAATGACTAAGCTATATATACCCTTGTGCACCACAGGTGAAGGGTATAATAAAGCAGAATCAAAACAAAGATGAAATTAAACGATAAAACCGAAAAAAAAAACTTTCAAAACATATTTCAGTGTTACTCCAAAGAAACTTTTATTGTTCTGCAATGAGATGAGTTCACATGTTCTGAAACAATCGCTTATAAGAAATTATTTTCTTTTTAAGCTGCCCTAAATTTAATTTATTAATAACGTTACCGCCTAATATTTTTTTCTTTCTTGTTCGTTTTCCTTTGTACTCGATGTTTCTGAGGCGAATTTAATGATTTGATAGCTTTGCTTTTTTGTTTATTAGTCTGCTTATATTGAAATGGCATAAGTTACTAAACATTTTTAGCATTGCCACATGTCACGAATTTTTTTTACACTGAAAACCCAAATATCCAAATTATTTCCCTTTATGTACAACTTAATTTCATTGTACGTAACACAAACTAAAAGTAATGCTCCAAATGTGATCGTTATATATATGACAGGCAGGCAAGTTTGTGCTCTAATCCATTAAAGTGTTTATTTTTAAATGCATCAGTATAAGTTACTGGTGTACCAAATTGTATATCATAAAATATTTTCCTCTACAGTTTCTCTATTCTTTATATGACAACAACACACTGTGCAGTGAAGTCTAGTCTATGGATTAAACTAAACGTAAAAAAAAATTATAAAAACTCTGCTTTTTATACCCTTCACACAGTGAAAAAGGGTATATATAGGTTTGTCTTTCCGTGTGAAATTTTTTACAATTTTCATTTCCGAGCCCATAAAGTATATATTTTCTGAAAGCTTAAGAATAGAGGAGTCGATTAAGCTCTGTCAGTCTGTCCGTGTGTATGTTAAAATCAACTTTTTGAAGACCTCCGACATCGCTTGGACCCGGGTGAGGTATTAAAATATCAGAAATATTCGGGAGTAGATCGGTATTGAAAATCAGAAACATCGGTACATAAACAACTGAGATATGAGCAAAAACTCACGACCACCTCGATTTTTTTTTTCACAAAAACAACATTACAACAACAACATACATACATAAAACGTGTATACTGGTTAGAGAAAACGTGGCATCGAATCCCAGCTGAGCCAAAAAAAATTTTTTTTTAAATATTTTTTTAATTTTTTTTTTTATTTTTTATTTAATATATTATTTATATTTTTATTATTATTTTTTTTAATTTTTTGTTTGTTTTATATGTATTATATATATTTTAATTATTTTTTTTTTAATTTTTTTTTTTATATAAAAAGCAACACAAATTAAACAATATTTTATTTTTCAATATTTCGCTACTCCTTCGTGTAGCATCTTCAGGAAAATAATTTAACAACTTAACAAAAATTAACAAATATTACAAAATTTTTCTTTTTTTATAGTAATAATAAAAATTTTTGAAACAAATTTCAGAAAATTGTCATACAAAAAATTATACACTAAAAAACAAAAAATTAATTACTAATTACTAATTACTAATTTTTTTTTTTTTTTTTTTAATTTTTTTTTAACATACATATGTACGTAAATTTATAATTTTACAATGGGATGTTTTTATATATGTATGTTTTTATATGTATGTACGTATTTCATATGGGATGAATGGTGATACAAACTACTGTTATTGCATGACTACACGTTTTGAAGGGTATATAAGATTCGGCACGGCCGAATATAGCGCTCTTACTTGTTTGAGTTGCTTTTGTATGTGTATGGCAAGAACATAAATTTTTGAAAAATTAAATTTAGTTTCTTTGAATTTTTATATGAATAATTTAACTGAACTGAAGAGATTTTAAAAATTTTCTTACGTTGATTTTAAATTAATTTTAAAAGCAACTTGCTTAAATACAAAATTGTTCTAAAGTACACATCGCATGCATCGTCTAAATGCTAAATAGATTAACTCCGTATTTTATGTCATAATTTTCGATAATTTATATATTTTTAATATATTTCAACATTTGATATTTACATCTACATACTTTAAATGTTATTTATAATAAAATTTCCTAGGAAAATTTGTTAATTAGTTTTTTACCTCCTTAATGGAGTCAATAATCGGTTTGATATTTAATATTGAAATCTTCTTTGCACTGGTTTTCTTTCTAAATATGTTGTCTTAAATTTACAGTTTGTTGTTTAAATTTTTCCGAAAATTTTAATATGTTATTATTTTTTTGCACTTAATGCTAGAACACCTTAAAATTTGATGACCTACATTTTTGCTGAGTTTTGCAAAATGTATGAGAGGAAACATAAATTTTCATATTTTTTTATTTTCTTATTTTTGTGAAAAATTTATAAACTACGTTGATATGAAAACAAAATTTGTGAAAAAAAATATTTGCAATAAATCATAGTTTATATTTTTAGAAAAATAAATTGCAACCTACTCGCCGAGAGAGAGAGAGAGAGGAGGAGGAAAAAAGGAAAATTTAAAAGTTGAAACGAATACATGAAAGACTTCAAAAATAATTTTAGAAAATAAAAAAAAATTATTTTAAGGGAATAGAAAGTGAATGTATAGGAAAATTCAATTGGGTTAAAAATATTTTTAGAATATTAAGAAAAAAAAAATAATAATTTTTTTTTATTTAAAAAAATTTTTTTTTTAATTTTCTTTATGTGAGAAATTCACTTGAAATTGATTATAATAGAAAAATAATAAATTATAATTAAATTATTTTATTCTTCAATAAGAAATAAAAGAAAATACTTAGAAACCTATAAATTAGACAATCGGGCAAAATATCACACACACACCTATAGCCATTGCTGTAGAGTGTAAAAATGTAATTATTATTTTCTGGTTATACGATTTCCTAAAACGCAAACAGATAGAATAAACAATATGACGTTTAAATTTTTATGAAAAGTTAAAATAACGAAAAAAAAAATTAATAAACAAAAATATTTTTAGCTAACTTTGCTGTGGCCTTGAAAATAAACTAATAAATTATCAAAGTTATAAACTAGATATGTTTATGTTGTACAAAAATAAAATTTAACAAGTGTGGCTTGAAAAAACATTTAATTTTTTTTGTATATTTTTGCATTACATTTTAAAATATTGTATGTATACTAACTGCATATATGTAAATCAATGGTCACATGTAGAAAGGCATTAACTCGTATTTTTTGCGAAATTTAAATTTTTGGTGATATCAAAACATTTCTCACAAATACACCTCGACACAAAAATCTAATTTAGTAGTATTGAAAATACAAGTTTTAAAAGTAATTTTAAAAAAACAATTTCATTATAATAATACATTTTTTATGATTTTACCCTTCTCCCGGAAAGTTACAATTATGTGAGTTAGTCACTTTCTACTTGTGATCAACGAAATGTAAGTATTACAGTGTTTGCTTGTTTCATATTTTTTCGTCCCAGTTTGTGTTAGAACATGTCATCCATTTCAAAAGTGTGGACCAGAAATTAAACAACAACAACAACAATAACAACTAAAACATTTCTAAATAGTAATGCTAAAATAAACTCACTAAAATAACAAAGTGTAATAACTGTGACATTAACTGGAAATGCACATAATGGTGTATGTGCATTAATGTTAACAGGATGTAATGACTAAGCACGGAGACCTCGCAACACAAATTTAGACATAGTTTTTGAAAAACTCATATTTACCGTTTTTATATATTTCAATGCCCTACTCAACAACACATTACTACTCGTTTTACATATTTTTGAAATATTTTCTTTCCCTGTCCTTTTCATTTCTAACACATCCGTTTTTGCTGTGTCAGTTTTAGTTGCTGTTTTATGTTTTGAGTGTGTTAAGTTTAAATACATTTGCATTTAAATCCATTTAATTAAATCACTTAAACTACAACAAACAACCAAATAAGTGCAGCGACATTAAACAAAAAAGGTTCGGCGAGTACTGTTACTACTAGTTGAACTAGAATAATGACTAAAATAATGCAACAACAACAACATATCTGCCAAAAATAAAAAAAATAAAAACTGCCAACAGCAGTTTCATCATCAACAACAAGCATCATCACCACCACCGCCACTATCATCCAGGCTGAACACAAAAAGAAAACAATACAAATTCTCATTTATAGTGTTAAACAAAACTAAAACAACAACTACTATGTGCTTAAATACACTCAAAGAAAAAAAACTAGACATAAAAAAAAATTACTAAATAAAGAATTGAATATGAGAATTTTTCGACAGCTAAGAAGCGATTGCCGCTCTTGTTCAGGTTTGAACATTGTCGTAACTGGACCATTCTAGGGGTTGTGAGCCCCACTCCAGAATTGTTTTTAATAAGTATTTTTAAAAATTAGCGATTTAGCTAATTCACATGGGTGTCCTACGTTTCATATTGTTAAAATTTCCAAAAAAAATTCAAAATGATGCTTATTGCTAATTTTTTTGTCCTTTTAATTTGTTTTTTTTTTTTAATAACGCTATTATGACACTTAGGACACCTTATGAATTAGCCCATTATTCATTAAAATTAATTAAAATATTGTTACGTTTATACCTTTTATAAACGTTGGATTATTTCCTTTAAATAACCCTGAGTTCTTTTAATGCAATTAAAAGCACTTTAAATTCGTTATAAAATTAAGAGCACTTAATTTATTTAAATACACTCAGATATTGTTTTTATATCACTTTATAGCATGTTTCCACGACACATTCAATTACTTGATTCGCTCTTTAAATTACTTAAGTGAATTACCATGTTTCCACGACATATTGTTAATTTGATTTGGCAGTTCTTCTTCGTGCTTTTTTTTTTTTTAAATAATTGTTCTGTTGTTTTGGCGGTGAACATTAAGAAATATTAAATTTTATATAGAAAATTACAATTATTTCATCAATGGAGGCAAAAAGTAAATAATAATAGTAATAATATTGTATATTTATAAGAAATGTATGCGAATAAAATCATTATTTTTAATTACAAGAAAATAGAAAAAGTGCAAGAAAATAGGACCAGTGCAGCCAGCAAACCCTCTAAACACAATTTCGTCTTATCCAATAATTTTTATGTGGCCAATAGTCTTCTAGACATAAAAACTTTCTTAAAAGTTTTCTTTTTTGCTTCTATTTTATTGTTTATATATGAAATTGAACTTTTTTTTTGTTTTCGCTTTGCTTTGATTTTTTTGGCAGTTGGGTATGATAAACTACCGATAAAAATTAGAGAAGACACTGATTTTATTATAATTCGCGTGCTAATTCTAAATGAATTACCCACAAAAATAGTAATTTGCTTTGACAGTTTTGTATGGGAAAATTGTGTAATTCAGTTCGTAATTAGGCGTTGAATTATAAATAAGACATCGAATTACGAATATCGTTGCCGTGGAAACATGCTATTACTCTTATTATCAAACTCACTTTGATACACACTTTACAAGCTCTATTGTAATACTGATCATGTTAGCTTTGTTGTTCGGCTATTTATAGTAATATAGTGGTGTTCGGTAACATTCGACAAAGTTCTCGTATGTACATTCTAGTACATTCGAAAACCGTTAAATTAAAATTAAGACGTTAAGTAATATGCACGAATAATAGAAGTGCCTAAAAGTATGCTACACATAATAACAAACATCATGTTCGAACAACCAGCGAAATAAACTAATACAAATATAACTACAGTAACTTAAACTACTACAACTAAAATAAATTATAATTTAAATTAAGATATTTAAAAATAAATCTGTAACAATATTAAATCAGTTTAAGATTATGCATGAAAGTGGCAAAATGTGACATACAATTTGTAGACGATGATTTGAAAGACATTATAAAATTCAAAGATTTTTGAGCTCGCAAAATCTTACATACTTTTTGACGAGCAAGAATAAGGAACGTTGTTCATTGGCGAACCAAAAACTTAACCTACATTTAAGTAGAGATACGTAAATGAAAATAGCACTGGATTCGGGAAACTGCCAGATGACATTACCAGAAAGGCCATTCGATGAAACTCGCAAAGTCAGCGACATGTCAGATAAGCAGCACATATTTTAAGTTGTTTGCTTGAACTTGAAATAATAACTGCGGGACATGTTTGAAATGAAATCAGGCAAATGGCGAATGAAAGAAATGATAAGACAAATCTTGTTGTAGCCTTATGTTACTTAAAGGAACTAGCATATAAACGTTTATAAATAAATGTCACAAATTGCAAAGAATATTTCAATTGCTAAAACAAAAAATTACACTAAAATTTTTTCTCGAGTGTAAGCATTTCTGCTTAGTCAGCATTTGTTGAATTTCTAAAGGGCATATAAATACAAAACAGATAGAGAATGTTGACAAAAAAAAATTTCAACATAAAATTAGTTTTGTGTAAATTTTTAGGTTCGTTAGTTTGATTGTATTTTTTATTTTCATGAAAATTAGTGCAAAATGTTGCAAAACCAAAAAAATTTGTTTGGTTGTACTTTTTCTTCTTCTCATTATTCTAACGAAAAATAATGCATTAATAATGATGATTTTGACAAACATAAGCATATGGGGGAGATATATATATATATATATAGAGAGAGAGAGTAATAAAATTAAAAACAATTCCGCGAAATGAGGGTTACTGTGAAACGGAAACGCTGTAAAAATAAATTTTAAATTTTGCATACATAATGAGAAATAGAAATTGACACTTAAATTTCACCTAAAATAGAGCAAAGGTAGGAAGGAGTAACATAAATTTAATAATTTAATATGCATTAGAAATATAAGTATAAAGGTGACTATATCTGTGGCTTGAAGCTAAAAGGGCCAATGTCAAAATATTAACTTTAAAGAAAATTGAAATTGATCTTTAACTTTTATACATGCTTTCAAAGTGACATTGGCCAGCATTTTATTTATGAAGCTGTTCTGGGTTAAGTATGACTTTAGCTGTTTTACCATAATGAACTAGAGCAAGAAAACAAATCTAATGCAATGATTAACTCAAAAGAGCAAAAAAGTGACATTGGCCCTTTTAGCTCCAAGCCACAGATATTAGAAGGGGTGTTTTTAAATTGTCAGTATTTACTCTGCGATAAGTTTATGTTTGTGTTATAATTTATTAAAATGCATATTTCATTACCTCTTTTTCAAAATGGCCAATATATGTATGACTCTGCCATAGAAAACGAACATTAAGCTGAAATGTTATGGCAAAATTTCAATTTAATATTTCAAGCTTAATACCTCTTACCACATGCTGCCATTATGATACTGATTACCAAACATTTTTAATAATCGATTTGTATTTGTCTAACCAAATTCGAAATTGTATATGATTTTTACTCAAACAAACATACAACACATAAATTCATACATTGTTTTCTAATACCAAATTTGAAAAATAGCAACAATAAATAAATAAAAAAAAATATGTTTTTCAGTATTTCGTAGATATAAAAACGAAACCAAACATGCCATCATAAAGTAATATCTGTCTGAATGGTCTTAATAAATTTAAAACATTAAGAGAAATTATTTGAGGACTGGGAGAAGGTGAATAAGAAATAAGAATTTGTCTTTGCCAGACTAGGCTGGGAGATAATTTAAAATCCATATGCAAGCTTGTTCTACGTTGTGGTTCTTATTTTGACTAGAATCATATTATTTTGAATTGGATTAGAATTGTTGTTATACACGGCAAAACCACAATAACAACGACAAAAAGTTTGATTCCTCTTGTATTATCTGCTGAGTACAAAACATAAATTTGCATAAATTTTTTTAAAATCAATATGCGTGGGAAGGTTTAAATAGTGATCTTTGGTAATATTGAACATAGAACTGATATGAAAGAGAGTACGATCTGTTTGGGATTCAAACCAGAGAAAAAAGCATAGAGAGTTATCTGATATATATTACATACTTACAAACCACTTCGTTATACCACTTCAGCACTTAAACTACTCAGCAAAAAACAAGTAAGAGCGCTATATTCGGCCGTGCCGAATCTTATATACCCTTCACAACGTGAATTCATGCCATAACAGTGGTTTGTGTCACCATTCATCCCATATGAAATACGTACATACATATAAAAAACATACATACATACATATATAAAAACATCCCATTGTAAAATTATAAATTCACGTATGAATGTTAAAAAAAACAAAAAAAAAAAAAAATTAAAAAAAAAAATTTTTAAGAAAAAAAAAAAATTTAAAAAAAAAAAAATTTAAAAAAAAAATTTTTTTTTTTAAATTATTATGTATATAATATATACAAAACAAAAAAAAATAAAAAAAAAAATTAAAAAAAAAAAATTAAAAAAAAAATAATAATAAAAATATAAATAATATATTAAATAAAAAATAAAAAAAAAAAATAAAAAAAAAATAAAAAAAAAAATTAACAAAAAATTAAAAAAAAAATTTTTTTGGCTCAGCTGGGATTCGATGCCACGTTTTCTCTAACCAGTATACAGGTTTGTATGTATGTATGTTGTTGTTGTAATGTTGCTTTTGTGAAAAAAAAATCGAGGTGGTCGTGGGTTTTTGCTCATATCTCAGTTGTTTATGTACCGATGTTTCTGATTTTCAATAGCGATCTACTCCCGAATATTTCTGATATTTTAATACCTCACCCGAGTCCAAGCGATGTCGGGGGGCTTCAAAAAGTTGATTTCAACATACACACGGACAGACGGACAGACGGACAGACTGACAGCGCTTAATCGACTCCCCTATTCATAAGCTTTCAGAAAATATATACTTTATGGGGTCGGAAATCAAAATTGTAGAAATTTCACACGGAATGACAAACCTATATATACCCTTTTTCACTGTGTGAAGGGTATAAAAATTAGAAGTAGTGCAAAGTGAATAACATTTTCAAAGCTTTTTAATGCAATAGTGTTAAATCATTCATTCTAAATGTGTCCTTAAATACGAAATAATTTGTCATAAATGATGTGTTTAAAAATGAATGCAACATCATGCAAAATATCAAAATCAACTTATGAAACATCGAATGCTTTTTACCAAATATGTATGAGTTCTATACATTTATTAAAATGGCGTGATTTCCAATGACACGCTAATGTTAAAATCATTAGTGTTTTCATCAAAATTTAATCACTTTGTCACCAGTTGAACCCCTGCAAAATCATGTTTTTTGCTGGGTATCAAAAACCTATACGGGTCGAAGTCATTTTTAAAAACTGCATTCGATTTTATAAAACATTTAAAGGTGTCTAGGTCTAGCACCTTATTTAATTAGGAGACACGTTAAGTAAGTTAAGATCATGGATCCAGGCAAAATGAGTGTATGAAATCAGTACCTTTAGTGAAGGGTCCTTTATGAATGGGAGGGAAGGTACCGTTGTATATCCATTTTAGTAGACCTATTCTGCAGATTAAGTCTGAGGAAATATCCATCTATAAGCAAAAGGTACTTGATTTGCTGCACGCATTGGACAGTATCGGCTGCAGGGAAGCAAAATTCTCATTGCTCTTGAAACCAGTCGGTTATAAAACGTGTGAGACGGATGTGAATAGGTGTTCTGCTACAAATACTGATGTGGGATAAGGAACATGTGGGCATAGATAAAAATTAAAAATCGGACGAACTTGCGAAGACGGGATCTGCGACAACATTTTGTAGGCTAGAATTTCCTAATTAGTACAGGTAAATATCTTTCAATGAGTAAACTCCATGAACTTCTAAAGGTAGATGGAGAAAACCACTTGTAGACAGATTGTTGAGGTGCTTAAAAGGCTTTTTGTCAGCGGTGCGAAGATGAAGATGCTTGCAGTATGTGTCTGCAGGTTGCTAAGGTTACATATAATATTCGAATACCCAGCATTGTCTAGCAGCAAAACTAAGAATCACAAGCTGGCACACATTAATGTGTTAATACTGTAGGGGGCGTCTATAAAAAATGCTTGCTATTTTTAAAGACTGTGAGTTGAAATATTTCTCCATATGGGTAGTTTTTTTCATTTTTCCAAATGTTTGTTATATCTCTTATTTGAATCTTATCATTCATTGTCAAATTGGGATTTAATTTGTGCAACTGAAGTGATTTCATTTCATTACCGGAATTCTCTCTTGAAAGAATTTTTGCAATTGGTGCAAATACGCACTTATTTTTTGCTACCAAGCGTGAGTATGGCAAACTTATGGCAACAGCTGATTTTTTAGATTTTAAGAAACAACAAATGTTTTGTTAAACTTATAAGTAAGATTCTGTGTTTTAATATTTTTTGGAAAGAAAGTTAATTAATTTTAATAAAATTACAATGTCGAAGACAACGGAAAAATATAATATCATACATTTTTTTGGTAAAAAATGCCATGGATGAAATTCAATTTGTGGAGATTTTAAATCTTGAAAGTAAATAAATTCTGTATCTGTTGTTAAATTTGTGTGACATTACTTTTCCTGGTTTTCGCTGTGCACATTTGCACAAGTGATGCAAATTTCGCTTTAATATAATTTGTTTTTGTAGTCGTGCAAAGTGAAATTGTTTGCTAGACTTGCACGGTCTGCATGACTTGCTAGCGTAGTTTCCATTAAAGAGTCAATTTCGATGTTGTGTTTTTGTCTAGCTTTATTCGCTACAAGAATGGCAGCAGGCTTTGTTGTTCTAGTAAAATACTTTCCATCGAGCCTATCGCTGATTTATTTTATTTAAAAAATAATCTCATACCACTTGCGGAAATTTGTTGCTCAGATTTTGAATGATTGGTTGCAGGTTTCTGTATCTAATCGTTTTATTTTTAACGACCTCATAAAGACATAATACTCAGGAAATGTGCAGCTTACCATCGCTTTACGAAACGCTCATTGTTCTTTCAAAGTACAAGAAAGCTCTTGGTTTGATTGTGTTAGGTATTATTGCTTTGGCAGTTATCTACTTGTACGTAAAGATAGTCTTATGCTACTATAGTGCCCATTTTTATACTCTTAAATCCCAGAAACTCCATTTGAAAATTGCATTATAGTCTAGGGAGGCAAGAATGGTTATCAGTTTCTTTTAGTTTGGAACCATTCATGCGAGTCTACATAGAGATCTGTGATACAGTTTCATTTATTCCGGAGTGTTCATACAGTATAAGTGTCTCACAGGATACGAGTAGGTTTGAGGTATGTTAGCGGTTTGATCGGGTATTTATTGTTCTTTTAAAATCTAATTTCTAGCGTATAAACTGTTATTAATTTACAAATCGTATACCTGAGAGGATTCTTTAAAAATTTTTATAAATTTTGGTAATATATTAAAACTGTCTTAAGTATGTTAGATTAGAGGACGATAATTTATTTTTACTTGACAGGTCGTGGAGGATTTTACACAAGATCCAAACGCAATAGTTAAATAAATAATAATTACAAAATTAAATAAAGATAGTTATTTCTGTAATAACTGACACCCTTCCTTTAAAATACCCACCATAATCGATGAAACATAATTTATGAAAATTTTCATTTAATACATGAACACGCTATAATATAAAAGACTCTCGTTCCAAATCACTTAGTCAACAAACTGGTAAAAAATTAAAATAAAAATGGTTCTTTAAACAAGGAAATCAACTTCAACACATACACAAACGCAGATACATGCAGATAAATGAACAAAAAATGTAAATTGTGTAGTGAGGGATGCAGAAAAAACAATTCATGCAAATATATAGATAAGCAGCCAATATGAGTCAATATATGCCATAGAGTAACTCTTTTACTAGACACACTCAACGAAACAAGTAGTCGCCGTCGTAGAGTTGAAGTGGTGTGCAGGCAGTTTATTTTGCTTTCATTTCCTGTTTTTGTAGAAAATTAATTTACTATAATTCATCAATTTGACTTTAACCAAAGTTCAACAAATGGGGTTAAGTGTGCTGGAAGTATCTGTTTGTGTGTTTTTTTTCTTAAATGGAAATAACATACAAAAACGTGCTACATTAAAAGCAAATAAAAAAGGGTTGTTGCTCCAGCTATTAAACACATGAACACACACACACACACACACATGTATATATGTGTATATTCACATAAACATTTAAATAAACCTACACAAGTATGTACAAAGTAAAAGAACATCATTTGTTTTTGACAGTTAAGTTGAAATGGCATATAAGACAAAAACAAAACAGCTGGAACCTGGAGCTAAAGTGAGCAAAAAGAAGAAACTTTAAATATATTGATATTTTATGGTACATTAGGGGGTTATCTTTTGGAGTTGTATCAAAGCACTATTAACCGTTTACTATAGACTATTTGCTATTTATTTATGTTACCACATTTATTTTATTGGGTTTTCTTGGTAACTGCAAATTTCTAAAAAAAGGAACACAACCACCGGTTGGGGTTTAGAAACACTTGCCAAAAAAGGTGCAAACAAAATGGTTTTGTGGCAAAATTGTATATAAAAACGTATATAAAACTATAAGAGGGGGTAGAATTAGAAATTCAATGAAGAATTTTTTATTTAAAAAAAGGTTTGATCGATTTTGTTCTATGGTGAAATAAGTTTAAATAAATAAATCCAATAAAGCTATTTAAACGAAATAAAACAAATAGTTATGTCGAAGTATTTTGTTTTAGGATTTTTGTTCAGTGTTTCTTAAAGCAATAAATTACATAAAAAAAATACAAAGCTGGAATGCTTTATTCGGCCATTACGAATCTGATTATACCTTCAGCACAATTTTTGTATGTAGGTCAAGTAGCCGCATTTTAATTAGGTTCAGGATTAAAATAATAATTTTACTATACAATAATTATACGATATGTTGTCTTATTTCGATTTTGTCTATACAAAAACTTAAAATAAAATTAAAGTTGAGAGTTAACCGAGCACAAAAAATAATGGCGTGAAACTAAAGGATGGTTAAATTTCAAGGGCCGATGTTGAAGTCTTCTTTTGCATTTCATTGGACATTTCTCAATTTCGAACTAACTGAATTTGAACCATGGAAATATACAATCGTCACGCGTTAAAGTTATTCAGGGTTATTTTGAAAATGGGCGTTTTAATCAAAATACATTTGGCGCACTTCGTGATTCTTTTAGTCAACATAATCGTTCAAAATAATCCACAGTCGGGAGAATTGTGAAAAGTATTTAAATTACAGCAAAACAAATCTGTATGAAATGTGAAAACATCTTCTTAGTTCGTTGAACGAAAAACATTGATGTTTTTTACGTAGTAGTAGTTGCAAAAGAGCAGTCAACCTCTACTCATCATCGGTCCCAACAATTGAACATCAACATTGTCATATTAAAATAATTTATCCAGACTGAAATTGCTTCCAAAACAGATAAGCAAATGTTGAGGGGATCTCACAGCAGACCTCCTCCATAAACGCATCCCTTTTTGGCCTCCTTCATTCCTCAGTACCAAAGAGGTATCACTGGCTTTACCAAAACCCTTGTCGCCACAGGAATTTGCTCTAGACTATTGTGGTTTCATATTTTAAACTAATGATTATCCACAATCCTCTTTACAGCGTCCTTCGTAATCGCCAGCGTCTGCCCCAGACTAATTTCGCCCATAGCACTTACATCTTACCGGTGGCATCAATTCGGTTGCCGGCCATTGTCGGACACTCGCACACCTTATGCGCTTCCGTCTCTGGCCACATTCTGCAACTATTAACCTCCATAATCTTGTGCAGGTAATACTTGAAGTTACCATGTACTGTGACCAGAGCAGTTGGCTTAACTGTATTCCTACCAAGGGGCTTCCAGTTTACCATACGTGCCTGTCTACACGTTGTTGTCTTCATTCACCTCTTTAGGTTTGATGATTCCACCCATTGTAAGATCTTCGCCTGCACCATCCAATCTCATAGAGCAATTCTAAGTTCAGGTCAACAGAAAGCCGCAGCTTGTCTTAGTGATGGTTGCA
Source organism: Phyto melanocephala (assembly GCA_941918925.1). Lineage (NCBI taxonomy): Eukaryota > Metazoa > Arthropoda > Insecta > Diptera > Rhinophoridae > Phyto > Phyto melanocephala. The sequence goes on along the minus strand of OW799236.1, from coordinate 9,887,208 downwards.
TGTTACAAATGAATAAAATTAAAATATTATGCGGGTTTATTTGCTGTCAAAAAATATTGCCTGGCTCCGCCTTTTCATTCGAAATAATTGACATAATTGCATTTAGTCAACTTTGCAAAGCAATTAAAATCTTAAAAATCTTTTCAAGAATACAATTCTATACTGGAAAAAATTTATTATATTGTGTGTGTAACATTAATATTAGAAGCGAAATTTTGTCTTTAATATACGTCAAAAAAAGATCACGTATGTAACATTTATTTCCACTTATTTAGTAGTTGATTTTTATAGAGTTTACAAAAAAGGATTTTTCTTAAAAAACTTTAGAATTTTGTGCCCACAAGGCATCATACATGGGAGGTTTTGCTTTGGTTCTTTGATTTTAAGAAAAGTGCCACTGATGCACATTGATTGCTAACGGACCATGAATGTTTATCAGTTTTAATATACTAGAAAAGGTTTTAAAAGTTCAGAGGTGGTGATTTTGACATGAAAGAAAAATATCGCCCAGGTCATCCAAAAATGTTAGAAAACCAAGAAATGAAGGCATTACTCTTTTAAGCTTATTATCGGATTTATCAAGAGCTTGTAAAATCCTTAGAGAAAGAGTCAAGTAGTAATATCAAAATTTTTTAAACCAGCAGGCTTCAACTCAAAGCAGGAAAAATTTTTGTTTCATACAAATTCAAACCGAAAGATCTTTTAAGACAATTTCGAATGACCGAAATTTGTCTTGAACGCAACAAAAGTAAATTATTTAAGCAGTGAACCTCAGCTGAAAATAGATTGTTTGCGTTTATATAATTATAACAGATCGTTTGTAAAGCTAAGCCAACCAACTGAATCGATACCAAAGTCAAATATCCATGACGCCTTAGAAAAAACCTGAATTTGGTGTAGTCAAAAGGGTTCTTTCTGTTATCAGGTACTCAAAACTAGCCAAACTATTGCAGGCAACCTATGCTAAGTGTAAGTACAGCACTCTTTGTCCGAGTACTATTTGTTTTTGTCTATGCAGATGATTTCTCTGGGATATGCTTCACTTCAGAACAGGGTATCCAAAATTAGCTGGATTCATTCCTAGCCCCTCTTTTAGGGATGAGAGATGGAAAAAAGTCATACCTAATACCTTGTTTATATTTATAATATAGAAAAGTCTCAAAATAATAGAAATGACTATTTAAAATGATTATTATTTTGAGATATTTAGTAACGACTATACAGAAAAATTAACTAAAACCATATCTTAAGCAATCGTGTATTTTTTCACTGGATTTACAAGTGAACAGTAAAAAATGGCTTTTTACCTGCACGAAGATTTTAAATAAAATTAAAATAAAGAAAAAAATTAAGAAAGTTTTATTCTATGAATTTCATTCTGTGGTTGAAATTTTTGTTAGTTAAAAAATACAATTGTTATAAAATTAGAAGATTGTTAATATTATTCACATGAATTGTGGGTGTTATTATGTTGGCGATTTCTCGTCGAAATTACTAAAAACATTTATAAAAAATCTACTACTTTCTGCTGAGGAATAGTGGTTAATGAATAAAGGAAATTTTAGATTAAGTACCTGCAAATAAGGCGCTATTAAGTTTCATCCTCGAGCCCATTGCACATTTTAGAAAAATTGTCAGATTTTGCAGAAATTTGTTATGTTGTAAATATAAAAAAAATTATTACGAAATTTGTTTTCTTTTAAAATTTTTAATTTTTGAATTTTTTTCCCAAACTAGTAAATTTGTATCAATTAACAATATGCGATGGTACGTATAATTAATAAATTCATAATAAATGATTTAAATATTACACATACGCTACCATGATTCTTATTAAGTATACACAGTAGGAGAATAACTACAATACGCACCTACATAAATATTGCTACCGGTGATCGTTGCACAGTAGCGCCTGTAGAACAAGTGCGGTTGCAAAAATTAATAATTTCAAAAAATATTGAATAAACTTATTTTACAGACAATTGTTCAACGATTTTTGGTTCACAAGATATAGCCCTTCAAGATTGATTAAGTCAGCTTTAAAATGAAACATAAAATAAAAAAAAAAAAAAAAACATGTATTATGTAAATTTCTTCGATCTTTTTATATTAATATATTGTTTTTATTTATTCGAGCTAAAGATCACTTTTTTTATAATTATAAATTAAAAATTTAAACAAAAATTTTCCCGCCCTTTTTTAAAAAATTTGTTTTTGAATAATTTTAATATTTTAATTGTTAATTGTTATAAATTGTAAAAACTTTCCCTGAAGAAGCTACCCAATGTTGTAGCGAAATATCGGAATAAAAAAATATTTTTTATAAAAAAAGTGATCTTTAGCTCGAATAAATAAAAACAATATAAAACAAGTAAGAGCACTATATTCGGCTGTGCCGAATCTTTTATACCCACCACCAATTTTGTGTACATTTAAAGCACAATAATTATTATTTTGTTAATCGCTATGGAATAATCTCTTTATAATAAAATATGTATCACTTTCTTTGTAGAGGGTGGTTAAATTTTTTAGGGCCCATGTTGAAGGTGAACTACACCTAGTCTTTAAATTTGTTTTCTGCATTTCACTTGACATTTCTCAATCTCAAACTTACTCAATTTGATCCGTGGAAAGATATGCAAATGAGCAACGCCTTAAAGTTATTCAGGTTTTTTATAAAAATGGGCGTTCAAATCAAAATGCATTTTGTGCACTTCGTGATTATTTTGGCCAACATAATCGTTCAAATTCGTCCACAATCGGGAGAATTGTAAAAAATATTTACATTTCTGCAAAACAGGTCTGTATAAAATGTTAGAAAATCTGTGAATGCCTTCTTAGTTCGCTGAATGGGAACTACTGCTGGTTTTTGCGATAGTGTGGCAAAAGAGCAGTCAACCTCGCCTCATCATCATGCCTAACAATTGAGCATCAACATTGTCATTGAAAATTTGGACCATCAGATAGAGGAGTGGCGCCAAGGATGGGGGGGGGGGGGGGGCATTTGGCAGATATTTTGTTAAATACATAATTGAACCATACAAATATTATCATTATCAAAAGAAATAATAATATCCTAAATAATTTGTGTTTTATTTAAATTCAACATCGGTCCTTCAAATTTAACCACCCTCTATAACTTCGATATCCTACTAAAGTGCTTTTGTAAATATAGTCTTTCAATGAAAGTGGTCGTTTAAGTAATCGTGTCAATAAAGTTTCTGCTAATAAATACAACTTAGATATTTCAATATAGTCCTTTATTTTCCTAAAAACTTTGTCAATAGAGAAATAACATGAATTTAAGATAAACCGTAATATGGGAGGTAGGCGTTAAAGTGAGCGTGTTAGCTAAACTTTTTGGCACAACGACTACATTGATTAGAAGGATATACGAAACAAATTTGATCATCATACCTGTAATTTTGGCGGTTTTATGATCTTTTAAATTTCATTAACGGTAGATAACGTGAAAAGTGGGCGTTATAGTAGGCGTGTCAAAGTTGTTTTTGCTAATGAGTACAACTTAGGTGTTTCAATATAGCTCTTTGTTATTCCAAAATCTTTATTAATAGAGAAATTATGTGAATTTTGGGTAAAACGTTATATGGGAGGTGGGCGTAAAAGTGGGCGTGGCACCTTAATTTTCCGGCACAGTAATGATACTGCCTAGTGGGATATACGTAGCAAATTTGATCATCACACCTCTAATTTTGGCGGTTTTATGAGCTTCTAAACTTCATTAACGGTAGATAACGTGAAAAGTGGGCGTTATAGTAGGCGTGTCAAAGTTGTTTTTGCTAATGAGTACAACTTAGGTGTTTCAATATAGCCCTTTGTTATTCCAAAATCTTTATTAATAGAGAAATTATATGAATTTTAGGTAAAACGTTATATGGGAGGTGGGCGTAAAAGTGGGTGTGGCACATTGATTTTCCGTTACAAAAAAGCGACTAACCAAAAAGCAAAGTGTGCAAAATTTCAGAGTCGTTCATCCAATTTTGTTGCTTTTATGACGTTTTTGTTTTTAAATATACCGAAAAATACACTGTGCGGTGTAAATTTTCGTACATTTTGATCGATAACTCCTCTCCTAAAGAATAGATTTTGATAATTTTCGGGGAAAAATATTGTTTTTACTCAGGAAAAATACATTTGAAGTTTCATGAGTCTACGTTAATGCGTTTGGACACAATTCCATTTTATTCGATGTTTGAAGGACACGGTTTTTTCGACCTACTCTTGCTTTTCGAGCTATAACTCCCTTCCTAATATTCCGATTTAGCCCATTTTCAATACCAAACAAACCTTGTCTATAAGAAAGATTCTGGCAAAATTTGAGCCCCCTAGCTTTTTCGGTGCGACCTCTATCTTGCTTTCAACAGACGGACAGACGGACGGACATAGCTAGATCGTCATCAAATCAAACCCTGATTCAGAATATATATACTTTATGGGGTCTAAAATGGATATTTCGATGTGTTACAAACGGAATGACAAAATGAATATACCCCCACCATTTTTTTGGTGGCGGGTATAAAAAAAACATGTTTTAAATTTTAATGTGAATTATTTATATTGTGGCTTAAGTTCATTTTTTTATTTAATTTTTTAATTTAAATTAAATTAAATTAAATTAAATTAAATTGCAATAATTTTTAGGAATATTTTTTTATACCCTTCACACAGTGAAAAAGGGTATATATAGGTTTGTCATTCCGTGTGAAATTTCTACAATTTTCATTTCCGACCCCATAAAGTATATATTTTCTGAAAGCTTATGAATAGAGGAGTCGATTAAGCCCTGACCGTCTGTCCGTCTGTCCGTGTGTATGTTGAAATCAACTTTTTGAAGCCCCCCGACATAGGTTGGACCCGGGTAAGGTATTAAAATATCAGAAATATTCGGGAGTAGATCGGTATTGAAAATCAGAAACATCGGTACATAAACAACTGAGATATGAGCAAAAACCCACGACCACCTCGATTTTCTTTTCATAAAAACAACATTACAACAACAACATACATACATACAAACGTGTATACTGGTTAGAGAAAACGTGGCATCGAATCCCAGCTGAGGCAAAAAAATTTTTTTAAAATTTTTTTTTTAATTTTTTTTTTATTTTTTTTTTATTTTTTATTTAATATATTATATATATTTTTATTATTATTTTTTTTTATTTTTTTTTTTTTAATTTTTTTTTTATTTTTTTTTTGTTTTATATATATTATATATGTATATAATAATTTTTTTTTTTTAAATTTTTTTTTTATTTTTTATTTTTTTTTTTTTTTTTTAACATACATACGTGAATTTACTGTTATTGCATGGCTACACGTTGTGAAGGGTATATAAGATTCGGCACGGCCGAATATAGCGCTTTTACTTGTTTAAATTATTTTCTTTATTAGACGAGTGGAATGCATTTTTAACCAGCTACGACTTTATCATCAGCACTGTTTATTCCACTCCGCTAATATTGGAAATAATTTTAAAGAATATTTCTATATAAGAATGCAATTCAATTTAACTTGAATTATAAAATTAAAAAATAAAAAATAATAGAATAAATGAACTAAAGCCAAAATAAAAATGATTCGCATTAAAATTTTATATATAAAAAAGTTCGAATAAGATATCAATATATGAAAAATATGTTCTTTACTTTTTATAAAATTTTCTACAAATTTAAACTCAGAAACCCATAAGTATTTATGTACTTAAAGGCGTAAGACCCTTTTCAAACATTTCTTTTTTCGATTATGCAATTATTTATAATATTAAATTTAGTTTTTTTTTTGGATTTGATGCAAAATTTATGATTTTTGCTACGAAAAAACTCAAATGGCGCCACTGTGTGTGGTCAATTCAAATCAATTTGGCATAAAAAACATGTTTCTTAAACCAAAAATTTAATAAGTTTATTAAGGGAATAGACTTGTGTGTTTGAACCAGTGTGTCTTCTTTTTATTAAGGCAACTTGGGTGGTATAATTATTATTTGTGAAAAATTTCAAGAAAATATATAAATGTTTTTTGTTATAATATTAAGAGCATAGGTTTTAATATTTTTAGTAAAAATAGCAAAAGAAAATGACGTAGTTTTATTTAATAAAGTTATATTTATAGCCCTGTGGTTATAATTTAGCAAATAAATTAATAAATTAGTACCAGCAGCAACTTTGTTTTCTATTCAATTATAGTCTGAATAATTATTTAAAATACCCTGCAATTCTGAGAGCTGTTCAATTTACTTTAATAAACCTCTAATAAAAATTTCTAAATCTTAATTATTAACTATATCTAAATCTTTTTATGCTGTAGTTGCTATTTTCCCCCCTGGTCATCATGGTTGTGCTATAATAATTGAAAATTTATACTTTTTTTATAATTTTTTTTTTGGTCACCAAAAAGTATCTAATATAAAATTTGTGGCAAAATACAAAAAAAATAAAAAAAGGAACGCAAAATATGAAAAGTATACTTAATACAGACTTAACAGCTTTTAAGTTTATATTTTCATCTCTGGCAAAACCACACCACCCTGCCTCTTCTTGGCTAATCAAAATGAGAAGTAAAGAAAAGTTTAATAAAACTTTTGAGACATTTTCTTAAGCACAGATTATCGTTATAATCAGTAAAGTAGGCGAAAGTTGCTATTAAGTTTTTTCCTCTTCACTTCCTATATTTTCTCTACTTACTTTTGGTATCTATCAGTAAGTTTTAGTTGCTTTTTTTTTGCACATCCTACAAATTTGTTCATTCTACTACTGTTTCCTTTAACTAAATACATACATACATAGTTTGGTTATTAGTTTGTGGGTTGATGTGTATGTGTGTTTCCAGAGTTTTTGTTGGTTTAGCTTTAGTTTGATATGTTTGGAGATTTCATAAAAAAATTTGTTCTGGGATTAAAAGCATGAAAAAGAATATAAGAATTTGCTAAGAAATTCATAAGCCATTTGAAGTATTTTGGTAGTAATTTTTTTATTTTTATTTTTTTATTTATGATGGTAAAAGTTTTAGTTTACTTTTAAATTCTTCTGTTTTCTATACCTAAGTTTAATATATGAAAATTGATTACATGTTATGTGATGATATAAAAGTTATTATGAACTATTTGAATGAGATGGTTTTTTTTTTTGTAAGAGAACAGGCATAGAAAGTAGTGAAAGTAAAAAAGAAAAAGTAAGAGTTAATTTAATTTTCGATAATGTGTTCAATTAGAAACGTTATAATACGGGGATGAAATTAAGTTGTATAAAATATAGTATATATACAAAAAGTAATTTCTTTTTTAAAAAGTATACTTTGAATATCGATTATTTTCTTAAGTACAATAATTTTTGAAAAATCTTATTTTCTTTTTATCAATATAAGTTCAAAATTATTATTTTTAAGTAAAAAGTAAACTTTGGAACTTATGTTCGAAAATTCGAACTTAAGTTCGAAATTTCGAACTTTAGCTAAAATGATAAATTTTTTAAACTCTAATAAAATGGTCATAAACAAAAATGATTTAATTGATTTTATTTAAAAGTTTTGAATTTCGAACATTGTAATTGATGGATTTTAAGTAAGTATTTAAAAAAAATACTGTAATTAATTCAAAATTATCTGTTTTGTTATATTTGGTTAGTAAATAAAAGAGCAAGTTTTGGGTATAAAAAAGATAATTTAGAACTAATGCTCGTACATTTTCCCACTAAGTTAAGCATTAGCATTTGACATATACATTTGACATATACATTTTTTTGTTTTACTAATTTAAGTTTCTAATTGATAGAAAATTTTATTTGCTTCAGTAAAGCTTAATTTTTTACATCTTAAACAGGCAAAAAGAGATGACATTTTTTTGTTTATATAAAAAGTTAATGTAAAGTAAATGCTAAGCTAAACCAAAACAACTCTGAATTTAAATTCGATTTTTCGAACATAAGCTAAACGAGTATTAAAATAAATCACCGTTAAAATTAATAAAGTATCAGCTTAGTAGGTTAATATACTTTAAAAATAACAATGTTCAGATATTACTTGTATAAATTATTTAAGTTCTACTAACAAAGGTATTAAAAACCAGTACAAATCGTTTCTGTATTTGATATCCTAATACTTTTGATATCATTAACAGACGTATTTATAACTTTTAACAGATAACAGTTTTCCTCTAACCTTTTGTTTATATATTTTTGTTGTGAAATTTTTAATTTATTATTTCATTTGATTGCTGCAAACAATACGAACTGATAAAGACGTAGACATTGAAACCACTTCAGTTCTTTAATTTCAATTCATTTATTTAACGAGATAAATTATACAACTTATTTATTTATTAAGCATTTTGAAAAAATTATCATCATCATCATCATCATCATTACCATCATCATCATTTATAATTTAAAAGGTAATTTTTCAATGTCCACAAATATAATTAATAAAATTATTTAAAATTTACCTTTGAATGTGAGGTAAAGGATTTTGTGTAAAGTGAAACAAAAGCCTTTGCATTTTGTCGGCTTGAAAAATGACATGGAAACCATTTTTGAAATACAAAAGCCCTTTTGTGACATACAAACGCAGGTAGAATATACGCATACCTGCTAAAAAAAAAGAACTTAAGCAGACACTAACAACAGCATCATCAGCATCACCAAGTTTAACAACTTGAAAACAACGTTATCACCTGGATTCAAGTCCTTTTGTTATTGTTATCATCTTTTTTTTTGTTGGTTATTTTGGTAACTTTTATAAGGGCCTCCCTTTAAGCTGCACAGAAATTTTGTACTTGTGTACAGTTTTTTTTACTCTACCGAACAATAAAAACAACAACAAAAAATTAAGGTAAAATAAAGAAATCCTTTACAAAAGAGTTTAAAGCCAGTCTTTTGTTAAAAAAATTTTGGTTTTTGTTTAATTTTTTTGGGTCCTTTTTGTTGTTGTTGTTGTTATTGCTATTGTTGAGTGAGTAAGTGAGTGATGAAAAAAGGAATTTAATCATTAAAACCACGCAGCAAGATGGCTTTGTCTCTGGCACACAGAAAAGGCTTATGATAAAATTTTGTATAGAACATGAGCTGTATTATTCTGTATACAAGGACTATGATCAGTTAATGGGAACCACAAGTTAATAACATACAAATGTATGTTGTAGTCATCGAGTTAAAAAATAATATTTTTTAATAAAAATTTTTTTTTTAAATAAAAAAAAAACTGTACAAAGAAATCGTTCATTCGGAAAAAATTTGAAAGAACTATTAAAAAATTTTCAAAGAAAAGTGATTATAGGAAAATTGTTGCATGTTAGAGATCAGTCAGTCCTTACCCTTGAATTTGTGTTTACGACAGTGTTTCTTAAAGTGTAAATTGGCTGTATTATTACACACTTTACATGAGAACGTAAAGGTTGTACAAAATTTAAAATATCATTTTAATTTTTATAATAAAAGAGTTTTATTAAGCTTAGTCTAGACGGTTTGATGAATCAGCAAATGTGTGGTAATATTTATTTGCTTTAAAATAACAGCAAATGTCTCTGTTAGCATATTGAATATGATGGTCGTTTACACGATTTGCTGAAAGTACCAAATTTTTTGAATTCATCATACGCCAACAAATGATATTTCAACATATGAGTTATCATACAATTTTTGTGTATACACGATATGTTGAATTTCGTTTAATTATGTATGTTAATTCGTATTAACATTTGTTTATATATTTGTATATGCCAAATAAATTTGACAATACAGTTTTTTGCGGCAATTATATTTATGTATATGTATGTATGTGATAATAAAAAGAATAATCTGAAAAAGTTTATCTTTTATTATTACAATTGAATTTTATATAAAGAAAAAAATTCTAATAAAACTCAAACCTGAGTAAAATTTAAAAATACTAATTTAGAACAAGAAGTTTAACAATTAAAAATTAGGAACTACAAAATACAAGAACACGGAACATAACATCATGCTTCGTTGTTCAACCAACATTCTGTTGAGTACTGACCAAACCAAAAATAAACAAATAGTTATAAGAAACAGCGCTGTCGACTTTTTAGTTTTATCAATGTTATTAGTGCTTTTTTATCGCAAAAAAATTTTTGAAATTCAGGTGTTTTGTTTTTTCTAAATACTAAATTTAAAAAAAAATATCGCAAGTAGATATTACGAAAAAAATAAGGATTGATAGTAAACAATGTTTATGTTATTGCAGATTGTTAGCTTATTATTGTTTTAAACCAAAACCCATAATAAACAATAGTTTGATACATTGATTATATTTATTATTATTTAATTCCCATACTTATTTCTTGATATCTTATATGGTTTATAAGAGAAATGAGACTAAAAAATATATTAATATGCAAAAACTTTTTAATTTACAATTTTACAAAATAACAATTGACACCATGATGTATTTAGTATTCTCATAAGTAATCATATAGTAATGTTTATATTGATAGCATTAAAATTTAAAGGGTGATATAGAATTTATTTTGGCTTTATGTTCCTTATTATATTTATTTATTATATTTTTTTACGGAAATTTAGAATTTTATGAAATAAATAAAATAAAAAAGTTAAAAATTTTGAAAATAACGCGTTTTTAAATGTTTTGATGCTTTTCGAAATTTTAAAGCTGACACCAATCTAAACAATAATTGTGAAACAGTCATCTATTGCTTTCGCTATCTTGCTGATGGCTAGAGCAGACCAAAACTAGTAATAATATAAAAGATAATAACAAACAAAAAAAGGGGTTGCTGTTGGTAAAATTTTAGTGTAACTCGTTGTGGTAAGAATATATGATATAGGAAACTAACTTATCGTATTTAATTAACTAAAAGCCTGGGTGTTTAATAAATGATATTTACATCCAATACTTTATCACCGATCAAAGAGTGATCAGAAATTCACATCAACCATTTTGCCTAAATAACTAATGTATAACTTACGAATTCTAGCAAAGAATATAAAAAATTAGGCAACACTGCAACAATTCTATATGATACTACATTTGCCATATGATGAAAAGCTGAAATACGCTTTTCAACAAACAACAAATCTGTCTTCATACGTAGGAAATTTGTCCAGAATAAAAAATATGCTGTTTACACGATATGTTGAAATCGTCGACATACATTTGATGGCCTTGTTAAAAAAGTGTTAGCAAATGATATTAATCATACGTATGATGAAAAAATTTTGCGTTTACACGATATGATGGCACTTGTAACAAATTTTTAAGCACAAATTTGCTGATTCAACATATCGTCTAGACTAAGCTTTAGATACTAAAATTATTTTTATTTCAGTTTATTACAAGTAGGCAATTAGGTTTTCACATGTTATACCCTTCACGCGAGAGTGTAAAAGGGTATATATAACTTTGCCATTTATAATTTTAAAGTTTTCATTTGCGACCTCTTAATATTTGTATATTCTGAATCCATATAGATATAGAAGTCGATTTAGCTTTTTCCGTCTGTCCATCCGTGCGGGTGTTGAAATCAACTTTTTGAAGCCCGCATATAGCTTACGCGTTTTTATATGGCAAAAATTTGTTAGAAATAATTTCGGAAAGTTTGCTATTTAAAATCAGTAATTTCGACCCATTAGTGGCTGAGGTATAAGCAAAATATCACGTACGCCTCCGTTTTACTAAACAAAGTAAATTTTTTACTCCTCTGTTAAATGTCATTATTAGACATACTAAGACATTATTGGAAAATATTGATTTAATATATGGAAAGGCTTTTTAACGCAATAAGCCCAAAAAATACAGTTTTCTAAAGTCATTTACTTTAATGTCTTCAATCACTTTGATCTTATACAGATGCAGGCCTAAGTGACGACCCAAAAGTTGTCACATAAAATTATACGAAATTCAGAGTTCTTATGCTCGACAAGTAAAAGACTACCTCGAGTTCTTTTGCACACTTTAATGAACAACGACTAGGTTTATGGAATAACTTAGGTTTTTAAAATGTCCAGACGTTGATTGTTCACCATACTTTAACATTTGATGTATGCAAAATAAATTATTAATGTTATTATATTATTAAACAGTTGTGTTATGTTATTATTAAACAGTTGTGAAACTTGTTATGTCAACATCAACCCAAAACATTTAAGAATTTTTCAAAATTTTTATACCGTTTGGGAATTACTGTATCAGATGATTGTCTATTTGTTTCGCATAATTAACACAAACGCATACTATGACAAAAGCAGCAACTTAAATTAGAATACAAACTTTACTAAATAATGAAGGAAACAATGCAGATACCACAAAAAAAAGACGTCCCTAAGTCTTCAAAAGAAACTTAGCATGTTAAGCATTATGGTACAACTCCTTTTATAAGGATTCAAAAATGTTTTAATACAAAACCCACAGGTAAATGAGTCTTTCAAACTAAAAGATAAAGTGATTTTTCACTGCCATTTTTGTCTTTATAAACAGGTTAAAAAAGGAAGAAGAATTACTTGTTCCTTAGTCTGGTGTATCTAGATGTATGTTTATGATGAATAAATAATTAATAGATGTAATTTAAAATATACACACATACAATGAATACAGCGCAAACAAGAGATTTTGATTATAATCCAAGTAATTATAAAGAGCTGAAGAAACGTTTTTAGATGAGTACTTTTTCACTGTTCCTTATTTTCTTTTTTTTTTTTTTAGCAAAAAGCTGTAAAAACGACAACTTAATCAAGGATTTTGAAAAGCGTTCATTTTTTTTAAACATTAATTTGAATAAAAGAACAATTTTAAACGACTTTGAAGTAAAGACTAAAATTTTTAAAAGAACAATTCTATATGGAGTTTGGATTGTCTTACATCAAATCTTAAATGTTATTGAACTGTGTCTAGTTCAATGATGTAAACTAATTCCATATTAAAAATTTATTTCTTATGCTTGTTAATATTTAATACATCAATTGACAAGGATCTTGTACTTTTAACATGAATTTCCAAAGTAACTTCTCAGAAAAATATACAGATATAAACAGAAATAAATCTTTTATGTTATAAATATTCCCAATTCAATTTTACGGTAACAAAATCAAAAAAAAAACATAGAAAATGTATAAAACCTGTCTTCTTCCAAATCAAATGACCTTTTACGCTCGACATTCATCTTTTATATTTGTGTTTGGATGTTGTTGTTACAGTTGTTGTTTTCCATAAAATTCTATCAATTGTAAATGATTTCATTGTTTTAACCTTTTTTTTTATTGTATTTTTCTATATGTTGGACTTTTGCTACCTAAAACTTCTTTTTTTGCTTCTCTGATAAAGCTTAATCCTAATGGTGGATGTTTTATATAATTTACGAGGTTGAACTGCAGAGTCTTTTTAAAAGAAATAAAATGGAGAATTTTTAAAACAGTTTATGTAGATCAAATAAGGTAGTAACTTAGAAATTTAAAAGGCATAAGTACAAAAAATACTTCGAAAACCGGACAAAAGAAGAACTAGCTCTTCTGTTTTGAGAATTAGTGGAGGTTACTTTAGAAAAAGAATTTGCGAGTGGCATCTTATTTGATCAGGATGGAATGTTTGTAACTTCTAGTCAAAATATTTATATTGTTACAGATTTATTTTCAAAAAGCTTAATTTACATTATAATTTATTTTAGTTGTAGTAGTTTTGTTTGTATTAGTCTATTTCACTGGTTGTTCGAATTTGATGTTAAGTTGTTATTATGTGTAGCATACTCTTAGGCACATTAATTATTTTTGCATATTACTTAACATTAACATTACGTCGTAATTTAAATGTAACGATATTCGAATGAACTAGTGTGTACAAACGAGAACTTTGTCGAATGTTAGCGAACACCACTATGGTACTATAAACAGCGTTGTCAACTCGGTGATTTTATCACCGTGAGTCAGTGCTTGGTGATTTTTTTTTTTTAGTTTTTAGTGATTTTCTTTTTATTTCGGTGACACCAAACACTAAAATTCAAATTAATTAATTGAAAAAAATTTTTTCTAAGTGTGTGTATACATACTACCAAAATGTAACTTATAGTACAATTACATGCAACTCGGCAAGAAAATAATATTACACTAAAAATTTAATTATTTATAAGATAATTGATTGCCCAGAAAGTTTTTGTTTCAAAATGTCTAACTTAATACATATATATATGCATTTGAGGTGAATGTGAATAAAAGAAATTCCTCTTTCTTTTGAGATCATCTTATAAATGATTAAACCTTAAAGCAAACTTTTAGCGTCCCACAACTTTAAACGTTTAAAAATTTTACCAGAAAACCTTGAAATTTTGAGTAAAATTAACATAATTAATGTTAGAAATGTTTTATCACATACAAAAGAAGATATTTTACCGTTACCAATGGCAAAATATTGAATCCACTCGATTTTTGGATTGAAGTTAAATCGTACAAAGATGCAGTTAACTTAAATCCCTTTGAAGCATTAAACTTAAACGTTAAACTTTTGTCGCTCCCATGAATGTGTTTAAATCTAAAATTCGCAACCGAATGTCTTTAAATTCAGTTAATGCCTTACTTCACATTAAAAATGGGCTTAAGCGGGAAAATTCCTGTTGCGAAACCTACCAAATAGCTGATGAAGTAAATATTCTGATTAATAGCAATGATATTTATAAAGCATTACAATTTGAAATTATTTCAGACTATGTTGTGGCCAGATGATAGTGATAATAATGAAGAAATAATTGACTTTAACATTGATATTTGATATTATTTACACAGAGAAAAGCTTAAATCCTAATCGAATTATTAAACTGCAAGTTTATTAAAATTTTTCATAATTTTTAGTCAGAAATAGTTCTATTTAATTACTCTAATATGTAACATAAAAATATTTAAATATTAAATAATAGCTGTACTTATTTGGTGAATAATTTCTTTAATATTTTGTACAACAAATTCACATATGTTTATTAAACGTCGTTTAAATGCATCAGGTATGGAAAAATTAATCCTGTCGTAATTTTTTCTAAATGTTGAAATAAATTTCTTACAATGCATCACTCCTGTGATATATTGTGAATTGATAATTACTTTAATAATTAAATATTTTTGTTCTTTTTTCCAATGTTTTTGTTTATTTTTATTTACATATAAATATATGTATCTATGTAAATCTGTACTGACTGACTAAAAGATATTCGTTGTTTGATTTTTGTAAATTTTTTTGTTATTTATTCTGATATTCATTTAAAAATGTCTTATTTGCAAAGAAATTTATATAAATGTATAATTTTATTAAATAAATAAAAAAATAATTTACAAATTATAAATTTAGTGCTTTTTTTTGAGAATGACGCGTTTTTTCCTGGGTTATGGTGCTTTTTGAAATTTTAAAGTTGACAACGCTGACTATAAATAAGCGAACAACACAGCTAACATGATCAGTATAACAGTAAAGCTTGTAAAGCGTGTATCAAAGTGAGTTTAATTAACATTTTATTATTTGAGTAGAAGGCCGTTTCACAGTGGGGTCAAATGCCATTTTTCGTGGATCAGTTCATATCCTCACAACTTTAAAAGTAAATTTAAAACAACTACAAAAGTAAAAGTAAACTTGATGTGAGTAATTCTTAAATTAAACTAAAAGATCCCTTGAAATCTTGGTGACATATTATTTTTCCTATGTCTACGGAACAGAACTGTATGTTCCAACAAAATTTCGGTAATAAGAGAAGGTATCATCTGCATCGAAGATATCATTATAATTACAACAAAATCATATATAATTATACCCTTCACACAGTGAAAAAGGGTATATATAGGTTTGTCATTCCGTGTGAAATTTCTACAATTTTCATTTCCGACCCCATAAAGTATATATTTTCTGAAAGCTTATGAATAGGGAAGTCGATTAAGCTCTGTCAGTCTGTCCGTCTGCCCGTCTGTCCGTCTGACCGTCTGTCCGTGTGTATGTTGAAATCAACTTTTTGAAGCCCCCCGACATCACTTGGACCCGGGTGAGGTATTAAAATATCAGAAATATTCGGGAGTATATCGCTATTGAAAATCAGAAACATCGGTACATAAACAACTGAGATATGAGCAAAAACCCACGACCACCTCGATTTTTTTTTTCACAAAAACAACATTACAACAACAACATACATACATACAAACTTGTATATTGGCTAAAGTAAACGTGGGATCGAATCCCAGCTGAGCCAAAAAAAAAATTTTTTTATATTTAAAAAATTTTTTTTTAAATTTTTTTTTTTAATTTTTTTTAATTTTTTTTTTTTATTTTTTATTTAATATATTATTTATATTTTTATTATTTTTTTTTTAATTTTTTTTTTATTTTTTTTTTGTTTTATATTAATTAAATATATTTTAATTATTTTTTTAAAATTTTTTTTTTTTAAATTTTTTTTTTAATTTTTTTTAAAATTTTTTTTTAAAATTTTTTTTTTATTTTTTTTTTAACATACATACGTAAATTTATAATTTTACAATGGGATGTTTTTTATATATGTTTATTTTTTTATATGTATGTACGTATTTCATATGAGATGAATGGTGATACAAACTACTGTTATTGCATGACTACACGTTGTGAAGGGTATATAAGATTCGGCACGGCCGAATATAGCGCTCTTACTTGTTAACTTTATTTTTGGGCAACGTTCACACTCTAGAATTAATAGGATCAGAGTTAAACAAAAAAAAAAAATTGAAATATCTTCAGCGGCTGCAGTTTTTTGAATGAAACTCCCTATATTTTTAAAGTCCTCATTTCGTGCTTCTTAGGCTTCTTTAAAATTGGGTTATTAAAAGTTTTATCCATTTGGAGGTAATGTTTTACCATGGACATAATTTAATATTCTGAATTTGTCGTTGTTGATTATATACCAACATGACAATACAGTTAGCAACATGTGCATTTGCTCAATTAAATTCAAACTCAAACCGGCTATATCATGCGCGACTCACGCCTAATAAATTACATTTATAATAAAAATACACATAACAGTGACAACATCAACTGCAATAAAAGTGTTACCAGAAGCCGCTACGCGTTTTTTGTTGTTAAACACTACACGTTGGGCATGACCTGACCTATTTGTCTTAAATTCGAGGACCGATTAGAATTAGAGAGAGTTTAAACATGTAGAAAATGTCATTTGATACGAAGAGAAAGACAAATTTATAGAATTAAAATTTATATTTCTAAAAGTGTCAATGACAATGTCATACTCCCATTTTAAAAATTGTTAGAACTAAAGTCAGTAAAGATACTACGTTTGAATCAGTTATTTTTCTCTTATGGGAAGCTGCAAAACTTACACTAAAAAAAAAATAAAAATTATTTACAAATAAACAACTAAGAAGCCTTCACTTGTAAATTATTTAGTCTAACGACTTCATAAATTAAAATTAAGCAAAATAAGTTTCGTCGTTTTGTTTTCTAATTTTGTTAACATGGTAGTTCGCTGCACGCAAACAGTCAAGTGGAGTCTGTATGACTCCGTTTTCATAACGTTCAGTTGTTTTTAACCAATAAGAAAGACAATAAAGGATAGTTGCTATTTAATTATTTAACTCAAAAAATTCCTTTAAGTTTAATAACACTCGTTAGTGTGTTTTTCTGTGTTTCAAAATTCTTTTCATTTAGCCATCGTATTGATTAAATGTGTTGCTAACCTTTTGATTATGCTTTTATTGTTTTGTGAATTCTAAATACTATTGTCTTTGCAGTAACATTAAACCCATCTTTGTAAGCGTGTTTTATATGTCAGTTCATTTTTCTTGCCTTTTGGCCATAAACTACAGAACAGTTTTTTTGGGACATGGTTTTTGTGCTGTCAATTGTAGATAATGAAATAAGTCAAGTGTTGTTTTGCTTACGTATAAAAACAACAAAAAGTAACCAAAAAAATTCTAAAAAATGGAGGCACAAAATTAAAGTTCTTATTTCTTAAAATCCTACACCGACATTCATATATAAAAGCTTTTGTTTTATAGAACAGCTAATTGGAGAAACAGTTAACCAACACTGAACACAAATTTAAGTTTCTTCCTAAAAAATTTTATTTAAATTCCTGGAATTTTGAATATGGAAATGTGAAAAAGTCTCAAATGTTGGATTATTGCTATTTATTTGGTAATTAGTGGTATTTCTTAAGATACGTAAAAGTAATATTCCTATTTAAAATATTTAGGTTTAGTGCAATTGCTGGTGGTTTACAAAGATTTTAAACAGACTTTTCTAAACTTCTTTCTAAATAAATGTTTTTTTTTTCAAAAGCATATTTGAACATAACTTTTATAGGCAGAATTTTAGGTTTTTAAAAGCTATCGATTACTGTTCTATATTTATAACTGTTACACATAAAAATGTTAAAGTTATCGATAACTCTACTATATTATAAAAATATATCGATATAGTTTTGTTTATATTAACAACACCTTATGAACCTCAAAAGTATTTAAAATTTTTCTATAGAACGCGAAAGCTACCAATATCTCTTCTATAGCAATCGAAACCTAACGATTACTATTTTACACATATAAAAAGTTTTAGATAATTTCTGAATAGAATGTTGTCAAAAAATGCCTTGTAGTTATCAAAAGTTATCGAGAACAATCTATGAAAATCGAAAGCTATCGATAACTATATTATAGAAATAACCAATTTTTTAAAACTCTCCTTAAAAAAAAAGGTTAATTGATAGTTACTCTTAAGAAACCGATATTTCTTCTACAGAAATTGAAAGTTATCGATAAAGCTTTTATAGTAATTGCAAGTAAAACTAAAGATATTTTTCAAACTAGAAATAAATCTAATTTTTCTATGAAAATGATAAAAAATATAGATAAAATTTCGATAAAATTTAAAAGTTATTGACAATGGTTGTACAGAAATTTAAAAGAATGAAGTTACTTTTTTGTATAAGTCAAAGGTAATTGATATAATTTCTGTAGAAAATGAAAATTACTGATAACTTTTCCGTAGAAATTGAAAGTGATTGATAACTTTTATAAAAAAAAAAGTTCTTTAGAGACTGAAATTTATAGTTTGCTTTTCCAAGCCCAATTTAAATTTTGTTTTAATTTAAATAGAAGTAAAAATTTATCGATAATTTTTCTAAAAAAAAGATACTTTTAGGTAACCACCAATCATTTATATATGAAAGTTCATGAGATTTCGGTATACGTATTAAAAATATAAATTAAAATAAAGTTGACTACTTTCATGAAAATTTCTTATTCGTTTTCATAGAAAACTGAAAGTTCATTTTGAAAATGTCATCGTTCCGATAGTTGCAATATTTGCTAGACTTTGTAATTTGATGAGTAAAATTAAAAAAAAAAATATTAAATATTTTAATTGTTAATTGATGTAAATTGTAAAAACTTTTACTGAAGAAGCTACCCAATGTGGTAGCGAAATATCG
Source organism: Phyto melanocephala (assembly GCA_941918925.1). NCBI lineage: Eukaryota > Metazoa > Arthropoda > Insecta > Diptera > Rhinophoridae > Phyto > Phyto melanocephala. The sequence goes on along the minus strand of OW799236.1, from coordinate 9,867,773 downwards.
GAAAATAAAATTAAAACTATTTTTTATAAAAGAAAGTGATCTCAAGCTCAATACAAAAAACAACTGTTGATATAAATTAAAAAGATCGAAAACATTCATTTATTATATTATTAAAAAAATTATGTTTTTAAGACATAAATTGTATTCCTTATGAATAATAAATAATAAATAATAAAATAATAAATTTTGAAAATCGTTTCATATTTATACAAAATAAGTACAAATTTAAAATTTTTATTTAACGGCAAAATTATAAATTTGAAGTTTAAGTAGGCAACAAAGTTTACCAAGTTGTCATTTTACTTTCTGCAAACATCAACAAATTACCTTCTTCTAAATATCGTTGAAATCTTTGTGGAAAGTAGTGAAGAAGTGTGAGTGTATTGCCAGTTTCAGGTGTTTAATTTCATGTGTGAATGCTAGGTTAGCGATAAAATGTCTAAAAAAATTTAAAGAAATGTCTAATAGCGTTTCTCAAGAAAAAACTTTTCTAAGAAATTTAAGGTAATCGCTATTTCATAGCAAATTTAAGTTAATGATAACTTTTTATAGAAAGTTAAACTTAACCATCTCCGAGAAAAGGGACCTAGTGTGTGAAAATGAAGTTTTGAGAAAAACGCATTATCACTGTGAACACGGAAGATGATTGGGCTTCCGACTTTGGTGACGTCATGCCTATCGTTTTTATCGATTTTCCCAAGTACATTTGGGGTAAATAAATTTTTATTAGAAATCTAACTCATTTCATCTTATTTCACTCCCTTTTAGATACCAGAATACATTCTAAAGTTCAAGCCCGTTTTTCGACACACAGGTACTTTTTCTCAGAGAAAGTCATATATAAAAAAAGTTGCATATGATGTCTATGTAAAGGGTGTTTTTTTTAAGGTTTGTTTTTCGAATAGAGATAAAACTGGCATTTTGTGGTCAAATGTGGCAACTCTAATGTCATTTATGTTCAGTTTGGTTTGCCATTTCATCATGAACAGGTTGACAAAAGAACAACGCTTGCAAATCGTGCAAATTTATTTCGAAAATTGAGATTGATCTCGATGCTGATTTTCATCGCAAAATTTTGTTCAGTGATGAGGCTCATTTTTGGTTGAATGGCTACGTCAACTAGCAAAATTGCCACATTTAGAGTGAAGAGAATTCACATGCGACCCTTGAGACGCCATTACATCCACAAAAACTGACTGTTTGGTGTGCTCTATGGGCTGGTGGAGTCATTGGGCCATACTTCTTCCGAAATAATGCTGGAGAGGCAGTTACCGTTAATGGAGACCGGTATAAAGCCATGATAACCGACTATTTTGTTCTCGAATTGGATGGCATGAATGTGGATGAGTTGTGGTTCTAACAAGACGGCGCTACATGCCACACAGCGCACGCCACAATCGATTTATTGAAGGAAACATTCGATGAGCGCATAATTTCGCGGAATGGACCTGTCAATTGGCCACCAAGATCGTGTGATTTGACACCATTGGATTATTTTCTTTGGGGATATGTGAAGTCGCTCGTCTACGCCAACAAACCAGAAACGTTAGGGGAATTGGAAGCCAACATTCGTGGCGTTATTGCCGATATACGGCCTCATATGCTCGAAAAAGTGGTTAAAAATTGGACCTGTAGAATTTGCTTTATTCGAACCAGCCGCGGCGGCCACATGCCTGAAATCATATTTAAACATTAATGGCATAAAATTATCCTTCCAATAAAGCCAAATTGATGGTCATTAAAACGATTTTCTTGTGTTTTATTTCAATTCGAAGTTCTATACCACTGAAAAAAACACCCGGTATGTTAATTGTTAGTAAAAATTTAAAAAAGTTAAAAGTAGTTGATATAATTTGTTCAAAGTTTTCGATAACATTTTCTAAGAAATTGAATGTATTTTATAACTTTTTATATAAGTTAACAGTTATCGATATATTTTTATTAATAGTGAAACGAAGCAATAGTATTTTATGTAAAAATTTGAATATAGGGATACATTTTTTTTATAGGAAATTTTAAGGTTCTCAATAAATGTGTTGAAGTAATTGAAAGTAATCGATAAATTTTTAAATAAAGTTTAGAGTTATCGATAATTTTTAAAGTAAACGATATTTTTTGGGGAACTATAAGGATATCGTCATTTTTTTTTATAGAAAAGTTTAAAGGTTATAATATTTTTTCTCTATTAAATCAAAAATTTATGTCGTTTTTTTGATAGAAATTGAAAGTTATTATATAATAGTTTCTGTAAGGATTAATTTCTCTTTTTTATAACCACATCACATTAGCCCTTTATATATATTTATCTTTAAAATATTTCCTCCTTTCTAATGTTTTGATAATGAGAAAAATTTTCGCTTCATTTTTTTATGTTCCTTCATTTACTTTTGTTTTTGACAATTTAACAAACGTTTTTTCTTTGTAGACGCTTTACACGAATATGATTTGTTGTCCTTTTTTTATCCTTGATCTTAATAGTTTGCTTTTGACTGTGTAGCAGGTACTTGAAATGAAATATTCATTTGAATTATACATAAATATTTTGGTCATTATATGCTGTCATGATTTTTATCTTCATATAACATTAATTTAATTTTATTTATTCATGAATGTTTTTAGGAGTTGCGTTAATTATATCTAAATGCTACTTGGCCATATTTATACAACAGAATGTGATAAAGTGTGCTTGTGTGCATGTGTTTTATGATGTAAGTAGTAAATACATGTAGTTTTTAAATGATGAAAAAGTGCTTTAGAAATTGCTAATGATAAAGAGAAATAATACATTTTTAACAAAAAAAAAAAAAAAAAAAAAAAAAAGGATTTAATAATATTAATAAAACAGGAATGGGACTGTTCATACAATAAAACTTTTGTTTCGGTAAAACAAAAAAAATTATTTTTTATTTTGACCACTAGGCGACTACTAGCTTATTGCCAACTATTATGTGCGAACGGAAATATCTGGCGTCACTGCTGACCACTAAATTAGTAAACAACATTTTACATTTTTTTTTGAATGATGTCCTAGTACTACTTATCTTTATAGCCCAATGCTCCATTTAATCTCTAGAATTTTATAGAGCTTTGTACAATTTAAATTCTGTTATTATTATAACGACTTCAAGAGCCTTTGCTTTAATAACAATTTGGATATTCTAATTCGTTATCTCCTCATTTACTATTCATATGTTTGACTGAAATACAGCTAAAATATTTTATGATTTTCTTATGAATATTTTAAAACTTGTCCTGTCATTATTGTGTTAACATTTGTTGGCATGTATTACAAAAGTGACAACATATTGCTTATTTAACAAACAGGGCATTTATGAAAAAAAAAGAAACACAAACGGATATTTAATATATCGGTGGATGTCTTATGCTACTGTTGTCTTTATTGCCATTGCTTTAGTTACTGTTAGGTCTTCGTCTGGCTCTTCATCTTCCAAGGGAAAAGTAAGGATAAACAATGAAATATTTTCATTTGTTACAATGATACGGATCCTTTAGTTAGAAATGAAAAATACTTCTGTCTTTTACAACAGCTGCTCACTCCAGTACCGTCTTAAAGTCCTCTTCAAGTATTCACATTATACGAATTGGCACTTGTATGTGTGTGTGTGTTTGCCGCCTGTTTAGTATTGGTATGTAAACTTGTTTATGTGTGTACGTATTTCATAGTAAGTATTTTTATTATGATTATTGTCGTTGTCGCTCAAAGACCTTAAAGTCAGACATACTCTTGGCCATTGTCAGCATGTTGTGTATGTGTGTTGTTGTTGTTGCCTTCCTTTTGACAGTGTTAAAAATGGCAAGTTGTTGAACGCGTGTCTAACATAAATTCAATTTTCATTTTGCTATTTTAGTTGCTAATACTACAACTTTTTGCTATAGTTTTTTCTCTCCATTCCATTTTATGACATTATCATTTGACAAGCATCAACATGTATTTTTTTTTGTGACCCAATAAATATTATTTTACTTCAGCATATTATTAGCCAAAATGTAAAATGTAATAAAGAAAATTTGTTAAGTTGTCAAAATGAAGACGTAATTGTTATGGCAAAGCCCAGATATTGAGTTAATGAATTTAAGTGAATTTTAAAACGAAAATAAATATTTTGGTGTAATTGAAGTAAGTGGATAGTGGTAGGCATCCACAGGGCAAGAAATAGTTTTGTTTTTGTTACCAATAAAGAATTTGTTTTGCTTATCACATATAAGAAATTGTCGTTTTTATTATACAGTTTAAGTACAGGGTGGGCTAACCAAAATGCACGATATTAATTGTAAATGAACTAAAAAGTTTTAAGAGAAATATCTTAATACTTTTTGTTATGATAGTAGAAGCCATGACAATTCTGTGCTAAACAGAATATCTAGCCACAGTTTTGGTGGCATACTTCTATCTGATGGCCCATATTTTCAATGACACTGAGCCATAAGTGAGGTTGAATATCGTTAAGGTACTAATGTATCTTATCCCTTGGCTCTTAAATTATTCTTGAATTATTGATGCACACTTTTTCTTTTAAATATGAAAAAACTGTCATTGATATTGTTTTAAGACGCCTAAGTAAGATTTGGTCAAGTTTATAATGATGTGCTCATAATGTCGTCAAAAATATAGAAAAAATATTATATTGCTTTTTTTCTATTCCGCTTCCCTCATTTCCCTTTTAATGCAGGTAAATTTCGTCTCCCTTAATTTCCAGTTTGATTTGTTTTTTATTGTGCTAAATTTAAGGTCTTCTGACAATGTAAACAAGCTAATGAGAGAAGTAGAGTAAAGAAAATATGAAACTCTTATATGGATTTAGATACTGCGTTTAAAATTATAATTCCTGCTAGGAGCGTGTAGAATAGGGTTGTCCTTATAAGAAGCTTTAACACCGGAATCCTACTTGACTGTCATATAATGGCTGTGGGTGTCTTCTCTGTCTACTAGAGATAGAGCTATCTTTCCGTCTTCGTAATAAATGTAGCTCTTTTCAGGCTGAAATATACGAAAGCTAGGCATAAAGGCAACAGAATGCCAAAAATACTTATGGGAATATTTGACAGTCAGACGGCACTCATATCACTCAGGTCACACCCCATCACATCGCTACATCTAAATTAGTCGATCAATACAGAAAAGAGTTGTCAAGGCTTGGTCAGCTGGCTGACGTTGTTCTAATTTAGGGCCACTGTGGTAACAAGCAGATGGATGAGCTGATTGGGTGGGGATATGCTTTAAATATCTCTAACATAAATGCAGTCATAATCCCATTGGGGACTATCAAAGCCAGGATCACCAGACAATTCTTGGAAAAACCCAGTAGGAGGTGATGTGGGCTGAATAAGTGTTAAGGGATCAAGCTTATGTAGCCTTTCTTTAATATTAGCGTACATCACAACTTAAAAGTCAAGGCCGGTAGAACATTTCATGATCGCTGGAGGTGCTGACCGGTCTTTGTGTGTCAGAGAAATATACAAGCCTATGTAGATATCCCCCGAACGAACATTGTGTGGACTTGGAGAAGAAGGAATCGGTTTTCCGCATTCTTTGCAAGTGTCCTGCCCTGGCTGACAAAATGCACAGACTCCTTGGCAAGCATACATTGGATGACTTCTCACGGCTAAGGGATATCACTTGGCACTTCGAGGGTAGATAACTTATCAAACAACCACATCAATGTATTACAAACAAAACGATATTACTAAATTGAATGAAACAGCGTTTATGGGAACAACTTACTGCTAAAAAAAATTTATTTTTGTTAGTGTATTTATTTAATAAAGATTTGCGCCCACTGGAACAGTGCCATTCTCTAGTCCCGCAGATGTATTGACTAAAACTACTAGTGCGTAATAGCTTCGAGAAACACTCCCAATATAAAATATTATATTACAGCACTATTATTTATATGGGCTGGGATTTTGAAGTTTACTATTTTTTATTGATTGCCTAAAAGAGGTGGCGAAGCTACTCATTTGTGTGGTTTGATATATTTTACAGGGATACCTTGTTGCTACTGAGTTCAGAGAAAGAAAGGTACTACGAATACCTCAGGCTGCACGGAGTCCAAAATTGGCAGAACAGAGTCTCATCTTGCACCTCGGAAGCCAGCAGTCCCTTGGATTTTTCAGAGACAACTTGTTACTACTGAATCAAGAGAATAGAAGGTAAAACAAATACCTCAGGCTGCACGGAGTCCAAAATTGGCAGACCAGAGTCTCATCTGGCACCTCGGAAGCCAGTAGCCCTCTGTATTTATAGGGACAACTTGTTACTACTGAATCAAGAGAATGGAAGGTACAATGAATGCCTCAGGCTGCACGGAATTGAAAATTGGCTGACCAGAGTCCCACCTGAATCCTCGGAAGCCAGTAGGCCCTTGAATTATTAAGGGACACCTTGTTACTACTGAATCTAGTGAAAGGAAGGTACTACGAATACGTCAGGCTGACTAAAGTCCAATCCAGTCCTTCTTAGACTGGTTATGAGTGAGACTTCTGTTAAGCTGTGTCTGAGGGTACAAAGGTGCTTCTTTAAATGTGATAAGTGGCTGCTAGACATCCACAGAAGTATATAGAGGAAAATATATGTCGTTGACAAACCGTGTACTTTGAAGAATGGGATAAAATAGACCTAGATTTTGAGCACAATGCTAGTCAATTATCTGTGTTTGTAATATATACGGTCGAGATTATTTAAAGTACGGAATTCAACCGGTGGAGAGACCATCATGTACTGACGTATATCTAGCCATATCTAATCATCTAATAGAGCACTGTCGCAAAGTGCGAAGCGGTTTATAAAATAGAAAAATTCGGATGTGTTTTAATGACATTTGAAAACTTGTTTTCGCTCAAGAGAAGTAACATTTTGAAGATAGGAAACAAATAACGACATACGCATACATTGGGAGTGAATACATTCTTTAAATACATTCTTTAAATGATTTCATTTAAAGAATGTATTCACTCCCAATGTAAGTACTGACATCAGTGAACTACCACCTGTTGTTGAAAGACCACCTGTAGAAATAAAATTTCAATACGTAGAGGTTGTTAAGGCTATTGACAACTTAAATATCAGAAAAGCTCCTGGCATTGACAAAATCAGTAATAAAATGCTTTTGCAGTTGCCTCGCACCGCAAAAAGAATTATTCTCTTTCTTTTTAACGCTATCGTTCGCCTTGATTACTACCCGTCAGAATGGAAAGTTGCATTGGTCAAGATGATCCCTAAGCCGGGTAAAGATCCCTCAAAAGTTGAGTCGTATAGGCCAATTAGTCTATTGCCAACAATGTCAAAATTGTTCGAAAAGATGATAATAGCGAAATTGATACCGATATTGAATGTTAACAACTGCATTCCAGATCACCAGTTTGGCTTCAGAAAACAACATAGTACTATCGAACAAACTCACCGACTGGTACAAGTTATAAGAAAAGCCTTTGAAGAAAAGAAGTACTGTTCGGGTCTATTTATTGATGTTTCTTAAGCCTTCGACAAAGTTTGGCATGAAGGCCTCTTACATAAATTGAAGCATAACTTCCCAGTTAATGTTCTCAATCTTCTACAAACATACACTATCGGTCGCCAGTTTCTTATAAAAGAAGGAGACGTTGTTAGCTGCCCCCAACCAATCCTGGCTGGAGTACCGCAGGGGAGTATTTTAGGTCCAATGTTATATTTAATATATTCAGCAGACATGCCAACAAGCAGTTTAACCCATACTTCAACATTCGCTGACGACACGGCTTTTCTCAGCACTCATAAAGATCCAAAAGATGCCTCAAGCCAACTACAGCACCATATAACCGATGTTGAGAAGTGGGCTAAAAAATGGGGAATAAAAATAAATGAACTTAAATGTTCACATATAACATTCACTTTACGTCGGGAATCTTGTCCACCCATTTTTATTAATAACCAGGTGGTGCCACAACACTCTCACGTTAAATACCTTGGTATTCACTTGGATCGCCGTCTCACATGGAAAAATCATATAGATGCAAAGTTGACCCAATTGAAATTAAGTACTGCTCAAATACATTGGCTTATAGGTCGAAATTCGATATTAAGGCTCGATTGCAAACTTTTGCTCTACAACTCAATTTTGAAGCCAATTTGGTGTTACGGTATTCAATTATGGGGAACTGCATCCTCCTCCAACATAGAAAAAATTCAACGACGTCAAAATAAAATACTACGAATGATAACCGTTGCCTCTTGGTACATAAAAAACAGCAATTTACATAAAGATCTTGATGTTCCGTTGATAAAAAGCGAAATCACTAGACACGTTGGCCGCTACTTAAAAAAGCTGGAAACTCATCCCAACCCACTTGGCCGAAACATCTTACAATATCGCGGACATGTTCGTTTGAGAAGAAGGGACACCATCTCTCTTAGATGAACTAAATAATCGCAATCTCTACAATTTATTTTAATTTCGAAAACCAGATTTTGTCTGGCATTGGCTGGACTTTCATCTACTAATTATAGATTTAAGATTTGATTACTTATTGTTAGTTCATAAACATATATGAAGATACAATAAATATTAGTTTGAAAAAAAAAAAAAAAAAAAAAAAAGACATACGCATACGTTTGTAATTTTTCTTGATTGCTCGAATTTTTTATGCTTTTGGTTAAGACATTCGAATAAGAATTTTCGAGTTTTCTAAACTTTTAATAAAGACATTCGAATAAGAATTTCAAAATAACGATCGCTTTATTCAATATGCCTAAATTTGAACTTAGTTTTATTGCGACAACAAAAATCCATTAACTCATTGTTGGTAAATAGTCGCCTCCACTTACCGTAATATCACATTTTAAATTAATCTGTATTCTAGGTAGACAAGCATTTCTGATTTACGAAAAAATAAATGTTTCTTCTATTTAAAGTTAATCATTGCTGGTTGGTTGTACAGGATTCAGTACAGCAGAATGAAGCATTCCTATTTCTCCTTATTATTATTTTTGGTTTGTTTTAACATTTTCATTACACAACTTAAGTTCAGTGTTTATTTTAGCTTAACATTTGTTGTTGTTGCTATTTAAAATTATCATGGTAAGTAATCATTTCTGCCACATGACTGATTTTATTTATCCAAGTTTATTACCTTTTCTACGGCTTTATTTTTAACATAGTATTTGTGTTTATTAATAAATTAATATCAAAGGTTACATGTAGAAACGCCCTAACTTGTAGTTTTTACGAAATTGAGTTTTTCAGTGATTCTAATAGATTTCAAACAAATACACCTTGACGGAAAAATTTAATGCAATAGTATCATAGATAAGAACTTGCATTACGATTATACAGTTTCTATTACATTTTTGCCTTCTCCCGTAAAGTTACAATTATTTGAGTTAGGCCCTTTTTACCTGTGACCAACGCTATGTACGTATGTATGTACGGTGTATTTATAGGCCGAAACCCTGATTATAATATTTTCTTTCTGTTTATTACTTTATAAGTTTGTATATATTTATGACCTTTAGATAAAGTATATACACATTTTTGATTATGATGAGTCTTTGCTGGTGAGGGCCAGCTGGTTGGCAAAATGTTTAGATGCTAACGCAAAGTTACAAAACAACGACAGTTTGGCATGAAATCTATAAAATAAGGCGGGCTAGTTTGAAAATTATGAAGTAAATAAAATCCTTTTTAAAGTCTTAATGTAGTCAGGTAACCACGAATTTCAAATGATTGTTTACGTTAAAATTTGTTTTTCCTTTCAATCCACTTAAGTTTCTTTATCTTTTTTGGTTAAGGAAATCAATGTGTATGAAAATAAAAATGAAAGAAGAAAAAACATCACCATGGCCACATCGAACAGTAAAACAGAAGATAATATATCAGAAAAAAAACGAAGAATAAAAACAAGCTTCACAACAATGAACAAAGGATGTCAACTTAAACTTAAACATTAAACCTCAACAGAAGAGATTATTACGAATAAAAAACGGACCTGATTAAACCACAGATAAATTATCAAAACATTATGGGTAAGTAGATCACAGCCAGTGCACAAAATTAATATTTAAAGTTTAACTGGTAAAAAACACACACATACATACACACTCTTTGGCTGTTGAAAAAAGTTATTCTATGTTTGATTTAATTACTTTTTTTTAAATCTTGATTTTTTACAGTTGTGTTTAGTATCTGTGAGATATTTTTGTTTAATTTTCTTTTTACGGCGTGCTAATTCTTAGAAAGTTTTAATAACATATTTAAGTTAGAACTACTTACTTAATCAAATATAAGTTTTATCATGTAACATACCTGTAAAGGAAAAGAAGTATAATATTTTATTAACAGAAATATTAAGAAGGTTTGTAATAAATATAAAATTGTGTTTACTTTTATTTTAGATGAGGGTTAAGTGGGGTGTTTTCTTAGAGCTATAGAACTTCCGGAAGGAAATAACACAGGCCAACACTCAATTTGCTTCTTTGAACTTAGCAACTGATTCTAGTTAATTTGGGTGCGTTGAAATCAAATCTGTAATCAGTTTGTCTCTATCAGCTCTAGCTTTTTTTTTAAGTAATTAATAAAAAGGTAAAACTTTTCCATAGGAATTAAAAAAAAGAAGAAATCTGGAATGAACAGCGGGATTAGAGTCTCTTGGCAAATTCCAACAGTAGTCTGCCATCATATGTGTATCCCACCTGCCCTGGTACCGATTCTCCATAATTTTGATATCTTGGTGAAACCTTTCTCCTTGTTCTACGCTTAAATTACCCAAATTTTCGGGAAATCGGTCCAAGTTACTGTGCAAATAATGGATTTTAATACTCATGTTGCAGCCAAGGTCTCTGAACTTATCCAGCATATTCTCCACTAATTGAACATAATTTGGAATTTACCAAGAAATGTTTTATAACTTGCACGAATGATGTCCACGCATTTCGTTCAGTTTCGGTCTCACTAAACAGAAGTAACAGTCGTCCAAATGATTTCTGGGCTCTCTTCAAACCATCGGCACACCAAACTTAAGCCTATTTCGTTTTCCTTGAGTCCACTGTAGCAAATTTACACAGCAAGTATTGCACACAATGTGTGGAGCCCAGCTTTTATCTTGGTCACCAAGATCAACGCCAAAGTAATCTAAATACGATTTTTTAACACATTCCGCAAGAGGTCTTATGTTTTCTTTAAAGGTGTATTCTCCACAAAAATATAACAAAATGTGTCAGCGTTATTTTTACAACATCTTCTATTGGAAGTCATTTCTATTTAGATCAACACTTTTTAATAAACTTTGCCAACTGCAATAAACGACTTCTTACAAGCAACTAGCTTCCGATATGCAATTGGAGCGCAAAAAGAAAAAATAACGTTCTGAATAATATTACACAAATAAAATTCCCGTTAATAAGCTAGCAATTACATAAAAACTAATATTTTTGGAAAAAACGGAATGACAAACTGATATATACCCTCCTCACTTACAGTGGTGGGCATAAAAAAGCTATATTATGAAAACTAGATCTGATAGAGACAAACCAATTACAGATTTGAATTCAGCGCACCCAAATTAACTAGAATCAGTTGATAAATTCAAAGAAGCAAACATTTTTTTATATTGTCGGGCTGTGTAATTATAAAATAAGCTGTCAAACTATTGAAGTGTGTTTGAGTTTTTCTTTCAGTATAGTTTGGAAATCACCATTCAAAACTTAACGCCAGAACAACGTGTAAAATTCGTAGAAATTTATTCTTAAAATTCGAATTTTCTTCACCAAGCTCCATCTGAGCAAGTAGTGCACAATGCAACGGACTTTCAAACTTTTTTTGATAATACTGATCCAAATCGAACCCGTGTGTGAGAATACTCGAATTTGTCAATCCGATCCCTGTCTTAGCAACTCAGTCTCGTGATTTATAATTTTGTTTATTTCTCCTTGCCATTATAAATCATTTGGACAAGAAATGGAAGCCAGACAGCGTATTATGCAATACAGCGTGTAAGCCCATCCCAAGCCTCTGTTAAACGAATAATCTCAAGAAATAGAAATGTAAATTGCTCACCTCGCTCGTGTGATTTGACACCTTTATACCATTTTTTGTGGAGGCATGTCAAATCCCCTGTGTATATGCTATAGAAATCAACATTCGATGCACTGTTGACAAAATAAAACTGGTTGTGCTCGAAAATATATGGCGCAAAATCTGACTGCCAGAATGGCATTCATAAGGCCTTGCAGTCAAGGAGGCCTTATATCAGAAATAAGTTTTAAATATTAAACGCAATAAAATCTCTGTGCTATTAAGGCAAAATTTGGGAGCCACTATTGAATTTGTTGTGTTTTATTTACAAAAAAGAAAAGCTCTATGCAATGAGGCAAAATGAGTGGCCTCATATACTTGGTGAATTTCTGGAGGTGGTTGATTCGTTCTGCTATCTTTGCGCTATCATCACAGTAACTGCTCACTCGAGTGCAAATATTACCAACCATTCAAAAAAGGCAACGTAAGTGAAGATAAGGAACTCTTCGACTCAACTCGTAGTGTAAAATTAAATATCTTAAACTCGACTGGCTGATCTAGACTACTCTACAGCTCCTCGGCATTGAAACTGCCTGCAGGTTTTCACAATCAAATGCCTAAGAAGAATTTCTCGAGTTTTATGGCCGAAAACCATACTATACTTTGTCAAGAAACGAACTAGTCTTCTATAACAATTGAAATACTGAAATCGAGGAATTTCTAGGAAAGCCGCTGGAGAGCAACCAGCTCAAACAAGACACAAGCAAATTGAAGTCAATGCGACAACTATGCAAACTAGCTGCCATAAATTAAGGAATAATGCGATGAACAGATCTAGATGGAAGGATACAATTAATACACCATTGAACGTTGCCTCATTTTTTTTTGGAAAAATTTCTCTGGGATGGATAACCTGGTTTAGAATTATTTTGCCTGTTTTTTATTAAGTCTAACTTTAAATTGTTAATATTATACATTGCGCCCTTTTTTTGTAACTCTTCATGTTTTAGAGAGATTGTATTTTTCAGTTTTTTCTTTCTACTGCTTCTACGTCTAATTTAAAATTTAGTTTTCCTTTTAATCGCATAAAAATAAACCTTTATTTTAAAAGTACATTTATATCTTTTTGCGGTTAAGTAATAAAATTGTTTTCGTATCTGTGTTTTGTTTTCTCTTCCAACGAAACACTATCTTGCAGCATTTATAGACGGACTGCATACACCATTGCAAGTTGAAATTGCAAAAAGGGAAAATTAATTATTGAAAAATAAATAAAATATAGAATAAAATTAAAATCAAAACTTTGGTTTTAGACTGAGAAAATGGGAAGCAAAATTTAGAACTTGAAAAATATTAAAATATAAATTTTTTTTTTTTTTTTGAGAAATGACTTTAGATACAAAAATAACATACTACGATAAATTCTTTATAAAGTTTGTTATACCAGTGTGTATGTTTTTAATACTCTACAGTGGTCTGGTTCTCTGACAAGGAGATTGGGTTTATAATGCTGGAGTGGTAGAAGTTAGCATTTAAAGCCACTGTCGTTAGTACTAAATATATCAAAATTCCTGTCGAAAGTAAATGCTCTGGAAGCTATTTTAAGAAAGTAGAAGTAACTGTGATAAATTGATGGCGTTGTCATAAAAGATTTATATTTGCAAAGTCACAATATGTTAACACGGCTTTGATATGTCCACGTTGTCGTTAAATTTTTAAATTATTATTCTACAGGCTTTCCAAAACAGGCTTGGCTGGATCATCAATTTTTTTTTTTTTTTTTTTAAACCATAACAGCAAAATTACAAGACCTTTTCTAAAAGATTTATGAAATATAGTTGAATTTTTCCATGTTATAAAAAAATAAGTAAGAGCACTATATTCGGCCTTGTCGAATCTTATATATCCTTCACACAATTTGTACCATCATGTCATGACAATAACTGACAATTGTATGGTGCAATTGTGATCAAAACTTATTTAGAATAATTATAGAAAATTTGAACTTTAACTTACATTTTTTTTAGAAATTTTTTTTCGCCAAAATATTTGTTTGGCAGTGACCTATCGAACCAAGAGTTTTCGTTAATGTTGCCAAAGATACGTACATATACGTAACAAACATTAAAAGAAGTTCCTTAGCAGCTGCTTAATCTGACTTTGTTTGTATTAAAGCTTGAGTTATATGCCATGCGTTCATGCGTTGTTGCGTTTGATACTTTTTCGCCATTTTTTACGTTTCTAAATTCAAGTTACACGCAACTCGTTTTATGCATAAAATATTTTTGTTTTTGTGAGCTGTTGTGCTTATATTTTTATCAACTAAAAACATATTTGCCAAAATGGAAAGTGAAATTGACATTTTATAGAATTCCAAGCAGCTGCTCGCTTACACTTCTTTCTATACAGAAGTAAGCTTTTATTATATAAATATTCATGATTTTTTATTGCATCAATAAACTACTCCTTCATGCACTTGGTTTCTTTTAATAATAAAGAAACAAACAGAGATGACACTCACCACATAATAGTTATCGATAAATAGAATAAAAATTTTATTATGTATGTTTTTCCTAAAAGTAGCTGTAAACTTTATTTCGAATGCTTTTTCTTTTATTAAAAATATTTTTTAACGCAGAAAAAAAAATCCACCAAAAACAGATTTATCGAAAAAAAAATATGGTCATCCATGGCTTTCAACAACAGCTGATATTTTTTCACCTTTTATGCGACGCATGCAAAAGCAGAAAGTAAATCTATTTTGCTGTGTTGATACGTATATGCCTTCTTTGCGTTTGGCCGTGAAACTTTTCACATACAATTACACTGATTCTACTTTTGACAGATGCATAAAAAGGAACAACGGATAGAATGCTTGGTATGTAACTCCAGGTTAACACAAGAGACAATCAGGTTATTTTGTTCACGTCTTAGCTAGTAATAAGCCAACATAACTGGTTTTAAATAGCAAAATTCTCAAAAACATATCTGATAAATTGATACTATAGAAGAGTGTGAAATATACCTGAAGGCTTCAAAAAGTTGATTTCAACGTACATACTGACAGACGAACAGACGGACCGACGGACTTAAAGCTTAAAGGGTCTTAAATGAATATTGTAGAAATTACAAAGGGAATGACTTTCGTGTGAAGGACATTATAAGTGTTAATAGCGGTCAATTGTTTCAAAAAAATCTACAGAGAATGTGATTCTATCTCAGTAATGCAAAATAAGAACTTAAATTTGTTTCTGCAGTGTTGGAAGTATTTAGACAAATATATTTTGAATTTAATTAAAATTTGATTGGTTTGTACAGGGTGGCTCAGAAAGACCGAAGTGGTGTGAATTCCGTATAACTCGCATCTTTGGTGAAAGAATAATTTCGCGTAGATGCAATTTTAATTGGCCTCCGCGTTCCCCGGATTTAACCGCTCCAGACTGTTTTCTTTGGGGTTATTTAAAAGGGAAAGTTTATGTTAATAAGCCTAGGACTATTGAGGAATTAAATATTCGAGACGAAATTAACAACATAACACCGGAAGTTTTGCGAAAGGTCATGGAAAATGTGTTGGAAAGAGCACATTTGTGCGAAGCAGATAATGGCCACCACTTGCGGAATATCATTTTTAATAACTAATCTAAAAATATTTCCTATAAATTTACTGTATTTAAAAAACAACAAAATTAAAAAAATATGTCTTAAGTAAAAAGTTATAAGGAATTCAGACCACGTCGGTCTTTCTAAGTCACCCTGTATGTCTTGTTCACTTAAGCCTGTAGTACACGAAATATAAAAAGCCACATACGCATATGGCTGTGATTTTAATTCTGTTTTTTTTGTCGGATGATTCCTTGTAATACATGTAGCAATTTAGCCAACATAAATTATAGAACAAGTATTCTTATTAGAAGAAAATTATTAGTTTTAAGTTCAGTATCTTTTTTTATTTTTCTTTATGCTTAAAGGTAACATATTACGGATCTATCTTATTTTATTATATAATTTCTCGATTTCATTAAAAAATGGTGTAATACATATTTAGCGACATTAAAAACACTTTCTAAAATAGAAAAATATAAATAAAGTTACAGCTAAACACGTAAAAAAAGTAGCAACTACCAACAGATACCAGCCAGTCACAGCATCGTTAACATAAACTTAAAACTTAAAAGCACAAAAATATAAGAGACATTTGAAAAAGGAAATGAAAAAACAAAGTTCCAAAGAATTCAACTAATTTTTATGCAAATCATGCAAAATGTACTTTTCCACATTTAAGCCGTAAATATGTTTAAGCTGCAGATACACGAGTAAAATAAAATTAAATAAAAGAAAAAAACCAAATTAAAGCAAAAGTTGCTAAGAGTTTAGAAAGTGTTAGTAAAATGAAAATAGTGAATTAAAAAGTAGCAAGAAAACTAATATAAAAACGGACATTTAAAATGATTAACTAAAAGTAAATAAAAAATACAAATTGGAAGGACAAAGAAAAGAGCAGAAAAAAAAAATAAAAAAACAAGGAAAAAGTTTAAAATTGAGTGGTACTTTAAAACTTTAAACCGCCTTTTTACAAATAGGGTTAATGTTTTTTTTAGGGAAAATTTTAAATTTCTTTTAAACTTAAAATAAATAAAATTTGTATTAAATTTTTTTTTATTCATTTACTAAGCAATTGCTAACAAAAATATAATATTTTATAATCTCTAAAAATAAAAATCAAATGTTGTTTGTTGGCAATGTCATTTCCGTGAGCTCTGTTGGTTTTTATATAAGAAATTGCAAGGCTCACCGCTCTAGGTTATATTTTTGGCCTCTAGCTAAAGTTTTTTCATTCAATGTGTAGTTCTTAACTAAAGGGCTACCAAAAAGGATTTTTTATGAGTAATTTATTGACCCTCTTTTAAAGCCACAGAAATAAACAAAAGTTTCTATACCGTATGGTGAACAAAATGCGAACAAGTGCAGCGTTGTTATTAAAAAAACATACATGATGCTTACAACAAAAAATATATATACGGTTAATATAACTGTACTATCGTTTTATAAAACAAGTAAGAGTGCTATATTCAGCCGTGCCGAATCTTATATACCCTACACAACGTATGAAATACGTACATAGATATAAAAAACATACATATAAAAACATACATATATAAAAACATCTCATTGTAAAATTATAAATTTACGTATGAATGTTAAAAAAAAAATAATTAAAAAAAATTAAAAAAAAACAATAAAATTAAAAAAAAAAAAAATAATAAAAAATATAAAAAATTAAAAAAAAAAAAAAAAATAAAAAAAAAAATAATAAAAATATAAATAATAAATATAAAATAAAAAAAAAATTATTTTCTAAATTTCTTGATCTTTTTTAATTGATTATATTTGATTTTAATTTAAGCTTGAGATCACTTTTTTTATTGTTTGGTAACGAAATATTGGTTAATAAAAATTTTTTTATAAAAAACAAAAAAGTGATCTCAAGCTTAAATAAAAATCAAATATAATAATAAAAAAAAATATATATATAAAAAAAAAACAAAAAAAAAAAAATTAAAAAAAAAAAATAAAAAAAAAAATATTAAAACAAAATTTAAAAAATAATAAAAATAGAAATAATATATTTAAAAAAAAAAAAATTTAAAAAAAAGTATTAAAAAAATTTTTTTTGGCTCAGCTGGGATTCGTTGCCACGTTTATTTCTAACCACGTTTGTATTTATGTGTGTGTTGTATGTTGTTTTTGTGTTAAAAAAAACGAGGTGGTCGTGGGTTTTTGCTCATATCTCAGTTGTTTATGTACAGATGTTTCTGATTTTCAATACCAATCTACTTCCGAATATTTCTGACATTGGAATACCTCACCCGGGTCCAGGCGATGTCGGGGGGCTTCAAAAAATTGATTTCAACATACACACGGACAGATGGACATACTGAAAGCACTTCATCGACTTTCCTATTCATAGGCTTTCAGAAAATATATACCTAATGGGATCGGAAATGAAAATTGTACAAATTTCACACGGAATGACAAACCTATATATACCTTTACACTCACTGTGAAGGGTTTAAAAAAGACTGCGCTGTTCAGTTGTTATTAGTTTTGAAAGTCTCACTAAATATATTAGATCGTCGCAAATTATTTTGTAAATTTTGTGAAGAAAGTCCAGATAAAAATAAAATTTAAATTTTTAAACATTTTAGGAAAATGGATTTATATAAAACTTTTTTTTTTAAAGAACAATAAACTTGTTTACAAATAATAAGACAATTGAAAGACACTGTGGATATGGTCGGAAATGTAGTTTGCACGACGCCAAAATTCGGTCAAAACTAAAGGCTAAAACAGAAGGTTACAGTGCAAAATTGTATATTCTATAATTGTGACAAAACCATGGTCACGAAATATTAAGAATCCATGGGAGAAAAAGAAGAAAAAACAGCACCACCGAAAAACAACAAAAGACTATAAATGCAAGTTACGCTAACTTTCCAGAAATTATTTCTCCTGCTCATCAGAGTATAAATGCGTGATGGATGACATGTCATATTTTACTGTCGAAGACAATGAATAGCAACCAAAATATAACCTTAAGTGTTCCAGCCACAAAGCGTCCAAAAAAGCTACGCATATCAAAAAGATAAAGTTTCCTGGCATCAGTGAACCAGGTTTTTTTTTATAAGTGGTTTAGCTGTTAATGTCCAATTTTATAATGAAAAAAAAAAAAAAAATGAGAGCCAGGTCTTAGCAACTTTATCCCAAAATACGATGAAAAATAAAAAACAGTTTTTTGACCAGATTTGGCATCCTCACATTACGCATAGACTACATAACAGAACTTAAGGAACAAAAAAAAAATTCAATTTCTGCCAAAGAAAATGAATCCCCCAAATGTTCCACAATTGCGGCCTATTGAAACTTTTTGGGCTACTTTGAAAAGAAAAGTGTAAGAAAACGGATACAGAGCCAAAAATGTTGAATATCTATCTTCTCTATATATAAAAATCAATGTGTGTTTGTATGTTTGTTTGTGCTTTATAGACGGTAAAACGGCTGGACCGATTTCCTTGAAATTTTCACAGAATCTTTCTGTATGTCTGGAAAGAACTATAGGCTATACTTTGGTTTGAAATTGTAAGGGGGGGGGGGGTTGGGGTTGTGCCACCCCCTATTAAATAATAAGTTTTAAATATTATATATCACGAAAGTTAATGCAGCTAGAGTCTTCAAATTAAGTACGGTAAACTTTGACATCCACACGAACATTTGCGTAAAAAATGGGCGGACTTTTAATAGTAGGCATGGCCACATGAAATAAATACTAAATTTCGTATATTTGGAAAACGATATCGATTAGAGTAGTAGAATTTTGCAAGAGCAACTTTGACACCCAAATAAACATTTCTGGAAAAAATGGGTACATTAGAAATAGTGAGCGTGGCAGCTCTCATAGCAATTGAATACTAAAATTCGTATATTCGGGAAGCGATAACAGTTAGAGTACCCAAATTTTGCACGAGAAGCTTTGACATGTATATGACTATTTTGATAAGAAATGGATGATTTAGTTATAGTGGGCGTGGCACCTGTTATATGAATTAAATACAAAAATTCGTATATCTGGGAAGCGATAATAGTTAGATTACCCAAATTTTGCAAGAGACACTTTGACGTCTATATGATTATTTGAATAAGAAATGGTTGATTTAGTAATAGTAGGCGTGGCACTTGCAAAATAAATATATTTTTGAACTATAAAATTTTTATTTCATTACGATGGGGGTGGCGAAGCACACCGGGTATTAGCTAGTTTTATCATAAAAAAAAGAAAGACTTAAAAATCATAAAAACATAAAGCATTCAGATGTCAATGAGAGAACTACCAAAGAAAATTAGGAAATCGAACTGCGCCGGAGTCAATCTTTTTTTATAAATTTTCTTTATCACGTATAATTAAACAAGAAATAAATCTTTAATTAAAAAAAGTTATATTGTACATATTTTTGTTAATTTTAAGTTTGTTCGGATTTTATTCATCAAACGTTATTAAGAGAGTTCTTTTAAACATTTTGTTTTGCAATAAATTTTATGTAAAATTTTATAAAATTTTCTATTTAAAAAAAAATGTATTATATCGCTTCTTTGAATCAATAGTCAATTTTGCCTCCTACATGGGGAACTACTGTTTTAAAATCGTATTCTCATTTTACTTGTTATTTGTTTTCCTTAAGAGACAGTCTCAAGTGATTTAATGCATAATATTTTTTTCCATTATTTTTAACAACAAGTTTTCTGTTTTAAAGTCCTTGTTACTTTATGAAAGTACCTTAAGGACTTGAAAGACTTTTAAGCATTTGCAATCATACTGTCACATACACATACAGACATAAACTCAATTTCTTCAATTCATTTCAAGGTTACAAAGACTCTTCACAAATGATGCTGTTTCGATGAAATTATGAAACTTTTCTTTTACCAACTTAAATGAAAGAGAAAAAAAAAGAAATATTTTGTGAAATGGTTTCAAAGCTGTTTTTCGGTTTAAACTTGCCTTTGGCTTTTTATTTTACACACATTCAATAAAGCAAGACACAGGCAAAATCAAACACACACATACACAAGAAATGTCTTACCAACTCTATTTATATGAATTATTGTTATGTCTTTGTTAAAAAATTCTGCTTCTTTTTTTTTTTTTTTGATTCGTTTTCTACTTCATATTGAAAGATTTTTTTTTTTAAATCGTATGTTAGAATTTAGTTTGATTTTCTTTGGGTAGTTTTCTTATTTATTTATTTATTTTCTTGAGAGAGGTTAACAAATAACCTTTGGCTGTATTTTATTTATTATTATAATTTTGCAGTCATACAGTCGTACACATGTTCACTTTAAAGATCCTTTGTTGGTTATTTCGGTAATATTTTTTCTCTTAGTTTGAAGGTCATATTGTACAGAAAAACTTACATTTTCCTTTAAGCTTTACATTTAATATAACAAACACAAAAATTTGAGTAGCTTCACATATGAATTGCTAATTTCCTAGTTTGGAAAAAGCAAAGTTTATTCATGTAAAAAATTTGGGCTGCCAGAAGCCACCGTTCTTTGAATATATAGAAAAAAAAGATTCTCTTTAATGTAATTTATTAATGTTTCATAAAGGGTTTATTTGGGTTTTGTGTACTAAAAAAAAATATTTGGGGCAAGTTTGGAATTTCAATTAGCTTTTATAGTAAGTAAAATGGAGCAGTGGTTAATAAAAATCAATTTTGCTGGAAGGAATTTATTTACTTAAGAGATAAGTTATCAAATTGACTATAATGTGTTTAAATTTATTTATAAGGCAGAAAAAGCTCTTAAAACAATGATACTAAATAAATAATGGATGGTTGAGAGATACACTTTTTGTTTGGCTATCATTCCATCACTTATTGCCATAGACGAATTCTTAATTTCCTTAAAAAAGGGAAAATACAATGATTTCGTTAAAAACAAATATTCAAGCTTTTATTAAATTTTTCCAATACCTATAAAAGGGTTAGAGGGAAGAAGATAGGCTATTTAAGCACCAATAGACAATTCTAAGTTTTGCATACCGGCTTGGCTTTACGCCACATGGATGATTTGAAATGTGGATTTGGAAATCAAGTTTTAGTTAATATTGTAAACCATCCTGATATGGAATCACAATGTCTACAGATCATGGAAGGACTAAAGATGGCGAGTTTTAAACAAAGTATTTATTATAAGGGTACCACGTTAAAATATTCTATTCACTATTCTAAGTGTTATGGATTCGAATTTTCAAAAAAATTTGATTTGTTGTACTAAAATATCCAGAAGATCTTCGTTAATTGGATGGTTCTGTTATATTTCGACAAAACCTCATCACTCATCAGATTTGATGTTTTTTATAACAGGAAGACAGAAGAAGAGGTGGCAGGTAAAAGAGAATATAAAATAGAAAAATTTTTACTGGCACTGGTTTTTAGGAATTTATTTTTTTAACTCACTTTATCAAACTTAACCAGAAGTTACATGATGACTTGTTGTGAATCTTCAACGGTACAGATAAAGCAAGTGTAAATCTGTTTCACAAATAACTTATACGTACTATATGCGTATAGTTTAGTTAAGTTGTGTATCTATACTTAGATGAAGCGTAGCTTAGTATTTGGCAAGGCGAATTCATACAGGTGAAATTATCAGCCCAGCTGATTGTGAAACATTTTGTCAAAATTGGTTGAATTCGCTTTGATTTCATTTATTAATGCAGGGATAGGAAATGTGATTTTGGTTTCGGTATTAAACAATTAACTTGAGTGTACTTTTTTGACAATAAATGTGCTTAATTTATGTATATTTTTTGCTTTTGCGTCATTAGTAATGTGTTTAAAAAATTTATATTTTGTTTTTAATCAAATTTTATTATATTTAATCTGTAAAAACAACTTTTCCATCCCTGATATACGAATTGGCCTTGACATAAAACATCCCATGAAAAGTTGCTTTGTTGTATCAATTCGCCGTTGCATATACCTTATGGATATGCTTTGGTATTTGGTAAAGCCAAAGAAAGGAGTCTTTGCTTGCTTTTTTTACTGACGACATGAATCTTAAAAAATATTTGGGTTAATGAAATACACTGCATTGGCAGTACTGGTCACAATATTTTACTTTCAACTGTTTATTGAAATACGCTGCATTGGCAGCACTGGTCACAATATTTTACTTGAAACTGTTTATTGAAATCAATCGTGATTCAGCTCTGATCGGGTCAAGAGCTCGCGCGTCATTGTCATTATCTCTTAAGGGCAATTAGGCCGTCCTTTTCATCCGTCTTCGAGAGTTTCACGTCTAACTCTCGCATTAATTAATGCGGTGCGTCGGTTAACTGTACTGAGGTACAGTCACCCGGAGTCTCAATTAACCTTTGCAAAACTTTTAAAGAATATTCGCGTTCAGCTTCGACTTCCTATATGAAGGTATAGGTCCACTTACGGATTCTGAACCTGTGTGGGATACCCTGGTTCTATGGTTTTAAAACCTTGCCATTAAAATTAAAAACTAATTATAATGTTTATTGAAATACGCTGCATTGGCAGCACCAGTCACAACGGTTTACTTGCAACCGTTTATAAAACAATAAAAGTTTTTAGTCGTAATTCAGTTCTGGCCATTATCTTGCCATTATCGATTAAAGGCGACCACGCCGTTCCTTTATATCTGACATCGAGAATTTCGCGTCTCACTTTCGAGTGGCTAATTGTGAGGCGTCGTGTAACTGAGCTTTGGAAGTAGTTTCCATACTATTTTGCAATTACCCGCGTGATTTTCTTTTAATTAGATTAAGTGGAGAAAAACCAACTAAACTCAAATATTTACAACTGGGCTAATTTATTTTTTAATTGGAGGAGTACCACTTAAACTCATTTACTTGTAACTGGAGGAGTTCCATAAAACTCAGTTTTAATTATTGCTCATATGTCTCCGACTTCCTATACAATGGAATAGGTGGCCGTGCTGTGCCTTAACTAACGTTTTATAACTGGAGCAGAACCATAACACTCTTGTTGTATTTATTGTTAAAGTGTCTCCAACTTCCTATACAGAGGTATAGGTAAATATACGGAGCCGGAAACAACGTGGGATACAATGGATTTTTGGTTATGTTTCTCTGCCAATAAAAAATATGTTTATACTTTCCCTGAAGAAGCTACCCAATGTGGTAAATGTGGTAAATAAATAAAATTATTTTGATAACAAATTGATCTCAAGCTTAATAAATAAAACAACTATTGATATAAAAAAAGAAGTGTTTTTATGAAAATACTCTAACTAAAGATTAAATTGAATTTCCAGCACATATTTGTTGGTAATAAAACAATATACAGAGTATAGCATACTTTTAGGAGGCACACTTGCATTTCAAGCAATTAAAAATAATTAAGCAGCTGTTAGTTTAACTTGATAACTACAGTCTTTAAATTGAAAGCCTTTTTTTAATAATTCTACAGTTACGACATATCTTGATTTGAATTTTTTCTTAAATATAATAAAAAAAAGAAACATTTCATGTACATTTAAATACATTTACTACTGGCTAAAGTTTGTTTTTAACTTTCCTACAAAAGAATAATTTTTTTGTTATTCCTTTTTAACAACTAAACCCAAAAGAAAATAAAATTTATACAAATTTGCTAGCGAACAATAAGATAAATTTTTGAAAAGAAATAACCTAAAAGTAGACAACAACATAACGAGGATAAAATGGGTTGTAAAAAATATAAAATAGAAGATTTAGAACTTGCAAAAAAAAAAAATGATAATAATAATAAAAAAAAATATAAAAAAGAGTTTGAGAAAATGGCCTTACTTCATTTTATTAAACATGCCAAATTTACGTTGTTGTATTTATAAAGAACAAATGGCAGCATCTCCAAAAGTTCTAAACTTGTTCTATCCTACTCGCCTTTTTTTTTTATTTGTGTTCTCAAACAAAATTGTAAGAAGATTGAAATGGGTTTAGAAAGAAACATTTTTTCCTGTTTTTTCTTTGTATTTATAGAATTTTTATTTTTTTTTGTTGCCATTCAATGCTTTGTTTTCTTAACAAACAAATTTGTAACTAATGGCTGACAAATGTAGGTTTGAAAATGTTTTATTTCATTTTATATTTATTTTCTTCTATAACTGGGTTTTAATAAAGCAGTGACTCCCAACATGTCCAAAATGACTGGGTATCATGTAAAAAGGTGTTAAGTACCTGTAGACTATTCTACAGTATCAGAATACTGTAACAAAAAATGTTTTTTTCTACACGCTGTTTCTAAATAGCTTGTAAAAAACGTAAGAATCATTGATTCAGATCAAATTTGATACCAGTTGGTTATGACTGACATACTGCTCTTAGGTCTAAGTGGTGCCTCTTAATCATTACTATCAATGTAGAACGGACATTTTAAATTGTCATTTAAAAATTTTCAATAAATGAAAAGTTAGTGATGATGTCTTTTCAATATGAGAATTTTGCTGGTTATCCGAGAAGAATGTTTTTTGTGGAGAATAGCAAAGCATGTGTCTTATCGTGAAATGTAATTTCTAGCCTCTTACTTGGGGTCCCCTTTTCTGTAATTCGAATCCCATTCAGCTATATTAGATAAAAAGTTTCTTGAGTCTTGTTACAGCCTAAAATTTTTCTAGATATAAGTCTGCAAAATCGCAACTTCATCTGCAAGAAAAATATTTAACTATCACTAGAATGCTTTTGTACCCCCTAATATTTTTCCCTGACAATGTGGAATTTTTTTTAACGAATGGGTTGGTAAATAATCATCATAATTTTAATGACGTTTTATTTCGAGTTAGTCTATTAAAGGTTGATAATTCACATTCAAAAAGGCCACCATGTTTAATTTAATACAGGCAAAGTATAAGAATTTCTGGGAAACACTGTTATAAAAGAAAAACCGAGACAAGAAAACGCACGAAAAAAAAAATCCTAAAAATAGACAACAAAATACTTTTTTTTTTTAAATTGGCAACTAAAAAGTAGGCTTAAAATTATTTCTTTATATAAATATTTAATGATTTAAAATGTCAAAGTTTTTGGCCCAGTTTGTTTTTTATATACAACTAAGTGCTTTAATTGGCCATTTTAATTAAGGCAAAAAAAAAAACAAAAACAATTAAATGTTCATGAAGTTTAAAAGAAACTTAAAAAGTTTAAATTATCCTGTTTTATATTTATTTTACAAATACAATTTTGTTTAACTCTCTGCCTTATATTTATGGTTCAATTAATTCAACTTAAAAGGAAAAGAAAAAAAAATCTGTTTAATTTTAAACAAAAATGATAAATTATACTCAAAAGTATGCAACAATTAACTTTAATTTCTTTTTGCCTTAAAGTATGTTCTACTTTTTGTAGCTGTTTTTTTATAGTATTTTTATTATTATTTATCGTTAAAATTAAACACTGTTTACTGTCATAATTACACACTCATTTTCTGCATAAGAAATGTTCTAAGAATCAGTGTAAAACATTATTGTTGTCTGGCAGTTGCACTTCATTTGTTTGCATCTGGGTTTTTTGTTGTTGTCTTCAACATTTTTATTTTTTCTTGAGTTGAGTTTCATTGTTTATGACAGTCCAAGGCAGGGCAAAAAATATAGAAAAATAAATAATTTATAGAAAAAAATCCACGATTATTTTTTTTAATTGTTTGCTGCATTGTAGCTAGAAAATAAGATGGGGTTTCCCTTTCTCTTTCTCTCTCTCTCTCTCGTACACTTATGACACTGGCAAAGTGTTTTATTTTTAATTTTTTTTGTGCACAACAATCTTTATTTCTATACATTATGTTGCCTACTTTAAGGCTAATGTGCTCATTTTCTTGTGCTTTGTTATTGTTATTGTTATTATTATTTTTCTTTCTCTTTTTCTTTTTTGTCGAAAATCTTTTAAACAATAATGCATGCTGCATTTTGTATTACAACAATAAGCTGAGCAACAGCTTGTGTTTATGATGAACGCCAGCTAACAACAGAATAAATACTTATAAGTATAAGAAATAAATAATGGTTGATTGTGCAGAGTAAGAAAAGAAATAAAATCTTAATAATGAGAATAAAATTTAAGTGAAATAGAAACAAAAAGATTTTTTTTAAAGATTTTTGTTTGAGTTTCAAGAAAAGCGAGTAATATTTGTGAGCTTATTTTAGCACAAATTATTCGTTAATTTTTAAGGATTTGTTTTAAGCAAGTACATATGTATAATAAAATGTTTAATAATGTTTTAAATGTAAGTTTTAAAATGTATTAATTATAAATTGAGTTTCTTTATATCTTTTAAGAGTAAAACTTAAAAGTTTTATCCAAAGCATATGCATAAGGTACTCGTATCCAATCAGCTGCCATTTTTTAAAATACATTTTATTAGCGTTATCAAGGCATATTCATTCAGGTATATGCAACGGCGAATTGATACAACAAAGCAACTTTCTAGCGGATTTTTTCTGTCAAGGCCAATTCGTATAACACGGATGGAAAAGTTGTTTTTATATGTTTAATTCGATAAAATTTTATTAAAAAAATGATATGTGTTTGTGAAGCACATTATAATGGATAATTTCACTTGTATGAATTCGCCTGGAGCGTTACCAACTTTTTTTAAAAGTCTGCCTGCATTTGTCAAACAAAATTTTTTTTATTTTATTATACAATAAATAACTCGCAGTTTCAGTTGGTTTAAAACGTTTCAAAATATACAAAACCATGAATAAAGTTTTTTAAAAATTATTCAAATTAAAGAAGAAAATAAACAAAATTGTGTCACATATGCCGGCATATATTCAAAACAAAAACATGTGTTTTTATACCCTTCACACAGTGAAAAAGGGTATATATAGGTTTGTCATTCCGTGTGAAATTTATACAATTTTCATTTCCGACCCCATTAGGTACATATATACATATTCGCCTGTGTTCTGTGTTCCGAGTGAAATTAAATCACTCGGAATTGCCATTGCAGTGTTATTGTTTATAACAACAATCTCATGACAATTCCGAGTGATTTAATTTTACTCGGAATGCAGAACATAGGCGATATTCTGAAAGCTTATGAATAACAAAGTCAATTAAGCAATGTCCACCAGTCGGCCTGTCCATCAGTCCCTGTGTATGTTATATCAGAAATATTTGGGAGCAGATCGGTATTGAAAATCAGAAAAATCGCTTTATAAACAACTGAGATATGATAAAAAAAA